>CM060247.1:94680002-95224737 GCA_030684275.1 Acipenser oxyrinchus oxyrinchus
CCTTGTACCCAGTGCTGTGTTTTGATAGTATTTCGTCACAGCACTGCCATTTCAAACCAAATACCTTCCCGTTTGCAGCTGGCTTATATGTAAAGTAGCTGCATGCTCTTTTGTTTGTACAGTAACAAAGGTAAGTGATTAGCTTTTCGGGAACAAAAGCCAAAAAGCACTCCAATGGAGAAAGCAAACTCTATCAAGTTCCACGGCGGGGTGCACATCTGTGTAAACAGGTGCAAAATCAAATGATGGAAGACTGGCATGATGGTAGGGATCAGTAATAAACACCCAGTCCCCTGCTGTTCTTGGCTCCACATCCTCTTCATCTTCATCGCTGAGTGATAAGTCAGCATCACTGTCTGTTATCGAAATCCTCCGAACCAACTTCGAAATCTTCATCACTGCCGTTGTCGCTCTCCACGTACATTGCCATGTTTAGCTTTCGCTAAAAACTATATAAATTACAACTAAACAAGTAAAACTAATAAAACAAAATATAAAACACGAAATATATATATATACAGTACTGTGCAAAAGTTTTAGGCAGGTGTGAAAAAATGCTGTAAAGTAAGAATGCTTTCAAAAATAGACATGTTAATAGATTATATTTATCAATTAACTAAATGCAAAGTGAATGAACAGAAGAAAAATCTAAATCAAATTCATATTTGGTGTGACCACCCTTTGCCTTCAAAACAGCATCAAGCATCAATTCTTCTAGGTACACTTGCACACAGTTTTTGAAGGAACTCGGCAGGTAGGTTGGCCCAAACATCTTGCAGAACTAACCACAGTTCTTCTGTGGATTTAGGCAGCCTCAGTTGCTTCTCTCTCTTCATGTAATCCCAGACAGACTTCGATGATGTTGAGATCAGGGCTCTGTGGGGGCCATACCATCACTTCCAGGACTCCTTGTTCTTCTTTACGCTGAAGATAGTTCTTAATGACTTTCGCTGTATGTTTGGGGTCGTTGTCATGCTGCAGAATAAATTTGGGGCCAATCAGATGCCTCCCTGATGGTGTTGCATGATGGATAAGTATCTGCCTGTACTTCTCAGCATTGAGGAGACCATTAATTCTGACCAAATCCCCAACTCCATTTGCAGAAATGCAGCCCCAAACTTGCAAGGAACCTCCACCATGCTTCACTGTTGCCTGCAGACACTCATGTCCAGCAGTGCTCTCCAGCCCTTCTGGCAGAACAAACTGCCTTCTGCTACAGCCAAATATTTCAAATTTTGACTCATCAGTCCAGAGCACCTGTTGCCATTTTTCTGCACCCCAGTTCCTGTGTTTTCGTGCAGAGTTGAGTCGCTTGGCCTTGTTTCCACGCCGAAATATGGCTTTTGGCCAGAAGTCTTCCATGAAGGCCACTTCTGACCAGACTTCTCCGGACAGTAGATGGGTGTACCAGGGTCCCACTGTTTTCTGCCAGTTCTGAGCTGGTGGCACTGCTGGATATCTTCCGATTGCGAAGGGAAGTAAGCATGATGTGTCTTTCATCTGCTGCAGTAAGTTTCCTTGGCCGACCACTCGCTCACGGTCCTCAACGTTGCCCGTTTCTTTGTGCTTCTTCAAAAGAGCTTGGACAGCACATCTGGAAACCCCTGTCTGCCTTGAAATTTCTGCCTGGGAGAGACCTTGCTGATGCAGTATAACTACCTTGTGTCTTGTTGCTGTGCTCAGTCTTGCCATGGTGTATGACTTTTGACAGTAAACTGTCTTCAGCAACCTCACCTTGTTAGCTGAGTTTGGCTGTTCCTCACCCAGTTTTATTCCTCCTACACAGCTGTTTCTGTTTCAGTTAATGATTGTGTTTCAACCTATATATTGAATTGATGATCATTAGCACCTGTTTGGTATAATTGTTTAATCATACACCTGACTATATGCCTACAAAATCCCTGACTTTGTGCAAGTGTACCTAGAAGAATTGATGCTGTTTTGAAGGCAAAGGGTTGTCACACCAAATATGGATTTGATTTAGATTTTTCTTCTGTTCATTCACTTTGCATTTAGTTAATTGATAAATATAATCTATTAACATGTCTATTTTTGAAAGCATTCTTACTTTACAGCATTTTTTCACACCTGCCTAAAACTTTTGCACAGTACTGTATATATATATATATACATATATATATATACATATATCTATATCAATTACACACACATACTTGCTTGTAAAAGTTGAATGGCTTCCTGCAATATATCTGTTTTCTAAATGCCCACAGGTAGATTGGAATCTCTACACAACACGCAATTGGATACAAATGTCACCCACCGACCCTCCCCCGACTTTCATTGCACATTCCACAGTACTAGCACTGCCTTAGGGAATGAAACCTGAAACGCTAGACTGAGAAACCGCTCATACAATAGAATGACAAACTTGATGTACGCACGTGCGGCATGGTACTGTAAGTGGATTTTCATTTGACGTACGTGGTTAAGGGTCACCTTATAAATACAGCCAGTGTAGACAGCATAAAATTACTCCTCATACTGAAAATAGACACACTTTCAACTGGTTTAGAACAAAAAAATAATCTTTAGTGTCAAAAAAAAAAACATATTGTATTGATCAATGTCCATATGTGGAAAGCAGGGAGTACTTGAATTTACATATTTTAAATGTACTGTATGAGGTTCTACCGTCGTTGCTATTTGTACAGTACCTCATAACATTGTGTTTGTTTGAATTATTTGTAGTATATCAAATAAAAGCACCCTTTTCCCACCATTGAACAATTAATTGTATGTTAATTTAAGAAGTGTTACTGTAATACCATTTGCCATTAAAATGATCACAAATGATATACATGGTTACTTTTAAAAAACAAATTTAATCAAAAAGTAACTTGATTTATCAAAAATATGTTTTAAACATAAACGCTGAGAAATATAAGCAGCGCTTGTTGATGCTTCATTTCCTTTCTGTACTCCCCCCATGTGCTGTGTGAAGGAAATGTGTGCTACTGTAACAGGATCCTTTTTCTCAACCAGTTGTTAAATGTCATGAACTCTGACAAAAGGGACATCTCTGGTGGCTGTAGTATTACTGCAGGAAGGCATTTTGAATATTTCAAGCTCTTTTAAAATTGTCTTTTTTTTTTTTTTTTTTTTATAATCAAAAAGTGTACACTGCCCACAAACAACCCCTCTTCGTTTAATGCTCTGAACACTCTGAAAAGGATGACAATTTTGGACAGTCCCTCAGGCTGTAACCTCCTTGAAATAAGAGTTATTATTATCCGCAGTGGACACTGTCACATTGTTTTGGGGAATTGCAGAGTTTAGCTTCTGAATGTGAAATGTTTTCAATACTCTACACTTCTGCTGACATATGGCATTCCTTCTGTGTGATACCACATCTGGCAAAACCTTCAATAGCTCCGTCATGCAGCACTCTTAATCTTTTGATTTTAACAGCTTAACCTTTTTGTCAGTAGTTTTTTTGAGAACTTTGTAAAGACTCTGCAGATCACCCAGCATTCATGACACTTCACATAACATTTTATAGTGTTCTTTTAAACTTGTTAAATTTAATGCACTATAAAATCATTTACTACTTTGTCAGCGTTAATTCCTTATACAGCAACTGTGTTTTTCAGTCATACCGCGCATGACATCACACTTGAGCCGTTCCTTGTAGCCACAGCAGTCGACTTAGAAATCTCAGATACAAAAACAAGCAAAAGATCTCTACATGTATATAAATCCTTCTGGGATTAGCACCAGAGCAGTTAAATGCTGCGTGACCTTTTGCACTTGTTGCCACACAGCAAAATGTGAAATACCGAATATGCAGGTTGAAATCTGTTCTATGTTTGTGTTTTTTTTGCCTTTTTTAAAATTCTTCAGCTGTTACAATGAAGACAGAAATTTACTACGCATTAAAGAAAGGGAGCGTCGGAATCAAGAAGTTCACCAGGAGAAGGAGCCTTTCTTGGAATGCGCCCCTCTCTTCGGAGAGCCATATAAGGTATAGTACTACCTTTAAACCTGCTTTACTTCTTTTTTAGATTTTCAATTTCCAGGGTTTACTCGGCTGGAGCTGTGTGTGTCTGTGTGGTTGAATCATTTCAGAATTTCAGCTTTTAGGAGTCTTTTCAGAAGTTTTTTCAGTGTGTTATGACCACAAAGATGAGTGCTCCCTATATAGTGCTCCCTTATAGCTATGTGCTGTAGTGTATATCTCTTCTGTGTGACTTGGAACGGCAGACTAGCAGAGCAGGTGTGATTTTACAAACCCAACTACAACCCAACCCCACAATTCCACGTTTTAAAGCTGAGTGGTACCAAAGCTCAGAGATGACTCAGTGACTTGCCGCCAGGTTACATGGTGTCTAAGATGGGGATTTGAACTTGATTTGTTGTCTCCTAGCCCTTTCCTCTAGCCATTACACTACACTCTGGAAAGGATTAACTGGATAACCCTGATTTTACAGTTATCAAGTGCACTGAGACTTTTGTATTGTTAGATGGACATTTGAAACCAACAATATAGTGACAGACTGTTTCCCCTTTAAATGCATACACTAGTATTGCATTACATACTGTTGTGTCAGTAATAGTGAAAAGCAGACTGTAAGCAGGCGAGGGTGGAGTCAGTTAGGGATTACTGGATTTTCATGCCAGTCTGCATTTATTTTTTGTACTGATAGGACTTGTTAATCCTCCAAACAGGCAGGCAGGCAGGCAGGCAGACAGACAGTCACCAACTTGCAACCACAGCCAGGAAGGATCCAACCTCCAGCCTCACATTTAAGCACAGTATAAAGCACAGGTGCAATTAGCTAAAGTTTAACCCATGCATGCATTTTTCTTTAATATTGGATGCTTTGTTTTGTTGAAATGTCATTACAGACCAGCAAGGGAGATGAGCTGTCCAGTTGGATTCAGAGCATGCTGGGTAATTACGAGGAGGTGAAGGAGCTGATAAGCAACAGGTCCCACCAGAATCTAATTGGCATTCCCAAAAGTGCCCTCCCTCTGACCTCTCAAGGAAAAACTGACCGCCTCTCACTCCCAGACAGAACACATCCCCCATTCCATAACCCTCAGCACTCCGGGGGCCCTCCTAGCGCCACAGCCCCAGGAAGCTGCCCTGTCCAGTACCAGAAGAGGCCAGCTTCCTCTGGGCACTCGTCCAGTCAGCAGTCCAAAAGCTACAGTTTATCATCAAACAGTTGGAGCCAAGGTCCAGACCTTAGCCAAGGTAACCAGGAGATGCAGAGCAACAGCAGCAGTGGTCACCAAAGAAAGAGTGACAGGTGGCCAGATCTGGAGGAGTGTGCCAAGCTCCCCATGCTACTATCTGCTCTATCCCCACCTTCCGAGCCACTGTCCCCCTTACATTCCTTTGAGCCAAGTGATTCTGAAGCTCCGGGCAGGGAGGGCCACAGGAAGTCCCCTCTTGGGGACCCGGTCACTATGTCCATTGATGGCAACAAAAGGGACGTTCACTCTTCCGTTTCTGTTTTAAGCGAAGCAGGTCCCCTTCCCTCACAGACTTTCCTAGCTGCATTGCCATCCAAGATAAATCCAGTCATGCAACAGAAGCCTACAGCTTATGTCAGACCAATGGATGGGCAAGACCAAGCCCCAAATGAATCTCCAGAACTGAAACCTCCCCCAGAGGACTACCACGAGCAGTCTTACGGAAACTTCTCGGACCTGAAAACCAATGCCAAGGTCAAGCTGTCCAAACTGAAAATTCCTTCCCAGCCCATTGAGGTTAGTAATGGAATTTGTTTATTAAAATGGCAGGGGTGAATTAAAGCAGCATGCACACATATAATTGTACCTAATAGACAACATGAAAATATTTACCTTTACACATTATGCAGCCTCTTTTTAACTTTATTTAGCAATTAATTTTCAAGCCCCATAAAAAGATAAGTCTTGTGTATTGTGTACCAGAAAGTAAGTCCACGTGGCACATACCCTTGGGGTGCCAGTCTGCCAGCTTTTATTTTCAAAATGACATCAATAGCCATACTTTTTATGGACCCCTCGTCCAAATTACATTTGTGACTGAAATGCAGCACAGACTTCCCGTGCAAACTAGTTGTACATATATAAACATATCTTCTACAGATGATAAATTAATAAACATGGGTCCTTGCCCTTCTGTTTTTGTGAAGAAAAAAGCATTGCTTGATTTTCAACAAAACCAGCTTATACATTTTTAACTGTACTTTCAGCCCACTTTGGTAAACTTGTGTAAAAGGTGTTGGACTACCCCGGCTGGTTTGTAGTTCTTGGGGTGGTACTGTATATTTGTTTTTCCCCACTACTCGGACCGTGTGTTTACTAGATATCTTGATATCCCTAAATAGATAACATGCTCTTTTTTAATAAGTGCTAGTGACTCTAATGAGATATCTTACAATACTGGTGGTACTCCAAAAAATGGGACATTTTTTGCCCATTAGTAGCTGACTGCGCTAGGACAAGACGGTGGAAAATGTATTGTTTTTTAAAAAAAGTTTTATCAGTTATCATACGAAAACTGTAGTGATAATGTAGAATATTTACATTTAGTGGGGTCAAAATATGTGTAATTCATACTGGTGTAAAATCAGTGCGCTAACCACATCTATCTTAGGTTACAATATATAGCCTGTTCCTAACTGGAGTTGTTATTGCTTGTACAAACTGCAGTCCGTTCCCTCGGTCTGGACACTAATATGTGTGAAGTGTGTGAGTTTGTGGTTCACACCAGCATTTGTTTTGTATTGTTTTATTGCTCCAGGTGTTTGAAATGCTCTAAACAATTAAAACCCCCTAGGCTAAAATAATTAGCCTATTCCCTACCTTCAAAGTGCTGATGTCTGTATAGACCACTGGGATTTGCTGACATAGTGAAAGTACAGTCGCAAAACATGATGTGTACAGTTGGTGGTAAAGAGGCATGATCAGTTTTGAAAATATGCTGCGTTGAATCAGCATCTGAAAAGGGCGGTACGGTTTAACGGAGGAGGACTGAATTGCGTAAACCTAATCTTGGATGTTGTAGTGCATTTCTTTGTTACTGAAATACACTGCTATAGTTGACCGTGATGTTCTGGATGGATAGTAATGCTCTCATTGAAAAAAGTAATTAAAAACACATGAATGTTTTTGAAAAGAACATGACTCATTCATTGTCCTTTTTCAGGGCCTTTCCAATAACATAATCAGTAACAGTCAATCATATTTGCTCTGCAGCTTATCTGGAGTTACCGCAGACTGTTTGTTTGGTGGACTCCTCAGTGCCTTGACAGTGGAGCCCAGTTTGCTTCTTTCATTCACTTGTAAATTGTGATTTTTATCCCCCCCAATTCCCCCTGATAGCCACAAGCCATTTTCCCATGGTACTTTTCCTGGCATCCATTTATTAGAGTTCTCTCCCTCTGAATGTGTGTCAACTAATTACATTTCCTGAGCCGTGTGTCACCTGCAGCTGTGAACCGGTCGTTGACAGTCCCTGCACATGATAACCCTGACAAGTTAAAGCTTTGGGTGCTAAATAAGCAAGCAGGTTTCACTGAAGAGCAAACTAATCCTGGGCAGATAGCTATGGAGTGACTCACAGTCCAGTTTAAACACACACACACAATTTAACTTTACTATACAGTACTTTATTTTATTATACAATATTGACAGACTGACACATGTTCTCTTTACTATTTTAAGATTAAAACACATCATTGCTGCCTAACCTGGAGAGTTATTTTTCATCCTATGAATTTAATTGCATGGTTTTGAAAGTTTATTCAGCATTGAAGATACTGTAGGGGGTGCCTCGTCTTTTTACTTTTAATAGAAACCATTAGGAACAAAGGTTGGTAAGGATGAGTAGATGGACTGACCCGTGGGATGTGTCACTTTATCAACTGTGCTGTGTATACCAAAGCCTCAGATAGTTAGCTTTTAGATAGTTGGCTGTGGTAGAGTTTGAAATGGTCATGGAATTTGATAGGAACAGCAGCTTCAGGTTCAGCAGGCTTCTGTAATCGAATGGTAGGAGTCTCCCAACAACATGACATAAACCTTCAGATCCATGCCATGTTTCGTCAGGAGGTTATTCTGTTGTGTTCAATAAAGCACATGAGAAATTGTCCTGATGTACTGTACAGTGAATTTTGAATCGTAATGATTTTATAAAACTATCGTAACTGCCCTTGCATCCTATTAATCTGTTATAAAATGTTGGCAGCCCTGACAGAGAAACAAAGGCAATGTATCATGCTTCTGTGTAAAGGCTCATACAGATGTATGTGTCTTCTTCATTTGAAGTCAAATGTTTACTGGGGGCTTGAGTGTTTTGGTCTCCTTGCAAGACCAGTTCTGGCAACTTGAAGCATGTTGTTCTGCCATGAGGCACACACCCAGGTTAAACCACTCTGGCTGTGTGCAATATGAGAAGGTGTGTTGTAGGCAAATATTATACTTGACTTTGTGAATGCCCTGCCTCTCCCAGCGTGGTAGGGAATGTAAAACAGGCAGGGGTTGGGAGTATGTCCTCCAAAGTACAGTCAGCACACGCATAGCCAACCCTATAAAAGTCTGACAACAGTGACGGTTAAAAGAGTGTGACGCATATCTGATTATTTCATGTTGGCCCATTCCAACCCTTTTCAGGGAACACAAAAAGATACACTGTCAAAAACGCATGGCTGAAAGGACTGTGTTTTTTAAAATAAGTAGGATTCCATTTAGATGTACTGTAGTTGGTTTTGTTGCTACAGTACTATATTTTTAGCAGAAGAAGTATTTTAATTCGCCAAGAGACGACTCTGGACTGTAATACACTACATACTTTAACCCTTTGCGGTCCATTGTCGGACTGGGTCCGACATTGCAATTTATTCCTTACAGGTCCTTTGTCGGACTGGGTCCGACACCATTCTAGCAACGCAAAAAACGGGTTTCTAGTCGTTTTTTCTCCGGAAAAAGCCGAGAAAACCATTCAATTGCCGAATGGGAGCGACAGGAGACAAGTCGAAAAAAAAAAAACATCTCATGAATAGTCAGTCATACATGGTATCTGGTATCAGATAACGGGGCGGTCGTAAGTAAGCAAGCTGGCTGACTGTGAATCAGCGCACAGAGAACACGGACATTTGCAGAGCTTTTTTGAGATGTTATAGCAATAAAATAATGACTTGGATCGCATTATTGAGGAGTTTGGTGATAAAACGAGTGATCAGGAGATGATCGATCGGTATGTACGACTATTATTATTATTATTATTTATTTCTTACATAGGTGAAAGCTATAGCGAACAAAAGGGTGGGGCGGGGCTGGAGATGCCTAGTGAGTGCTTTGTTGATATGCAGGGCCATTTAAACCCGTCTGACTGTCAGAAAACTGGTGACGGAGTCAGAAATTGTGTGTGACGGGCAAGTGCATTAATTTGTTTTATATATATATATATATATATATATATATATATATATATATATATATATATATATATATATGAATTGATTTGTTTCTTAATACAGGGATGGTAGACCGCGATTGACATGTATCTGAGTGTCGTATATCCAAGTGGTGACTGTACCATAGTCTGTTAAATATGTTTGCTTAAATATGTGTGCTTTTTCTAGAGTAGATTTAATTGATGAAAGGAGGTGATAGACTAGAGGGGGCCTAGCTCCACCCCCCAGAACCACACTTAATAGGTTAACATAACTGCAACGACTATTCTCAGGAACTAAATCGGAAACAAAACATCATAACAGGGCTGTACAGTGCGACTAATTTAGTTGCGTATGCGACTAAACATTTGCTTGCGCGAACATATATATTTTAATTGAGGCGCACGTGTGCCACTAGAAATTCTTAAAGGTTGTTTTTTAAGCAGACCATATAAAACATTATAAACAATCAAATAAAAACAAACACAAATCTAAACTCTCATAGCTGTATCGTAATGTACTCGGGGAATGTAGTTTATTGGCGTTCACTGCCCACTGTTAATCACCCATTAGAAACTTCAAATCCCATACCCTGCTAATTTCACTGATTTTTCTACCCATGCTGACCTCTCTATATATTTTGTATTTAAACACATGGATATTGCTAAACAACTCAAAAGACTATCAAAGGTTTTCTAGGAAGGCAGCCAAGACAGTTGTGCCTGGGACTACTTGCAGTCTTCTGTTTGCTCTGCACCGGGAGATTAGGAGCTCTTTTCTGCCGTGGTTGTCATTGCAGGCCCCAAGTACAATAGAGGGCAGTCTTTTGACACTGATTTATAGCTGACAAGGCAGTTCTGAAACAGGAAATCTTATTGCTGCAGAATTAAATTATTCACCTGGTTGAGTTTTACTAAGAGGACAGTACTTTCTTTAAAAAATGCTGTGCAAACAATGACATTTATATTGCAAATCTGGGGTCACCAGTTTTAATCTGCACACAGTAAAACTGATCCCGTCCTGAATTGTTTTCTTTTTGTTGATATAGTTGTCTTGGAGGGGCTGAGTAGTAGTTTATCCTTCAGACTGTGACTAAAATGGTGCTGTATTAACCCTTTCAGGACCAAGCATTTTTCAGTGGGATGTTCCCCCCCCCCCAGGACCAGCCGTTTTTTGGCTGTCGTTGACTCTCTTCCTATAAAAATTTGCTAAAAAATCTGTTTTTTACAGTAGCATCTAGGAAATGGTGTTCTTTTTTTCAGAACACTCTGAGGAACATTATAAAGTACTTCAGAAACCATATCAACTTTTTTTTTCAACACATATATATATATATATATATATATATATATATATATATATATATATATATATATATATATATATATATATATATATATATATATATATATATATTTTTTTTTTTAAGTATTTTTTATTATGTATTCTGCATGGAGATACATGTATAAAAATGTGTTATTCTATGACCCGAGGAACTTTGCAATACTTCCTGAAAGTTTTGTTGAAAAATATTGATGTTTGGGCAAATTACATGACATTGTTTCACCTGAGTGATTGCAGTGACATAATACACGTTTCTTCTCAGGGCCTCTTATAAGCAATAATGGACACTACTCTTGATTTATTTTCTCAATAAATATTTATAAATAAAATAATAATTATTCATTTCATTTATTATCAGTAATAAGGGGGGGAAAAAACGTACCTGATACATTTAATTCATGAAATAGTATATGCTTATATCCACTCGTTTCTTGTCATTTAGAAATGTTATAAAAACATATATAAAAACACATGAGACAGAAAAAATGTTCTAATATAATTAAGTCAAACACATCAGATTTACAGTGTTTCCCCTTTACGTGTTTCAAGCCTGTACTGCAAAGTACAGTGGCCCTGTAAGCATCGAAACAAAGTGCTTTTTTTTATCATGTTTAGACAATCGCGGTCCTAGAAGCACACTTCAGTATGATTTGTAGGGTTAACACCAGTAGAACACGGTAACCTCAGTTTCATGCAGCACATGTGATTATGAAGTGTGCGAGTACTGTTGAACACTTGCATTCAAGAAATAGAACAATAACCAAAATTAATAACTTAAACAAAATAATTATAATGAAGGGCTGAAACGCAGCAGAAAGGTCAGTAATTTAAAAAGCGGAAGTGAAAAGGTTATCGTATCAAGCTGGAATTTATCTTTGTGAATTCCAGTAAACCAGTGTTGTTTTGCACCAGTTAAAACGTAGGGTGCCTAAATAAAGTTTTAAGTCAACACGAACAGATTTGTTTGTCTGTTGCATCTTCTTTAGCAGCCGCATCTATCCCAGATATAATGGATTCAGTTGCATTGTTTACCGTCAGGAGTTTGAGAATGATTCATTGAGTAGCAGCTTCCCTAATTAGATGATGAGCTGATAATATCTCTTCAGCCAAAGAAGCAGGCATGGTCATTTAAGACGTTACCGTCATGAAAAACAGTGATGTAGCCGAGTTTTACTAAAGCAGGGTCAGCTGTTCTCAAACTGACCATTTTAAGAAAGGTGAAAGCAGAACACATAGAAATACTTGGGACTGTAATTGGGAGGTGTACTGCTTCCATAAAACATTTATGGAATTACAATTAAATGTACTGCAGCTTACTTGATTGCAGTAGAAAAACAGGTCTTCACTAAATTTAGCGCTCAGATTGTGGGAATGAAAAATAATGGTTTGGATGGAAATATCTCAAATATATGATAATGTGCTTGCTGTAGTGCATTTAATACCATAAATAACAGAACAAACTCACTAAAACTAAACTTTTTTTACTGAAAATAAACTAACATGTAAACATAAGAGCTGGCAGTGTTGCATGCTGTCAGATCAAGCACACAGTGACACTGAGCATGGGAGCTGCAGCATGCTATTACTCATGTTACACTGAACACAATTAGAGGTGCCGTCACCAATTCCAGACACAACGCTTGCAAAATATTTGAAATATAAACATGCTGAGTGAATTCATTGCAGTCAGCTGCATTGATTAACCACTCGGCAGAATGTGGCAACAAACAAGTCAGTACAGACATTTACTGTTTTAGTATCACTTGATTTTTATGATTGTTTTATCTCATTGTGCTTTTTTATGTATAGTCTTTATTTTATTTCTGTACTATTAATTGTGAAGCACTCTGAGATGATTGCTTTTAAGGGCGCTATACAAAATAAAGTTTATTATTATTATTATTATTATTATTATTATTATTATTATACTATATCGTGATATGTATCGTATCATGAAGACACTGCCGATACCCAGCCCTACCTAGGAGCCATTGGCTCTCGGGGGACCGTTCATCTGGAGCTCTGTGTTGGTGTAGTTGTGCACCATTGAAAATGGTGCTCCATGGTTCTTCTCAGTTACTTAATACAGCCAGGATTTATTGGTCCTGAACTGTAAAAGGAAGTGGTTCAAAATGTAATGATGTTTTTGTTTGGTGGATGTTTTAGATGTATTTGTTTTGGAACCATGAATACTGTGACTAATGGAATATTTTAATGGAAGATATAAAGCTAAAGATACTGATCAGTGGTCCTGGTACAGTTAATCCTCCAGGACCACTGCTGATTTAATGACTTGTAGAAGGCTTGCTTTGATGAAGTCCTGCTTGTAAGTAACAGGCAGTATTCAGCCTTTTAGTTTGCAGAAAAACACTTTCTTTCATGGTTGCTTTTTTCTCCAATTACAGTACACAACAAGCATATTGTAACAATTGCTTTTGTTAGAATTCCAAGTTTCTTCCACAAACCTTATTGTCCAGCAAGGTGGCTACTGCAAAACCAGTAAAATAAACAACAAAAAAACAGCAAAAGAAAGAAATGTTCAACATCATTACCCTTTGTTGAATATTTTACAGAAATGTGTGGATCCTATGTGTTGAACTGCATTAACTGTACATGTGCATGAAGGGTTACACCACAAAGGCACATATTTAATAGAAGAGTGTTCATTCATCACAGACATCGGCTGATACAAGCAAATTAGTACACAGTACCTCATTCCAAACATCGTCCTAAAGATTTAAAATAACTCCAATCTACAGTAAATGATTTGCTAGTATTGATTAAAGTGTCCTTAAACTTAAGAAGCTGTCTGTTTATTTGATCGCTGGTTGAGTTCTGTGTGTAGTACACAGTATCACCGATATAATGTGGAGAGTAAACATTCACTTGCGGAGGCTCGGAGCCGGTTAGTGAGTGCAGTATTTACACAAGGCCTTTACACGCAAGTGGAGTTCTTCTGTAGTACCTACCCATGGAAAAAATGGTGTAACCCTTTATTGGAAATATGTTCTGTGTTTTTAAAACAAGAAGTGACAATAAATCTGTCTGTAGAAGGACAGGACACAGACTGGTTTGGGGCCAGATTTAAAGATTACATTAAGTTGCATTTGTTGTCGGTCATTTGTTTGGTCATTTGTTCTTGCCCAATTTCTATGGCTCTCCTTAGAGACTTTAATGATCAAAGTTGCTCACATAAATGTTTCGGGGTATATGATAACTATCACATTAATCACTTAAATTGGGATAAGCTTGGTGAACATGTCATCTCAACATACCAAAGTCTGAAGTAGATGGCTTCAGTGGTACTCATAGTGGTTTCATGTGCTAAGGTAGTATTCCTCCAAGCAGAAGTACTTGTGGTGCACAAGCAAGAACCTCCGATTTAAAATATCAGCCCATCAAACTCAAAATGCCTTCAGTTGTCACCATCTCCTGAGTCTTTTCCACAACGTCACTGTTAGTTAGCTACGACTGTCACTGATGAGCAATTAATTCTACACCATGTTGTTACCAGCTTTGTTTACAGATACATTTACTGCAATGCCATGATGAGGAATTATACCAATACAGATTTTACCAGCTGCAGCAGATTTTAGTGAAAATCTACTGCACATAACTTCAGCCTCCATGACCTCTCCTATGTACTGTTTTTCATTTTGTTGATAATCTGGGTTAAGTAATTCTTCTTTGGGAGCACATGCACAGTTTACTTGTAGTGTAGCGTGGGCTAGTTCACTAGGCTTACTATAGTCTGATAAGCCTTAGTCTATTTTAGAAATATGTCATTCATGTAAGTAATGCTTTTTGACAGAGGGGGAGAGGGAATCTCTGCTTGCAAAAATAACACTATATGAACATAATTTTAGATATTTTATTTACATCATGTAATCAAAGAAACTACAAAATGATATCATAAAAGTCTACCGGAAGTCATAATGGTAGTACAGTATTTCATGTTGGATTTCGAAATGTCACATTTTTCAATTTGTCAGTTATTACGTTACGTTACGTAAATGGAAAACTACAAAGCGGTATGTAATTCAGTATGTTAATGTAACATTATTCAGCAGGATGAATATATTTTATATGGAGAAAATCCGGGATCAAGACTGTCTGTCGAATTAAGCGAAAGGTGTCGAGTTATCCACCAGTCGAGTTAACCAAGGGTGACTGTATGTATGTATGTATGTATATACATACGCACAAACAATTTCAGACAGTTATGACCATGGTTTATTATGAAACACTCATCAAACATAAATAATTCAATTGCATATAACACTTTAGTGCATAAACAGTTTTGTTATAAGTAAAACAAAATTGTTTATTATTGTGTATTAGTACTCCCCAGTAATGTTGTTGAAGTTGACACCCTGGGATCCTTCAAGAAGCTGCTTGATGAGATTCTGGGATCAATAAGCTACTAACAACCAAACGAGCAAGATGGGCTGAATGTCCTCCTCTCGTTTGTAAACTTTCTTATGTTCTTATATTAGACATATTACTTGTCAATGCAATAACAAAAACAGAACTGAAACTTTGCTTTGTATTTGAGGGTGTACAATACAATGTAATTTTGTTACTAAACAAAACTTTTACTTAGTTCCCACTGACACACAACCTTTTAACAAAGTTGCTGGAATGTTTAAATTGAGTTACGATGTTGCTACAAGGTTGTGTGTTAGCGGCTTCTCAATGACCGCGTGAAGCATGTGAAGCTATTGATCTCCAATACGCACCGGGTCTGCTGGCAAATATTGTGAATAAACGGCGCAGGCATTTAATTGAAGTTTTGCGGTATGCGGCTTCTCATTCTTCAAGGATATAAAACAGTGGTCCTTATGCTGATTTCTGCTGTCACCTGGATTAGTGGATTAGTTTGGAGAGTACTTTTATAAACTGACTGTGGGCTAATGTAATTATAATGACAGGCGAACAGTATATGCTAGCTAACTGAAACAGTTCAATAGAGCAATGCTGAAACTAATTACACGTTTTTAAAAAAGATAGGTACAATTTCTGAATAAATACATTGATATTAAACTTAACTCCCCTTCATTTGTCACAGAGGTAGCTATGTTATTTGTATGCTGCAGAAGCACCATTGGCCATCTGTTTTGCATTTTTTTGAAATGCGCGCATGCTTCAGCGGTTCATTACTTACACTATTATTAATGTATTTTTAAAATGTGAACTTTCGGTATTATAAATGAGATGTACTTTTAAAACATCAAAACATCTCAAAATAATGCGGAATTCGGCATGACAGTGTCCTTAATACTTTTAGAGGTGTCTGAGTCAGCATGTACACACACAGCAGCTGATGATTCAATTGCTTCCGGATTGGCTAAAGTCTGTATTGTGAAGTATAGAAATATTTAGGATTTGTGGTGGCTGATGATGAAATAGTAAAACAATATAACAAGACATTGTTTTTCTCCATGGATATTGTGAAGCAAAGCACCACTAAATTAAAATAAGTAATTGCTTTTCATATGTACATATCAGTTCACAGTTATGTATGTTTGTTGCAATTGGGTTATTATATTTCTGTGTTTCGGAAGACATCGATATATTATCGATCTCAAAATGCATGCACGATATATATATATACAATTTTCATATCGTCGCCCATCCCTACTAAATACCATTGTTGTGTGAATGACTAAAAAAAGCCCTTTGGGTAAACAGTAGATTCACTACCAGTTCAATCGACCCCGTTGGCACTCACATTTATTATTGTACTTGTGTTGAAATTTATTTGAATTATTTCAGTGTGACTTTATTACAGTATTTTTCACAGTATTGTGAGGCTTTATCTTTTGAACCACTTTCCAGAATTTGGTGAAGCTGTTTCTGCCACGTTTGGTTTTGTTTCTTTTAACTACTGTCTGTCTGTTCTGTCTTTTGACTAAAGTTTTTTCTTTTATTTTGTACTTTCATTTTTCAGACACTGTCCAATGACGCCCACTGCGTAGAAGACATTTTAAGGGTAAATATGCTGCAGTAATCCATTTCTTCATCCCTGCTTATGAATTTTTTTATAGGCTCCGCTAAAAATCAGTTTTGAAAGTTCAACAAATTATACTGTAACTGTTAAAGAAACTATCTCAAGTAAAGACTATGGTAAGCAAAATGAAACTTCAACAAAAAAGTGACAAACACAGAGATATTATATACATGATACTGTGTGTGGAGGGGAAGGGGGGGCAGGGTCAACATAAAAGCAACACAACTTATTTTGTTCTGCAAAATGGTCATTCCTGCCGACAAATCAAGACTGACTCGCTGCATAACAAACTAAACCAAACCAAATTACACCAGCCTGCTTTAAACTATTTGCATCCTTATATATGAAAGTGTTTGCATTCATTCATTTATTTTTATTTTTATTTTTTTTTGTATGAAGAGAGATTAAAAAGCTTGTAGGGTAGTACAGCTTCATAAACTACTAAATGCAGACCATGACAGACCTGTATATTGCCTTGCAAAACACCTCATTTCACAGAACTGCCATCAGATATTTTGATGATACAGTTTGCTGACTTGCTCTCTTCCCTGTTTTTTTTTAAATTTTTACTTTGACTATTTTAACTGGGATCCAAATTATTTCTTATTTGAGAGAACAAATCCATCCCGCAATGGTAATCCTACAGTACATTTGGATTTACAATCTACTTCTAATCACATTGTGTTGAAGATGCACTGTGTCCTATGATAGTGTTCTGTAGTCTCAAGTTACTGTGTTTGAAATTGCTTTCAACCTACTGCAAAAAATGTGTCCTTTTATAATAGAATACAGAATTATGCTACAGTACACTGTCAATAAGTCTTGTTTTACTTTGTCAGTAGCGATCGTGTTGATTATAAACCACTGGGATCATGCATTTGTTAATGCAAATAAAACTCTAAGCAAAATGACCTTTGGCGACAAGTGTGTGAAGTGATGCAAATGATTACACTGCTGGTCCCAGGATGATTTGTCGTCTTTGTAAAAAGAGCTATTGAGGATGTCCATAGCAGGAAATAAGGGGCGTACATGATCGGGGTGAACGATGAAATTGTATCTCTTGTTTGATACTTTCTCATTCTGTCTTTCTTCTGACTCATTGTTATTATAGGAAATGACCCATTCTTGGCCTCCACCCTTGACAGCCATACATACACCAAGCACAGCGGAGCCTTCAAAATTTCCTTTCCCAGCAAAGGTGAGTAAAGCCACGTTTTAAAGCTGCAGGATTATTAGTGGGTAAAAAATAAGAAGTATCTTACACTTCCTTGGTGAAGTAGCAGCTTAAGGTGTATATTTTTGTTGCTTTTGATTGTAGAGGGTTTTAAAGTCAGTTGCCTAAAGATGAAAACACAATGGTGAAGACCACTATCTGAAGTAGTATATTTGCATCTAAAAGTATCTAAATATCCCTGCCATTGTATTAAAGCTCATTAATGATGAAGTGTCTAAGTAATCATTTATTTTGGCTGGCTGTGAAGAGGACACTTGGGTAGGCAGTTTCTGTAAAATGAAAATCTTAATTCCTGCGAGGCCAATTTATTTAAAGAAAAAGCAGGAAATGTGGAGATCCTTTTTAGCCTCAAACAATTTTTTCCTGTTTTTGTTTCTAGGAATCTCAGCATGTCCATTGTGGTTTTGTGGGACAAAGTAAGTTTAAGCAAAGACTTCATATAAAGATGTCGTATATCATTATACACCACACCCAGAGCCATATCAGGACACACAGGCTGCTATTGAAAGGCCCTGGGATTTCAAACATTCAGCAGCAACGGAACCTCAGCTTGTTTTATTTTAAACTGCGGGCAGTGATTTATGTTCTTGGATATGTCTATTAATTACACCAACAGCTGTTGATCTGTGGTACCCAAAGTACAAGGATGAAAATCGTTATATAGTGTGAGATTCATCTGAAATGTATTTAATTGATCGACATAAAATGGTATTTTCTGTTTGTTTTAAGTAATTTCATGTTTAAATTAGAAGCATTGTACTATTGTTTTTTTTATAGCTATATAAATCATTGCTGCTCCCTAACCAGAAGTCTTGTGGTGTTGTAATTTGGAATTTCTTTACTTCCCCATTTGCTCTGTCCATTTACAGCACAATGTGGTAAAATGAAAACAAGATCGATATTTGCTTTGTTGAAATATTTTGTTTAGTTTTAAATGCAAAAAAAAGGGTCATTTTCAATTGTATGCATCGCAGCCGCACTTCAGAAATAATACATTTATTATAGCGCATAAGGGATTGAGATTCATAGATCTTTTACACTGTTACATTTTATTTTTCAGAACACTATGATTCATCTTCAAAAGTACCGCCATCAAACTGTCAACAGGGATCATCGTAAGTACTTCTTGTCATTGCTCCCTGAAATCAGAGCTCTGTTTTAATATAAAGTGAACTTTTACAAGTATGCTATATTCATTCTTACCATATGAACAAAAACACGTGTTTAACTTAATAGTATTGCAAGCTAATGTAATTTGGTATTTATTATCAACATCGACCGTGGTACTGTGCATAAGTACTTGTCTTAACTGTACCACAAAATGGTCCATCATTAAATGACCATTTGATCTAATTATTATGCATCATACAAGCAGCCAATCAGGACAACCACATGTATTGTGATGCATATACTATCCCGACCTGCATATCGTGATACATAGTGTATCGTTACAACCCTACCTGGAACCAGACTCCCCACCCCCACCCCAAAATGATCTGATTTGATCATTTATTTACCAATTGATCGTCTCACTTACAACACGTAGTAGCAGTACAGAATCCATTTCTGCATCACTTGGTATTCATTGAAAATGCAAGCTTGGCCTGTGGATGTAATTCCAGTCTCAATTAGTGCCTGTGAAATGGGGCTTGAGTTCCTGCTGTACCTGCAGCGTGAGACAGAAGACCTGCTGCAGTTGGAAGCTGATTTAATGTACTTGTCCACTTGCTTACAGCTTTTTAGCACAGATGGCAGGCCAAGTTCTTTTACCAATGTTCTATGAAATTAGCAAAGTCGTGAAAGGAGTTACGAGCACAGCAAATCACTTGCTTTTTTATAAAAAGATGATTATTTTTAAAGGTAGACCTGCGGTTTCGTGGTGTTTGAAACACAAAGGGTAATAGTGTGAAAGGACAGTTCTTGGTGTATAGTTTTTACTTCTCATGGGGTCTTATTATATGCTGACAGAAAAAGCATCTCTTTGTCTGTAGGGGCTAGCTGCGCCAAGATGTCTGGGCCACAAGCATTTTTTAATGAGCTGCTTTTCCTCTATACGTATAATTCGAAAACCACAGTATATAAATTGGATAATGGATTTTATATATAAATATAAACTCTATATATGCACACAGAATAAGCATGTATACAATGTATATTGTGTGTGCCTACAGTATATGGAAACGCAATGGCTTATAGAACAATATGCGAACACACCAGTAGGTTAATGGGACAAAATACAATGTTTTACATTGTATATTTTTTAAAAATGCAATTGAAATTAAAAGTATATCGAGACATTTAAACAGTTTCTCTGGTGTATTTGGAACACCGTGTTCTGATTTCTATGGATCTGTAGAGAGCTTCCTATAAACTTCAATTAATAGCTAGAACAGTGATGTTGGGTGCACCAGTGTGATACTGTTAGAGGCTCAGAGCTAAAGTGGCTCCAGTCCCTAGAGGGACAGGCTCAGATAGCTAGGTTCCAATATGTGCTTATCACAGGTAATTATTGTGCTCTATTTTCTTTTATACATTTCTTGAACAAAAATAATAAAACAGCTTAATATAAGTAGTTTTGGAAGGCACTGATACTGCAGTTCCGTTGTTGTTGTTGTTGGAGGTTGTCAACTACGAACCTTGTTTATTGGTTCATGTTGGTTCCAGTTCCAACGAATCCCCTTCAGTGTATTGTCTTTCTAGAAATCTGTGACTTCTGCTTTTTATAAAATATTGCAAGAGGTGATAAAGCTTGTTTAGGGTTCTGTCAGATATACTTAAAGATTGTGTTTATTGTTCTTTGCTGTGCAATACAATGCTGCTTTTTTGCGTAGGTGTTGTACAAGAAAACTGCAGCATACATAGGAGGTAGGTGGCACACCCAGAGCCACACCACCACTTTTATATGTACAGTACAGAGATGCCAACGGCTACGATTTGGCCGTAGCAGCTACTATTTTGGAGGCAATGGATAATAATGGATACTCCCTGAACGTTTATGAAATATTATTTCAATACCATGTGTGTGTTTTCCTGTTTAATAATTAAATGAATGAATGGTTCTTTTAATACTGTATTTCACTGACAGTTTATTGTGGCATTTTAACTGACATACTAAAAGCTTTGAGCCAGGTTGCTTAGTAACCAGTTTACTTGGTTGATTATCAGTAAGACTGGGATTAATTATTATTATTATTTATTTCTTAGCAGACGCCCTTATCCAGGGCGACTTACAATTGTAAGCAAATACATTTCAAGTGTTACAGTACAGGTAATACAGTAAGAGCAAGATAAATACAATGACAAGTTCAAGCAAGTACAAGTGTGACAAAATACAATTCAATACAGCAGATAAGTGACAGTGATAGTTACATCAAGATATGATTAAATACCAAATACTACAGTTTAGACATATGGCAGGTTACAGTACTCTGAAGTACAGGATTAAATGCAGTAAAGTAGGGGGCAGGTAAGAGTAAGTAAAGCAAATTTAAGGAAGGGTGAAAGTGTCCCAGGGGAAACAGAGGAGTTCTACAGGTGCTGTCTGAAGAGGTGAGTCTTAAGGAGGCGGAATGTGGTTAGGGACTGGGCGGTCCTGACATCTGTAGGTAGGTCATTCCACCACTGCGGAGCGAGGGTGGAGAAGGAGCGGCTCTGGAGGCAGGGGAGCGTAGAGGAGGTAGAGCCAGTCTTCTAGTGCCGGCGGAGCGGAGAGGTCGAGTGGGGGTGTAGGGAGAGATGAGGGTCTGGAGATAGCTGGGTGCAGTCTGGTCAAGGCGATTAAGTCACGGCGGTCGCAGATTCCGTGATTTTAGTAGAGAACATTGAACTTTTACTAACAAAACTTGAAATTCCACCTTAACCAAAAAGGCGTCCATATCACTCACGTAGGTACGAGGAAACACCAGCAATAGGCAACATCTGACACTCCTCAATACTGTATGTTTGTGCAAATGGGTTTTGAGGTTTAACTTGCTTTAATTAAATAATTAATTAATTAATTATTGGATACTACACAGCATTTTCTGTTTTGATAGTTGCAGAGTAGTAACAATTTAAATAAAAACATTAAGTCTTTTGAAGTGCTGTTATTTTGATAGTTATTTTTATAAAGTTTTGAGTTTGAATATTTCAGTCCAGGTTTGATAGCACTTACGAGATCCTAAAACACTCATTACTAATATTTAAATACATAATTAAATAGAATTCCAAATTAAAAATAAAAACAGCAGGCCTAAGAGTTTGCTGCCACAGGCCCAGGGCCACTTCTCAGGGAAGCCATCTAGACTACTGGTGACCGTGAATCACAGACATCTAGGTGCTTACTAGCGTTCAGACCGGCTATTCCCTAAGATTCAAGCACAGTCCCCCTCCCTTTCGGGGCGTGACTACAACATCAGTCACAGACCCACAAGACACTGCTGCGGTATCTCAGGAGGTGACAGCTCTGCTGCAAAAATGAACCTCCAGCCCCAAATAAAAAGTAGATATAACTGATTGTGTATATGCTTTGCTTTGCTTTTCATATTTCAACTCAGAATGCAATAGGGTATCCTAGGCCAAAATCCTAGAACTCTCATTGCCTGCAAATGTAAATGAGATACAGCAATTTTTCCAGAAGTTTAGTAAAATATTTGCTCACAGCAGGATATGAACTATTATGCATGAGCAATACCTGGTTTCTAACACAAGGATTGCTTTATGAGGAACTGTTTCAACTTTAAACCCCTTAACTGACAACATATAATAAACTGCTACTACTTATAGTAAACCCTTTTTGGTTTTGAAAGTTTTATTTGCAGTATATGGCTGTTAATTTGTGTTTTGTCTTTGAGTTAAACTCATTTTCTATACATTACACTTGCAGTTGTTTTAATTATGAAACTTTGATCAGTGTCTTGCAGTATGTCACAATGTTTTTTACCCAAACAAAAAAAAAAACTGGTATCAGCTACTGTTAAACTTTCTGTTTGAGTTGTTAGTAAAGCAGAACTGGTTTTCTAGTTGGGAGTTGGTGTTTCTCCCTGTGTGATTTGAGGTTCTCTGCCTTACCCCTCCAGTGCCCCACAGAGCAGCAGTGTGGCGTTGGCACATTCCAGCGACGGCGAGTCCGAGAGCTTGAGTGAGTCACACAGCACCTCGGGCTCCGAGACTGAGAGCGAGAGCAGCTCCAGCGAGAATGAGGAGGAGGAGCGCGAGCCGAAGAAGAGCCCGCCAGTGCCTGAGGTAAAGGTGAGCGAGTTTAAAAATTGATTTCCCATTAATGTCAGGGCTCTACATTTTAGATTTTTTACTACTGGCCTCTTGGGCTGAGGTAGTGTTTTTACTGGCCCGGATACAATTTTTACTGGCCCAATAATAAGTACAAAACTGTATCACCCTGTTCAGCAAGTTAATAGCAGAGTCATGTATTAGGTTGTGTGTTAGCGCCATTCAAAAATAAAATAAACCATCTTATGGATTATTTGTTTAACCATTCCGATTTTGTGTATACCATATGATTAAATGGTAATAGCTGATCTATTTTTTAAATCTGGCTTTTTGTACATTTAACATGTTTTGACTAGATGACAATATAAAAATAAAATGAGTTCTCAACTGGAATAAATTCACCCGATTTGTTTAATTTTTAAACTATTGTTGTGTTATTTTATATACAGTTATTTTTGGCTTCAGAGTTACTATGGCATCAGTAAATTAAAGAAGAAAAAAAAACCTCCCTGTTTTTCACTGTGGAAATCTGGTAATCCTAAACGACAGGGACAGTGACGCCAAAATCTTGCCGAACTTGACAAAAACTCACAAAATTAGTAAAATAGTCAATCTTCTCAAATTACTTTAATACCGACAGTAATTCAAGAAATGCATCCAATAAATTAACAACGTGCTCCCCCCAGTGCTTTCTTCCACAGAAATATGTAAGAATCTAAAACATGCTATATTAAAAACCAGAGCAATACATTAATAGCTGCCATCTTTCAGTATGCCTTGCAGGATATTGTATACATCCGGTTCACACACCATGTAAATGAGCACTTGTAAACTGCATTGTGAACACAAACAGACTCGGTCCGGAAAAAAAACGAAAGGGAAAATTCATGATGGTTTTTCATTTCCATATGTTTAGTAATGTGAACGGTATCCAAAGAGAGCCCACGTCTCAAATAAAAAAAGAGGCTAAGCGCAGCCTTTCAATATATGCTGTTGTATTATTTCAGCCATTTAACATGCACACATTAGCGTGCTTGTCAGAAAATTGAAAATACTGTATTCGAGATTTGAAAATGTGTGTGTACAAATAATACTCTTTTTTTTTTTACAAGCAAACCTGCAACCAAGCTGTTACCATGGTAACAGCAACACTAAAAGGTTAACGAATTTAAACTAATCCTAATAATAAACACTATTCAAACAATAATAATAATAAAAATAATCTTTCTCAGATCATTGTCGCTTGTAGCCTCACCCAAGTCTGCACCAATCTTACTGCTGATATGAATGAGACCTGTAAAGATTGTGAATGGCATTTCTGACCTGAACACATTGTACCCCAAATCAAAACGATGGACAATTCGATCCTGTTGTCCAGCTTCCACGTGGCGTATCTGGGTATTCATCGTTGCATCTTTTTTCGCTGCAGTCACAGCAGCAGACGTACACCTGCTATCTTGCAAACTATTACTGTGAGACTGGATATGAGGGCAACTAAATGTTGAATTCCCAACAAACAAGCTGCTGTTTTATCTGTGAGTCTGGGTAACTGACATTCGTTTCACTGTCATCATGAAGCCAGATTAAGTCTTTCTTCCACTCCACTCTATTTTCATCAATTTTTTTTTCCATTATTTCTTTCTTTATAATTATTGATTTAAACGCTTTACTTTTGGCTTTTTGGTGCAGTTGGTTGCTTAGCTGTTAAAAAAAAAAAAAAAAAAAGTTCGGACAAGTTCAATTACGCTGTTATCGAGGGGTTGTTTTAAAATGGGTTTGTAAGTTCGGTTTTCAGCTTTTTGGCACACTGACCCATTTTCCTGCATTCATGAAACGGAAGCCATGTGCACTATGCTATATACATTATACAGTTAAAAAATGTTACCAGCCCAGTCGGGCCTGTGGTGCTTCATAACTACCGGCCAAACTGCGCTCTCTACCGACGCCATGGTTAATGTTGAACCCTGAATGTACTATTTGTGCAACCTTTTTAATAACTCCCACTCAAAACTACAGACCAGTAAACCAATGCAAAATACAATATATTAGTATTGTATGCTTACAGTAGTGCCGGAAGAGTCTTCTGTGTAGCAACTACTTTACATAGTCAATTTCTACAACATGCGTGGTGATTTACATTTTAGGTAAATCATCTGTAGTGAAGAAAAAAAAAAATATTGAATACAGTATGTAAGAACTTGTTAGCATTTTTTATGAACTTAATAAGATCATGTCTTAAACCAAAGCAGGCTGGGGGAATTTATGAAGCTTTCTGTCATTTCATGATGGAGCAGATATATTAATAAAGTATTAAAGTACCCAATCTAGTTATGAATATGTGTTCTGCATTTGGCCAGTGTTGTGTTAATGTTTGAACTGAAGCACTTGAAGCATTAAACTGCAGATGTTGACACAGAATACACAATAACTGATGATCCACTTTAAAATATGCTGTAGCTGAATACACAATATTAAAAGGCAACTCTTGGCATTGTCAGGAAAACAAATGGAAATACAGTCTTGTAAGGAAGTTGACTGCAACCATAAGACAAAGTTGTGGTAAATGCATAGGTTTCTCAGTTTGATCTAGAGGCTGTTGCGCTAATGTAAGCCCTACAGTATGACAGCAGATTTGTGGGGAATTTTCAGCCTGCTTGTCAGAAAATGCAGCCGGCAGCTCTTTGATCTCTGAGACGTGGTACATTTTTGAGGATATTGTGTGACAGAAAGAACTAGGTCAGTCTGCATGACATTGTTCTGAAGTAGAGAGTTGGAGAGACTTGAGTGCTGTCATTTTAAAAGAATCACGTTCCAATGTCGGGAAATTACATTCCGGCTGAGGCCCTGTCTGATCTGAAGGTAGTTAGATTACAACTGCTATGGTAAATGTCTCCTGCATTTTAAGTTCCTGAAATATTATAAGTTTAAAACTCACTGCTCAAACTAGCGCTTGTCCAGTAGCGGTCTTGCTGTAGGATTAGGTTGTGGCCGGAGAGAAGCACCAGTAAGTCATGCTGTAATGCAAATGCTTGACCTTTCATGTAAATGAATGTCACAGCTGCAATAGCCTGCTGAGCTTACAGCATTGACAGAGGTAATTCCTTCATATGGGCTGTGATGTATTAATTAATTTGCCAAAAGAAAATGGCGTACAGAGAAGGGGAAAATATATATATATTGTTGTTATTGATCTGTTGTCCTGTTCTCAAAGCAATCTCATACTGTAAGATGGAATCCATTTTTCAGCATAAATATTTTTTTTTGCATTATACAATAAATGTTAAGCTGAAAGTACAGCAACACTAAAAAAATAATGGAAATGGACAGCCAATGGAAATGGAAAGCTTTTGTCCAGAGTTGTTGTTTTTCTGGTCTGTGTGTTCCAACACTGCTGAATTAGTTCTCAAATAGAGGGCTCTAGCTCACTGGTAGACAATTTGCAGGTATTGTCACAGGAAATGAGTTCTTGTATCTGTCCACATTTGCAAAAGTGAAAAAGAGAAAATAAAAACATGCACTATATATGACTTTTCTATATATTTTTTTCTTCGTTATTACAGCCTGTTGCTCCAACAGCAAATAAATGGCAGCTGGACAACTGGTTGGTCAAGGTTAACCAACAGTGTTCACATCCAGAGAGCCAGAGCGACCCTGCTCAGAGCCACATTGAGGAGAGCAGAGTGCAGGACAGCAATGGTGACAACCCAGAGGAGAGCTTGAAATCGAACGAGTCTTGCCCGCCTCATGAGGAGAGCAGTAGGGAGTCTGGGGTTATACAGGACATCTCTCACAGCAAGGGCAGCCGGCAGAAATCCCCGGCACACAGGGCTGGCATCAGCCAGAGACAGTCATTTGGCAAAAAGCAGCCTTGCAAATCTGCCAAGGTACCCAGGCCGGAGGAGTGCCGGGGGGACCTAAAGGTAGAAAGCGAGCCTGCCCCTCCCAAAGGTAAAGACCAGTCATCCACAGAAAAGCCAAAGGTTAAAACGAAAAATGGGCACGAGAAGCCCAGTAAGAAAACTGAGACTGGCAAGCCCCCTAAACGTGTTCCTTCCGAAAAGAAAAAACGGAAAGAACCAACGGCTACTCTTAAGCCTGCCTTGGACTCGCACTGTGAGAGGGAGGGCAGAGCGGTGTGCTCTCGGCTTCCCCAGGCTGAGAGCCAGCCTCCCTCTGCAGTGAGGACTAGTGCCGATAAGGCTGTGAACCAGGTAGAGGACTGCCTCAGGAAGGGCGGAGCGCTTACCCCGATCGGGGATGGGAGGCTGCTGTCCCCGCTCCGAGACGTCAAGGCCCCCCAGGCACTGGTTGTGAAGATCCAACTCAGCCTGCTGTCTAGGGTCCCACAGCCGCCTGGCAAAGGCAGCCACCAAAAGAAAACTGCCCTCCCAAAGCCATCGGTGGAGAGGAAAAAGGAGGCAGGGAAATTGACTCTTGACATTGCTCCCCCCAAGGTTCACAAAAAGAGACAGGTTGGTTAGATTTACGTTGAATTTGTCTTATGTTTTTGATGCTGGCAAAACCAGTGATTTTTAATTTCCCCTTTTTAACATCTACCTACTATTAATCATTATTATACACAAATCTATCAATCCTTAAATGTATTTCTACTTAAGAATGTTTTCTCTACTTGTCCATTCTTTTTTCCACCACAAGTACACAATGTTTTAAAAATGTCCCCCTAGTGGTGTGTTAGCTACATGACAGCTCAGTGTGAAAGCAACCAGTATGACACCAGTAGTATTCGGCCCTTGTTAAACAGATACCTAAATAACTGTCTAACTGCACTATTCTCTGGTTCCCATTTATTTAACATTTTACAAAAAAAAATAATAATAATCTGCAACACACTTGTTTTAGGTTTCTGAATTGAAACAATGGTGGAGTAAAGTTAGCCCCATAAATCCAGTGGCTGAGAACCCTTCAAATACTGCATTTATACTGGTAGAGGCTTATTCATTAGCTTCATTAAAGTAAACCTGAACACTGGTAGAGGCTTATTCATTAGCTTCATTAAAGTAAACCTGAACACTGGTAGAGGCTTATTCATTAGCTTCATTAAACAGTGCCAGGTGAGGAACTCCAGAAGCACACAAATGTATAGCATGTGCCATTATGATGGACACAAATGTTCTCGTGTCTACAGGCAGCAATTAAATATAAAGGTACAAGGAAGCGTCCAGCAGATCCAGGTTCTGTACCGAAGGGTACTCCCTGGGATGATGATGATTTTTGGTAGGAGCAGTAATTCTAGTGAATCCGCACAACTTGTCCCCGATTTATAAGGCACTGCTTTACATCAGCCAGTACTGGCGCTGATTCACTGTACAGACCTCACAGTGCATTGGCACAGATTATAAACCAGTGCAACATTTGTTTCTGGTTTACAAACTTTACAATTCAGAAATGTTCAAATTTGTGTATTAGAAGTACCTTTTTTATATCAGAAGTACAACCAATAATTTATAAATCAGGATGACTACTGCAGTTCTGGTTTATAAATCAGATTTGTAAATACCCTAATTCAACCAAAATAAATGAATGTGTTTTTTATGATGTGCACATCAGACTGAAACTGCCATTCAGGCTGTACAATCTGGGGGCAAATCTGTGGTTTTCTACACCATAGGAAAAGTTCCATCATCAAGGGAAGCGATGAAAGGCTGGAGCCTTGCAACATTTTTGCAACCCGTGACATGTTTGTCGGGACATTGACCGTCCTGCGTGGTGTAACTGCATGGCAGTTCTGTGCGTATGCTGTAATGTTCAGTTGCCTATTTTGTATGTGTTTTTTAGGCTGTGGAGAATGAAAAATCTCTGGGAATAAAGAGGCCAAAGCTAGATACAGAAATCAAGCCATTATCTTCAAATCCTAAAAGTCCAGGAAAATCCAAGTAAGTTAACTACACACCGGATGCAAATGCAGCTACAATGCTATTTATATACTACTTCCTGGTACATTTTCTGTTGTTCACGTGGTCTAATTGTAGCTAGACCGCAGGCGTCAGACTGATCTACACCACATGAACTACCAACACATGGCAGCAACTTCATCTAATAGCACTGTAGTAGTTTGTGCATGTCTTGCATGTACATCCCTGAATTCCAGGTAATTCCCTGAAAATCCGAAGTGTAAGCAAGCGTTTTAACAGTGCATGCAAACATCCGCTCTCATTGCAGATCATGCATTGAGCGGTGCCCTTCTGTTCTCTCCATGAGCACATCATGCAGGGGCAGCAGAAAGTATCTGGTTTCTTTTAGAACAGACTGATCAGTGTAATATTCGTGTTGTCAGCTGCTCTTGAACTTACCAGCTTGATCTATGTGGTGTGTTTGAAATGTAGATTGGGGAAAGCACTGTCATTAATCACCAGTCTTAAATGTTTGTGCCTAAATGGTGCCATATTCAAAGCTTTATGTCTCGGAAACCATTTGAAGTAGTGACTTTATATTTCCAGGGTTATATTAAACCTCCATGGTGATTTCATGTGTCTGCCATATTGAAGTCATGTGAGGTGTGTTTTTGTTTTTTTACATTTCTGCTGCATGGAGACCAGTTATTTTCTAAATGTTGGTACACCTCTGTATTTTATTTTCTTTAGTTAAGTTGCCACATTGTTGTAACCTCTAGCTATGTCAATGATAAAGACCACATGCTTTGGCATAGTGTTTTTGTAGTTGGTACACTGCTGTATTCCATGATTCATTCAATAAAGATTAATTACTGGTGGCGTCCACTGAATGTTTTAATCTGGCCATATACAGACCCACCCTTGGTCATAGTGTCTTTTATAGTTGACATACAGCTGTATTATATGATTCTTGCAATATATGTTTCAGTAATGAACAGATCTAAAATGTGTGTTTTTTCTCATTTTACTGTACTTATATGCTGTAAGAATGCCATGCAACCCTAGTTCATTCCAGTACAGATTTACAAGGCTTTGCTGTACAGTTATATAATGTTTGAAACTACACTTTTATTAGGTCAAATGTTATCGTAATGCAGTTAGCAGGTATCATGCAAGACAGAAATCCCCGCTTTACAAAAAGTCCCTTGACTTTCTGTGATCATTACCTCCCGCTTTCAGCAGCTGTGTGTATATATGTTCACAAACGAGTAGTGAAGGATTATTCTGTCACTGATGCCCAATTGCACTTTATCATTTTTGTTTGGTTTTATTTTTTTAGGGTATCCAAGAGCGCCAGTAAGAAGATGAAGAAAGTGCTTGTGCCCCCGCCAGTGTCTCCGGCACAGGGGCCCCCCAAGGGGGCCGGGTACAAGCGGTGCAGCAGTGAGAGCAGCACAGCCGGTGCCTGCAACGCCAAGAGCAGCCACGTCGGCCCTTCATCTGTCAAGCACAAGAAGACCCAGCAGAAACACACAGAGCACTCCAAGAGCAGCAAAGTGAGTTCACAGATCTGCCACTGCGTGTGTTTGTTCATGGCTGATCTTAGAAACTAGAGACAGTAGTGGTGGAAATGGTTAAGCACTAGTTGTGGCCAGAACCAAAATATGTTGAAATGGAATCTGAGTGGGATGTGCAAAGTGGGGTTCTTTTCTTTGTTTAGCTGGCTTTGTACTTTTGTAGTGCTCGTAAAAGTGTAATTAGGTAACAGCAAAAAGATGTTGGAATGCCAAACATGTAAGGATTTAGGTGACAGTATGATATTTCCTTACACAACAATAAATAAGTTATCAATAATATGTGTTCACTATACAGTTTAACTATAGTCAGCTATCCCGCTTGCATATATTTCATGCAAAATATTCTGTTTCTTGTTTAACACAGAAATCTTCACAGAACTCCTCCACTCCTTTTCCAGTGCCTTCATTGCCAAATGAAAGCTCAAAGCCAGCAAGACCATTACAAAAGTTTGATAACAAGTAAGAACATTTAATGTATTAAGTTCAGAAAACAAACTGATATGAAAATGTAGTCGTTTTTTGATTTTGCCTGGTTTTTAATCTAGCAAGATATTTGACACTGGTGTGTATTCACAGATTGAGCAGATTGTTCTGCTAATAGAAATTTTTGACTTCATGCATTATGGGCACTGTTGACACAGTTAAATGTTTCACAAGTTTGTATTCATTTAAAATCTAAGCACTCGTCAGCAGATGGAGATAATACTGTAATACTGTATGCGGTTTATTGCAGGCAGTATCCTGTGGAGCATCACATTAAGGAGGCCAAAAAATTAAAACACAAGGCTGATGTCATGGTAAGTACTGTGCACACTAATTCACACACCTGTGCTGTGTTTGTAGACCTCAGAGAGGATCTGCTACAATTCAGAGGCTATATACTACTGGTGGATGACCACTAAGCTTATAAAATTGGAACTTGTTTAAATGCGGACGCGGAGTACAATCAACAGACACTTCACATATTCTTTTTTGGTACATTTACAGCAAATTTAATAATATACAGTGTTATAAAATTGCAAATCAACAGTGCTTTCTTACTTGGGAATAAAGTTTTACACATTTTGGCAGTTAATAAAATAAAACAAAATAAAAAAATACGTCATAAAGAAGTACAAATACGTAGTAACAATTATTTATTGATTTGAAGTCGGACAAAGTTGGAAAAGCTTTCAATTACCTGGATGCTGCTCTGTCGTTCATTGAGAGTGGAATATCCATGGAGTCCAACCCCCAGACACCAAAGTCGGCGTATACCATGTTCTCTGAAACTGTGGATTTAATCAAGTAAGTAATAAGATCAAGAAATAGAACAGTTCATTCTTGTTATTACTTCACATCTCTCCACGTTTGCATATATATATATATATATAGAAATTACTTGATATGTAACAAGGTATTGTGCTATAATTGTTGTACTGTTAGGTATATAATCCACTTGTCTGTTTTGCCAAGAGGAGATGAATGCTGTTTGTAAAAATTGTTTGGTTCAGGTATTACAGATGCATTCTCTTTTATTTTCAGATTCATAGTGAAATTAAAAAACTTTGTAGACCCTTCTGCTCCTGCACCAGAGAGAATCTTTGCAGTTTTATGGTAAGAATTTCTCCATTAAATATGATAGAAGTGTAGTATAATTCTCAAGCACCTACAGTATAGCAATTTGCAAAGAAAAAGTAGCTGATACCTCTGTGTGAAGGGTGTTGCTTTGATTTAGTAGCCCTCCTTAAACAGTTATTTCCGTGTCTAAAAATTCCTGATTAACTGATTTTAAAGAGTAAGTAGCGGAGTTCTGAAAAATATACTGTTTAAATAATGTACCTGTAATTGTTCTTTTCATTAACATCCTGAGAACTTTGTACACTTACAACTTTAAACTGTTTTTTAACAAAGCTCTTTTCAAAATGACTGCTAGAGCACTAGGGTTTAAAGTAGTGTTTCTCAACCCTGGTCCTGGGGGCCCACTATGTCTGCTGGTTTTCATTCCAGCTGAGCTCTCAGTTACCTAACTAGAACCTTAATTGAACTGATCATTTGCTTAATTAGACCTTTTTTTAATTGTTTTCAGCTCATAAGCAGTTGCAGATTTCAAGTTAGCTATAACATTTTATAAGTTGAACTCTGCAACTGTTTAACAACTGAAAACAATTAAAAAAGTCTAATTTAAGCACATGATCAGTTCAATTAAGGTTCTAGTTAAGTAATTGAGAGCTCAGTTGGAATGAAAACCAGCAGACACAGTGGGGCCCCCAGGACCGTGGTTGAGAAACACTGCTGTAAATCACTGCAGGAAGAGCAATTAAACCAAAAAAAAAAACCTAAGTGCTCTGGCTTTTCTGTTCCGTACCACATCATGGATTGTTATTGCTGTGTTACCTTTGTGACAATGTGGGCAATAATCCTTACACTATCCGTGCACTACAGCAAAAAAATCTTTTTGAAAGACTTTAAAGTTAAAGTGTAAAAAGTTGTCAGGTACGTTATTTAAACAGTTGTAGCAATACATGGGAACATGTAATGCTATATTTTCCAGAAACCCACTACTTCCTCTTTTAAGCTATGAATAAATGAAAGGGAACAATGGTTATCTTTCAATCTGCTTCTTTGTAACTTTCAGCATGCGGTGCCAGTCTCTTCTCCACATGGCAATGTTTCGCTATAAAAAAGAGACTGCGTTAAAACATTCAAGAACCCTCACAGAACATTTCAAGGTAAATATTTTGCATATTTTACCTATTCAGCATAATGTATTGGTCTCTCCCTGAGTTGCCTCCTACTTTTCCTCCTTATGCATCTCCTACTTTTAATTACAGAGTTCTTCCCGATCAGCACAAGCTCCTTCCCCTTGTGTTGCGAGGTAATTGCACATTTATAAATATTACTTTCATTAAACATTGCTGTTTTTAAATGGGGAATGTTCATTTAAGACCAGCTACCATGATTTACCTGCAAACGTTGACCTACAAGCTACAAACCTTCTTCATAGATGAAACGTGTGTTTGTTTCTATCAGAAGCTCTGGCACGCCTTCCCCAATGTCCCCGATGCCATCCCCTGCCAGCTCTGCCGGGTCCGTGCCCGGATCCAGCCTCAGCAATGGGGGGAGCACTGGAATGTCTGTCACCATCCCTCAGATGATTAATCAGGTGGCCTCATCCTACATCAGCATCACCTCCCTCTTCCTGACTGCCCACGATATCTGGGAACAGGCGGATGCACTAGCAAAGAAAAATAATGGTAAAGAAGGGGAGGTGTTGCACATTCCTCCAGGGGGGTTCTGTTCAATATTTATTATGATATTCATTTCATTGTTCCCTTTCAAGTACGAAATGTACCCCCGAAACCTGAATAAGATATATCAAAGCTGCTCGTAGCCTGTGACGCAGTCATGGCCCTACCCCAAGGGCACAAAAGCACTGCGGTCACAGACCTCAACGCCATTTTTCCTTTCAAGAACTGACAGGAGAGTTGGTTCAGATAAGTACTTTTTCTGCTATATATTTTGCATATATTGTGTTTTACACAGATGATATGTGATATTATAAATAATCGTTGTATTAGTTTTACTAATTACGCGTATTTGTACACTGCTGCCTGTTTGTTACGTCCCACTGCGGGCATGTGCACCGCGTGAAGCCAGCGGCTTGTCGCTCCTTCCCAGGGATCAAGCAGTGAAAGTTGGCTGTAATTTCTTTCTCATTTTGGCTTTGGCTAAAATTAGGAGACGTTTTATATTATTTATGTAATTGTTAAATTACTGTATTTTGTTGAAGTTTTTTTCTCATTGTCTTTTTTCCTGTTTTTACAGCAACTACGCGCAGGCCTGTCTGCATCATGGTGCTATGGCACATGTGTAGTGAGAGGAGCTGCTGGGCTAACAGCAGCACTGCGTAGGACCAAGATATCTGCTTTGGCTGTGGTTGCTTGCAATCTCTCCCACAGTATCTTGATGCCGTTTTAGTGACCACTTTAGAGAGGTGGCTGTCTCCTTACCCCATGGCTCTGTGCAAAAGGAGACTGTACGACGCACCCAGGAGAGTAGCCTCAGGAAACAGTCTTCACAGCCTTCCTCATCTTCCTCTGCTTCTCCTCCACCAAGGAAGAAGAGGTTGATGTTCAAAGCGATCGACGGACTCTGAGCAGATAGAAAAGCTCTGGGCATCTGTTTCCCACCAAGGAACGGTTCTCACAGAGTTACTGCGGGAACATTCAGCACGGCCTGTTCCCTTGCAGCCCCAGGGGGCTACGGGTGCAGAATGGCCACAGGAGAATATACTGTCCATCGCCGCCCGTCTGAGGACATGGAGTCTGACAGCACCGTCCCCTGTGGTTAAGCTCTCCCTGTCAGATAGAGCTTTTACCGCTGATCAAGAGGGCCACTGCAATCTTGTAGCTGCCCTGGCCTACAGAAGGCGAAACAAGGCAGTCCATCTTTGATGAGCCTACCATCTCTCCCGTGTGTCTCCCAGTACACCTGGAATTTCTTTTGAAATCCTTAATGTGGCTATCCTTGCCACATTAAGACTCAAAGGCATCAGTGTGCTCAATTATCTGAATGACTTGTCACCGGCCATCTTCTACGGTTGGGCCTTAATGGATCGTGCGAAGAGCCAGCTCACGTCGTCTCAGACAGCCTCCTATCTAGGAGTGTGCTTGGACACCAGGTCCATGCTGACCACTCTCTCGGTTGGCAGTGCAGAGAATAGCTGCCTGTTTGGAGCTCTTTCAGGTCAACAGAGCACTCACGGTAGTGATGTTCCAGAAACTTCTGGGCTTGATGACTGTAGCTTCCCAGACCCTTCCATTGGGTCTCCTGCGCATGTGCCTTCTGCAGGCCTGGTTCAACAGAAGGTTTTTTTAGCCTGCGTTGAACTGTCTCGACACTGTCTAAGGCACTCTCTTAGTGGAAACAGCCTGCCCAGCTACGCCTCAGTGTAGCACTGGGCTGTGTCACCAGAAGGGAGGTCGTCACCACGGGCACATCCAGTCTGGGCTGGGGTGCTGTGTGGTATGGCAGGGGGGTACCAGATGTGTGGAACTCCCCTTTGTAGGGTCTCCACATCAATGTTTTGAAGCTGCAGGCAGTTTACCTGGCCTTGCAGAATTTTTTGCAGGAAGTTCGAGGGAGACATGTGCTTGTCCGTACAGACAACACAACAGTGGTGGCTTACATCAACCGCCAGGACGGCCTCAGGTCGCCCAGTCTCCATTGCTTGGCTTGCAGGCTTTTGCTCTGGGCACACGAGAACCTGCCTGGGGTGACAAACTGGGTGGCAGACCTCCTCTCAAAGAGTTCCCAGCGTCTCAGAGTGGAGGCTTCACCCTGAGGTGGTGAGCCTCATTTGTGAGAGGTTTGGGAGAGCAGAGATAGATCTGTTTGCCTCCCAGGAATCAACCCATTGTCCCCTCTGGTTCTCCACAATAGGCGGGGACCCGCTGGCAGTAGATGCATTGGCACACCTGTAGCCAAGGCAACTATTATATGCCTTCCCACCACTCGCCCTGCTCCTGCTGTGTCTGGAAAAAATCAGGCAATGTTCTCCTAGTAACCCCTTTATTATTATTATTATTATTATTATTATTATTATTATTATTATTATTATTTCTTAGCAGACACCTTTATCCAGGACGACTTACAATTGTTACAAGATAGCACATTATTTTTACATACAATTACCCATTTATACAGTTGGGTTTTTACTGGAGCAATCTAGGTAAAGTACCTTGCTCAAGGGTACAGCAGCAGTGTCAGAGCACCGTCCACTCGGGTACAAGTGGGGTGTTTTTCAGACATGGTGTCTGCCTCGTGGGTTTGACCCCACGACCTGTCCCAAGGCAGTTACACAGCAATTTTTTCAGGACCTGTTTGGCAATCTAGGATCTCACTTCCTGGCGGGGCAGTTTTTGAAAGGGGATCAGTGGCTTTGGACGCCTAAGAAGGACATTGTTCCTCACTGGAAGTTAAACATGGTACTTAATGCACTCCATGAAGCCTCAGTTTGAGCCCATGCATTCAGCTGAGCTGAAATATCGCTCAAAGCGGCTTGCTTGCTATCACCTCCATTGCAAAAGCCTGCTACATTTTTACAGAGACCAAGATAAAGGTTACATGCTGTACCAATCCTGCCTTTTTGCCGAAGATTATCTCGGCATTCCATGTCAACCAGTCTGTGGAATTGGAGGCTTTCCATTACCCTCTTTTTCCAGTCTGAAAGAGCTACAGCTCCATACGCTCTGCCCAGTTCGGGCCCTGGCGTCCTGTGTTGACAGGACGAGAAGTTGGAAGCAGTCCAAACAATTTTTTGTCTTCTATGGGGTGAAGTCCCATGGTCAAGCCCTATCTAAGCAGAGGTTGTCCAAATGGATAGAAGACATGGTCAGGACTGCCTATGAGCTGGCCAACTTGCCCCTTCCAGAAAAGCTCACTGCCCATTCCACCAGGGGCATGGCAACTTCGTGGGCTTTATTCCAGGGTGCATCTGTTAAGGACATTTGAAATGCAGCGGTGTGGGCCACTCCCCATACCTTTACTAGGTTCTACAGACTTAATGTCATGGATCCTCAAAACCCTGGTTTTTGAACGAGAGAGTGTTAAGGGTGTCTTCTCAGTCGACCCTTACAACACAGACATAGAGGTGAGTTTCTCCCTCAATTTCTTTTTAGCTCCAGCTACTTTTTACTGGGGTTCTGTGTGGTAATGCACAAGGCAGCCTCTTGCGTTAGCCTTGTAGCATTCCAGTCATTCTGCAATATTGTCCTTACGATGGCTTTTGGTACACTTACGCATACGGTAATGGTTACATTTCGTACTTGAAAGGGAACGTTCGGTTATTATCATAACCCTGGTTCCCTAAAATAGAAATGTAACCATTAACCTTCAAGGTCACTGCGCCCATGATTGCAGCAGGCTTGAAGAAAAAATTGAGGTCTGTGACCGCAGTGCTTTTGTGCCCTCGGGGGCAGGCCATGACTGCGTCATAGGCTCTACAAGCAGCTTTGACATATCTTATTCAGGTTTAGGGTCTTTCGAAGGTAATTACCCATACGGTAATGGATACATTTCTATTTCAGGGAACCAGGGTTTTGGTAATAACCTAACGTTTTCTTTCTTTCTTTCCTCAGAGTTCTTTGTTGAACTCGACTCAGCGATGGGCCCTCTGTCCCTGACCACCAGCATGAGTGCTCTAGTACGCTTCACAAGACAGGGTTTGCATTGGCTCAGACTGGACACAAACATGCCATAAACAAAGGGCCCAAGATTTTATTTTTTTTTGCTTTTTTTCTGTCTCCAAGAAAAAGCCCTGCTCTGTTTGGACTTTAGTAGCCACAGAAACAAGACCTGGAATTTTTTCTGAGTGGAGGAAGGAAAAGCTCTGTGACCAGCTTCAATAGGAGATTCAGAGCTACGGCAGAAGTTGCCTTGTACAAACTGAACAAAGTTGCAAGAATGCAACCCTTGAGTCCAAAAAAGTACAATTTGTTTTATTTCCCTTTACGATGGATCAATGTATAGCGGTCTTGATATTTAGTTTGCTTAGCTGGTTTGCACATTAGGACAGAAATACCACACTGGAAAAATCTCATCTCTTCTAAATCAGGACTGCATCTCCAACACTAACTGAACGGAAAAAAAATATACAATTTAAACAACTCAAAAGCAACACACATCATCAAACCATTTTAATAGGAGCATGGCTACATACTGCAAGTAGCAAAAGTGCATCTGATGGCCCAAAGGTGCCATGCATGGATGGTTTAGGAACACATCCTGCACCACTTCTTTTTTCAACCTTTTCCCCTTTTTAAATTATTTTTATAGTCGTTTTATTGTTAATGGAGATCACTTTCATATGCTGAGGCTGTTCTTATGACAGGGTCTGTGAAAATGGTATTTGAAAGCAAACCGGCCCTTGTTGGTTTAGTACTTACAAGTTGCACATCTTCTTTCACAACATATCAACTTTTCTGGTGTCAGGAAATCTCTCCAGAACCCTGGCTGGCTGAGGTCCATACATTTTATTCTGAACTGTGTGATATAGTTGGAGCTGGGTATTGAATGCTCGGGGTGGGTGTGGAGGGGATGTTCAGGCGCTGCTGCTCCTGCTGGTGAAGATAGACAGTCTTATACCCTGCCATATGGAGCTGATTGTGGGGGAACCCTGACTGCTCTCTGTTGCATATGAAGGCAATGACAAGAACCGCCTGCCTCCTTTCTTGTTGTAATGTGTTCCTAAAGCATGCCTCATATACATCACCATCAGTTCAAAAGGACAAATCTGTACTTTCACTTTCACAGCTGCTATTACATTTTAATATCGGCTTCCTAAAGTATCAAACAACAAAATAGACTGTAGCCATTATTCAAATGTAATGTCTTAGTCTTGGTGCAGTCAGTAGTCACCTTTTCAGTGATTTATAACTTTATATGTGTTATTTAGCAACCCCCAGCAAACCATCCTGATTACCTTTTGCAACCTCTCCATCAAAAAAAAGTCAGCAGTATTTTTCTCCAAGGGAGTCTGTTTTGGTCACAGCACATTCCAGTGGGGTAAGGTGAAAGTACAGGTGAACTCTAACTGAAAGGCATTACTGGTAACAATGTATTTTGTTGCTGTGTTTTTTATTTTGTTTTTTTTTTAAAAAAGAGGTGCAAGCTTAAATAATTTCTGCGAAGACAGGTATTGATCCCCTGCTTGCACTGCAATGCATTCTGTAGTGAGTTCTGATTCCAACATGAAACATACTGTTTATATGTGGTTACATACAGAACCTTCATCTTTAAGGGCTGGTAGTGTTGGCACTGAGCGAATCGAGAGTTATTTGATTCATTCTGTACAGTATGTCAGGAAGCATTCATCTTAGTCACCGTGTATGCTGACAGAATTGGATAGCTCTGACTGATTTAAATATGAAACAAATCACAAAGCTCCTTAAATCCAGTCTTAAACATTGTGTGCCTTAGATAAGCAAAGCTGTTTTGGGTTGCTTTTTGTGAATATACCCTTTGTATTAGAGGCAGAAAAGCAGCATGGAAGGATGGTATGCAAAGACTAAGTAGCAGATCCTATTTCTCAAACATTGCTATTTAAAACACTATAGGGTTGGCTAATTAGCTATTACTTTCTTGATTTTGAAGTGCAGCATTGTCAGTAGGGATAACTCTAAATAAAAATGTATCATTATATTAGAATAATGTAGGGAGTATTTGAAGACTTGAACACATTTGATTCCCAGTCAGTATTTGATCTCCAGCAGACACGCAGCCTGAGCATGTATAAAAGCAAGACCCAGAGGACTAGGGAATAAATCGACAACATCTAGAATCACTGATATTTACTTCTTTTCCAGTAGTTTAGATTAGAGTAGAGAAGCATCTGCTAGGAATTGTGTGTATCTATCTCTATCTATCTATCTCTCTATCTCTATCTATAAAATAAAAACACAATTAATTCCTAGCAGATGCTTCTCAACTCTAATATATATATATATATATATATATATATATATATATATATATATATATATATATATATATATATATATATATATCATCAAATGGTATATATATATCTATCTCTTCAAATGTTTTGCAGTTTAATCAAATTAATTTATAAGGAAAGCATATTAAAATAGAAAAGTCTATTTTGGAATAAAAAGCATAACCATGCCCAATGTGCAATTTTTGTTCTGTTTGTACTTTTATTTGATGAAGTGTTTTTTGTTTTGTTTTAAGAATGTTGCCTTTTCTGTTTATTTCTTTTGTCTTGTTTTTTAGTTCAGCTATTTAAACATGAACTAGGATTGCATTGATCACTAGTGCTATTGTATACATAGGTGCAGAGTTGTATAGTTCAGAATTAATATAAAGTGTGTTTGTAAAGCTTTGTCCAAAACACTAATTTGTTTTTCACCACCTCTGTGTACAAAATAGAAAAAGATAAACAAACAAGATTTATCAATTTGAGCAAATACTAGAAGAACAATGTGGCCAAGATTTCAAAAGCCCATCATCCAGATATGTGAAGCCTTTCTAGCACAGTATTACTTATTGGATATTTTAATAGGCATTTGATATATCCTTTGGTCTTCAGGATTGCCAAATTCAAGAAAGGTGTTAAATACATATCAGAGGAAACTTCAGGTACTTGATTTTTGTGTGCGTGTGTTTTTTTCACCCCTCAGTTACTGAATGCAGTTTCACTGTTCCCTTATTTGACAATAATATTCTGTTGCTGGCTAGATCTCTTTATAGGCAGTAGAGGTGAAAACCAACCCATGGGTTTCAGTTTCAGAAGTAGCACTCACAGGTGCCAGCCAGGCTGCCAGTGTTGGATTCCTGTGCACTGTAAACTGTAAGATTTATGTTACAAGAACACATGTTTTAAAATATGACCACATGGTTCCAGTTCTTTCTATGTAGTCATTCTTTGCTAGTTGCTAATGTATAGTTTTCAGTGTTAGGCATTTGCATGAAAATGGTCTTGGATAAATGTGCTTTTAAGTCGCCTTTTTAAAACGACATACTACTTTACTCATGTTCTTACAAGGAACACCAAAGACAAACTAGCGAAAGCCTTTGTAACATGTTTCATAATAATCCCAATGCACTGTGTAACATGCATGCTGTATTACAATATCATTTCAAAGCACTTGCCTGCGAATGGATTGGGAACCTCGGCTGCCCTTTAATAAGTTTATTCCGAGCAACTCCTGGTGTCCACTGCTGCTTACTTTGCTTAAGTCCTGGAGGAAATTACAATGTTATCCACCGATTTCGTATAAAATCTCAAATTCAGAACAGATGGCATTTTAATCCAGTCAATATTTTTCCACCACAGCTTTGTTAGCTGTTGTCTGTGCTGCCAATTGAAAAATAATCTTGTCTTTTTCAAATCTGGACATCGGGGTACCTATTGCTTAGTTCGTTGTGCTTCAGTAATGAAGTCCTTCAAACATGGCTTAGTCATCTGTGCCTTTTCTCTCTTCAGCTTGACTGCACAGCAGCTTTGTAAGCTGTTTTCTATTGTACATACCTAATTCAACACATGACTGTTTCACAGGGAAGGCAATCACCGCGTTTTATTTAAGCTTTAGCAAGAATACGATCATTGTGCGCCACTCCTGGTGCTGTTTTCAAATTGTTCAGTCATATTGCTAGTTCTAATTAGATCTTACTGCCTGTTTTTTTTTTTTTTTAATTCCTGTTAGTATCCCTTGCTATGAGAAGACATGCTTCATTCAGCAGCAAACCTACAGTTAAGATTTCCAACCCCCAGAGAGATGCAATTCTCTCAGTTGCCAAAGAAGGCAATTCCCATGCCAGCACACTTAGACACTTGTTATGCTGTCAAGTCACTGATTTTATAATCCTTACTAGATAAATATATAATATGATACTCTTTTTTTCAGGAAGATTTGTGTGAAAAAGAAAAACAGTAATGGTGGTATATGCAACAGCTTCATTTGTGCTTTCTATCTGTGTGATGCAAAGACCTAGGTTCAGGGAAATTCTTTGGCTGGTTGCTAGGAGATAATTGGGTCCATATTGGCCTTTGTTTCTTGTTTGTACGAGTTATCATTTGCATATTATATATTTATACTAATATATATATAATATAAAATGTAGAAGTATTTGTAGATATATTTATTCTCTTTTTGTTACTCAAACATCATTTTTCATTCATTATTTATTTTGAATTATTGTCAGTATATTCTTCTTTATAATAGCTACATATTCCATTTGTTCTGTTCTCCAGTGCTAAACCTGGTTGTCATGCCTTAGGTTGCAATAGAATATAAAGCATTGATTACTTCCTGCTCCCTATTACCTTTTTTTGTGCATCTGTTGCACTTTCTGAATTATTAGCACAGTATGTTAGCCTTCTCTCTCCAGACATTAGTTAAAGACCTCAGACCTTTTTCTGGCTTTTTTTTTCTAATCTCGTTAAGTTTCTATTTAGAAAACAGCTGAGGTGTTCTGAGCAGGAAGTATTTGTGAACAAGTCTTTTTTTTACCATTTAAAATTGATGAGTTTTCATTTAGTTTACTTAAAAATTAGTGTAGTGCCCAAAAGGCTTCAGCAAGCCAGTAAAGCTTATGTTGTGTGAAAGCTCTGTATTAAGCTACTGAATTGAACTAATTACTCATTCATGCTGAGGCTTCATTTTAATAAGAATCTAAACTTTTCACAGGGTTTAGGGTGAGGGGACGTCATTTGTTTTTTTAAAACACAAAGTGCTTCAAGGATATTGAACCACAAAAGACAGAAGTATAATTGTTTTCATGGTATATATATTTTTACAGAATGGCACTGTATGGTATGAAATGGTGTTCAGATATTTATGACGGTATTTATTTAGGTTGTATTTTCCTTTTAATCTGCAGATTCTTGGGTACTTCCAGTTAGAGTGTATTCCAGTGCTTTTATTTTGTGCATTACTTGCTCATTTATTTATGTTATGGTAAACACTGTTCTTGGCTTTATAGACCAGTCTTTATATATGCACTACATGCAATAATACACTTGAGATTCTAAAGTTGGGACAAGACAAATGGCTGCATGTTTAAAACTTTTTTTTAAACTTGTAGCAGCCTCTTTTTCTTGCTAGTTCTTGTACAGGTTTTATCCACACCCCTCACCTTTTGGTAAACCGTAGTTGACATATTAAGTAATAATCCAATTTTAAGTTTAAATTGAGAAAGGGCTGCGAAGTCTATTAAGATCAATCAGCTGTTTCAGATTCAACAATACTAAAATGCATTAGTTAGGCAGACCTTGAGGAATTCCAAATGAAGTTGCCAGCCTGTCTTACCAGTTTTGTGCACAGAGGCAAGTATATGAAGTGCTTTCTGTGTATTTGCAGGTATCTGTATATGTATATAAATGTAAATGCTTTTGTACACATACATAGAGACATGCACACACATGTAAAAGGGCTTTTGGTGTCACACAATTACTTTTATTACAGTGGGAAAATGTGCAAATAAGTTTTTTTTGCTACTTTCAGGAAATTGCATTCAAGAACTTGTGTGAATACTATTTTGAGCCGTCTTGTACAGATATGTAGAAAGACTGATTGGCTGTTTCTTTTACTTTGAAAATTTGCTGAAGATTTCTTTTTCTTTTCTTTTCAAAGAAGCTGTGCCCGCAGAGCATTTGTTCAGTATCTGTAAATGAAGATGAACTGTTGTAAATGCATTTTGGTAGATGGTTCGACTGTAAAATTCAGCCCTGTTGACCAGACCTAAATGTAAACAAAATTGTACAATGTAAACATTAAAGCTGACACACAAATAATTTTGCTTCACTTTTTTGGGGGAAATAACAAGATAATGGCTGAAGTCATTGGATTCCGAGTGCCAGCAGTCAGTGTCACACGTGACAAGTCGAAGCCTTTCACTTTCATTGGGACTCAAAATCCAGTTATCCTGCGATTACCGTGCAGTTTGGATAAACAAACAGCACAAAGATCCACAGCTAAATCAGCAGCCTGTCGCTGAATGACTGACTCTGAGCAGGAGCTGCACATAACTGATTTCTTTAATTAAATCATTGACCTTAAAAAAGAAAAGGAAACGGCACAAAACACTTTTCATTTTATAACTGTATCTACAGGGGGCTTCTGTTGCGAGGAAAGTATTTTAGAAAAAATCTTAGATTTAAAAAGTGCTTTGAAAAACAAAAAAAAATAAACAAGGTTTTGTAAACTGTATTTGTCTAATTATGCTTTAAAACTATGTATTCATTGCTAGTGCTCAACAAAAAGGATCAGATAATAGAACAAGTAATTTGTTCTTTGTCCACCAGGTGGCACTGTGTCACTAAAGTTTTGTTTAACAGTCAGTTTTTTGTTAACTTCCATTAACCTCAAGAGTAGCAGAACCTGGGGAGGCAACCTTCTGTCGGTTTATCCATTCATGCACCTGCATTCTTTTAGTTACTTAAGCAATAAGCAGTCGAGGATTCTGTGCCCTACTCTTAATCTTATCACTTATCTCTCGAATCAGTACCACAGCACATTCATTATCACTGTATTACTGATCCCCCATAAAAAAAAAAATAAAAAAAAACAACAACCTCTGTTCTTGCTCTGCAATATAATAAAAGATCACATAAAGATAAAAAGGGCGTCGGAGTGCTATTTATTTTACACATCCCTGTTTACTGCTTTGAGAGGATCATTGACCGGTGTAGTCTCTCATGCAGATAATACGCAACCTATCAGGGATGTTCATCGTTAGCCAAAATACTCATCCGAACATAACCTTTGGAAGCTCAGTGTTTTTCACAAAAAAGAAGCCTGACTGCAGCAATAAGACTGAAGTCTAAAGGAATATACGCCTTGCCAGAAGACATTGAGAGCCATTCACAGCATGTGCACATTTCAATAAAAGAAATTCTGAGATTCTTATCTTTGGAGAACATTTCTCTTTATTAAAAAAAAAATAGTAAAAACTGGATTGAAACCTAGACGTAAATATTACTTTGTGAGCAAATACAAGCAATGATTGTATATCCACATCTGTATTCTATTTTGGGATGGGTTTAAGTATGTACAGTATACTCTATATAGTAATGCAAAAAAAACAACAACATAATACTCATAACCAAAGTAAATCTAAACTTTTTTTTTTTTATTTAGTTGTTGCCACTTAGTTTTTATAATTTTCTCCCCAATTTGAAATGTCCAATTATTTTTAGGCTCAGCTCACCCTGCGCTGATTCGGGAGGGGCGAAGATGAACACACGCTGTCCTCCGAAGCGTGTGCCGTCAGCCGCCCGCTTCTTTACACTGCAGACTCACCGTGCAGCCGCCTCAGAGCTACAGCGTCAGAGGACAACGCAGCTCTGGGCAGCTTACAGGCAAGCCCGCAGGCGCCCGGCCAGACTACAGGGGTCGCTGGTGCGCGGTGAGCCGAGGACACCCTGGCCGACCTAACCCTCCCTCCCCCCGGACGACGCTCGGCCAATTGAGCGCCGCCCCCTGGGAGCTCCCGTCCACGGTCGGCTGTGGAATAGCCTGGACTCGAACCGGCGACGTCCAGGCTATAGAGCGCATCCTGCACTCTAGCGAGTGCTTTTACTGGATGCGCCACTCGGGAGCCCCCAAATCTAAACTAAAAAAACCTAAACAGTTTTTTACTTACACATTAACATGCAGGGAAATCTAATGTTCTTGATATATATGCCTCATCGCAGAACTCTACTTTGAGCTCATGCTAGATAACCACCTGCCTTAAAACAGTTAGATCAAATGTTACAGAACTCCTTTTTATAAACCTTCTGAATAGGCAATACTACTACATTTTGTTTTACAAACTGGGTCACATGCCAGTCCCAATCCAGTGAAATTGTCACTGAGCTAGCTATTGCAATCATCTGTTAACTTTTAGTGATGTTTATCCTGACAATCAGGTTACATGTTTTCCTCAATTACATGATTTGTAGCCCGTGGTACTGTTCATCACGCGACTGCCAAACTGCAATGGGCCTATAAGACGCTCTGAAAGGAGGTGTTTTCAGGACTTGGTACATGTGGGAAGGACTGCAAATGGCTAGGGGGGAGGGATGTCAAACCAATTGAAATTGTTTTTTAAAAAACATTTTTAACAGCACACTACAATACACAGTAAACCATGATGTGCAGTAAGTAGTGAGAGTCAAGGGATGTTCACTAGTACTTTTAATGCTTTTTAACTCAAAAGGATTCATCAACTACAAGTGCATTTGTGGGTCGCCTTTCATTTTGCAGTACATTTAAGGGCCACAATCTAATAGAAATATAATTCAACATTGTGTAAATAAATTGACTACACAAATGACTCTGCATACAAATGAAAAGGTTTATTTGTACCAGTACAAGGTTACACATGTTCATTGCATTATGAAATTATATTCATCTCCAAATACAAAACACACAGTTTAATGTAAAATACATTCATTAACAACTGGCAGAAGACTATATAGTATTACTTTATACATTATTTCCTCTGAATTGTACGTCAAATCAGTGTTACTGCACATTATTAGAAGACAAAGTTAATTCACAATAATCTTCAGGACCTGTAGCTCATAGCTTATTAGTCAGTCATTTGAAGAAGGCGCTCAGTCGGACGAGCTGAATTTCAATATGTATTTACAGTGTTGATTCTTCTCATGGCTGATACCACTGATGAGGACTGAAGGCTTATGTTTCCGATGCTCCACTGAAATTAGGGTTGTTGAAACTGGGCTGTATTTAAAAACAGGGGAAAGCCAAAGTTAGTCACTCTTTCTAAACCATTTTAAACAAATGAAGTACGAATATGCACACTGTACTGTAGATAACTATTGTTAGTATTTAATGATCATTAGGCTCAGCTTAAAGGTTCCTTGAGCAAGCCAAACACATGAAAAATGATGTAGCCTCCTGTAGGAAAAAAAACAAAAAACAAACGCTCAAGCCAAGTGTGACAGGCGTAGTGGTAACTTTCTGTAACTCAATTGTAGACCCTCTCACAGCAAGTCACGCATGAATGCTGCAAGCCAGAATTATTCATTTTTACTGTATGAATTAACAAACACAGGTAAGCAGGAGCTGACCCTGGACATGCATTGTTCATGTAAACTGTCCCTTATGTGGCACTTTATACAGTGTGTATGTATATGTGTGTGTATATATATATATATATATATATATATATATATATATATAAATGAAATAAGATTAGTGCTGAATAAAACAGGAAAACAAATAAGGGCACTGTTAAATAACTACATTATCTTTTTTTACAAAACTGAACAGATTTTGAATGGTGCAATATACTGTACTCTATTTTTAGTACTGCAAATTAAATAGACGCAGTCTCTGTTTATTCTGGTGGAATTGGTTTGGAGAAAAAAAGTGCACAGCAATTGTCTGTTCTGCTCCACTCCCAAACCCCATCCAATCTGCATAGTTTCTACTTCACTTTCCTTAACTTTGAATGTAAAAAAATCTTTATTCAACTTTACTTCAATAAAATGTTTAAAGAACAAATGTTATGAGCAATACACACACTGGGTACAAATACAGGCTTCCATGTATGTACTATGTATTTAGAAAGGTATTCAGACATACAGATAGAGGCTCTTCAGTTATTATGTAATAAACCGTGATGTTTGACTTACCACATCAATCTTAAAACCAGTGATTTTCACCCCACGCACTTTGAAGAAATAGTAGGAAAGGCCAGCTGTCACACAGAGCAAGAGAGCACCAATCAAGATTCCTGCAATCAGTCCAGCATCTGACAAAAAAGGGCAAACAAGGGCATCACTATTTAACCACGGGCACTGATGCCACCAATCCACAAGCTGCCACAATCATTGTTTTTAACAATTACAGTAGTTGTAAAAAATTTGAATTGCTTTGGTTTTCATAGTAAATATTTGTATTGCTAATAGACAAAACTGGCTTTAATGTTCCACATTTATAACAGTTAAATTATTACAGCCCTTGAAAATAAGCTTAACTGGGGACCAGATTTAACACACACACATTCACATAAAAGTTAGTATTTAAATAGATACACATAAGCACCCTGGTCCCCTGCTTATTCCTTATTTGCTTGTGAACAAAGGCCATGATATATTTAAAAAACCACAATTACAACCATATTGAAAGTTGTACTTACCGGTGCTGCTTCCTGTGGAGTCCGTAGGGATTATAATGCCACCATTCCCATCAGTTTGGTAGTCTGAAAGCAGAAATGCCAAGATGTGTATTGATATGCAATTCACAAAAATACTAACATGCAGAACCACTCATCTGAACTACGATGTTATTATAAAACTGATGCTAGAGTTATTTAGTTTTTCAAGAAGAATAAATATATATCTACTGGATCCTTTATAAGGCTTAAGTAAAAGTGTTACAAAATTTGAGTCCCATCACCTGCTCCTCTAGGTGGGAAACAGTGTAGGGTTATATTTAGGGGTGAAGTGAGTGGCTTCAACAAGCTTACTTCACACAGGTTATTTACAGGCAGTGCTTCTGGGAAATACCAGCAAGAAGCAATGGCAGACTGTCAAAGAAACCCTTACAGTATCTCAACCCAAATTAATACAAAAGGCAGAGCAGAAAACTCTGAACTCCTCCACTCCAGTACCACCAGCAGCTCCCGGGGACGAGTGTCTTTGTCCCTAAGGAAGTGGGTATTTCGAGGAACAGAACATGGTTTCTTACACTGGCGGTGGCGGCAGATGAAGCCTCTCATCTCCAGGCAGTTGTTGTCGTTCCACTTCCCGTCCTGAACGTACATCTCCACGCACTTCTCAGCGCCTCCTCCAGGGTGGAATATCTCATTGGGTTCTCCCGGGGCCCAGTTCACAAAACCAAAAGATGATTTATCTGTCCAAGCCCATCCATCTGAGAAAGACATACAGTGACACTCTTGGTATATTACAATGTTGATTCATTACATAGTATTTTTGACACTGTTTAATGCCTTAATGGGTGAATACTCTAGTTTCCTTCATTAACTGGGTAGCTATAACAATATGAGCCGTTTGTAGACAGGTACCACTGGGGTTTATGTTGTGATACACAGTACTAATAGTATCACAATGCCACTGATCGTTCTGCTAGGGTTTTGTCTGGGTTATTCACTGGTATTATGAGGGCTCCACAATGGTATTTCTCAGTCTACTCTGTAAGGACTCATTTGATAGAAGGAATATTGCAAGCAGACTATAAATCGGATCATGCCAAAGTAGCACACGCATGACAATACGTACATGAGCTATCCTTGGTCAGTCCGATCCAGAGGTTGTGGTATCTGGTGTAGTTAAGCTTCACTAAGAACTCCACTTCTGCTCGGCTGTGGATGGAGGCAAGCTCTGCGCTTGCCATCTGGCAATAATGTCTTGAATCCGGCCAGGAGAAACCCTTCTTCTCACTGACAACAAGATAGCAGTAACGCCCATAGGTGTGCCAGCCCTGTCGGCACATGCCATCTCCTGGTGCTGGAGTGGGGGGAGGCTTCTCTGCAACGCCAAAAGGAGAGATTATGAAGCTTACAGGCCTAATGATTTCATTTTGTTTCTGTTTTGACCTGCACTGGGACGACAGTTTGCAGGTTTTCAGCTGGTTCAAGAGAATGACAGTAATGCTGGTTTGAAGCGCTGGTTAAGCAAGTTTAAGAAAACAGTAAGTCAATTTAAAAATCACTTTAACTCTAAAGTCAATCAAATGTTGCCTACACTAAATGCATCTAATAGCTGTAAACCTGTGTTATATATACCTGCTGGGTACCAGTTCATACTATTTAGGCTTCTTACGATGTTCATAAAGTTGACATGACTGCAGCATGTATTAGGATTCTGCATTTGCCTGCACCCAGCACTTTAAGAAGCAGCTAAATACAGCATGCTGCTTCTCTTAAATCCTAATAACACAACCTCTATGAGTTTTTAATTTGCTACATGTGTAAACTTACCTGAGGTAATTTTGCAGATGTAAGCTTGCTTTTGGCTACAGGAGGTGTCATTCCAGGTGCCATGGAACAGTGGTGGGCTGTGCATGGTCACACAGCCCTCTTCATTGTGATTGGTGGGCTCCCCTGGACCCCAGTGTGTATAGAACACCGGCCAACCATCCACCCAGGTGTAAGAGCCATCCCCCTGCAATACCAAAGACACCTCATTACACTATGAATTCAATCAGTCCTTTATTTAACCAGCCAATTCAGATTCTCACTCAATGGAGTCCTGTCGGAAGACCACAGTTCTTCTGGCATAACATAAAAACACTTCAGAATATGCTGCTTCGCAGATTAGGACATTAGGTCGTCTTCATTTATTTTTTTATTACTACTAAATTAAAGATTTATTTTTAAACTGCGTTTCAAAAAATAGGGATTCCAATGAAACTCGGTAGAATATGTAAACACTATTCTTGGCATTAAATGGCTAGTCTAAGGTTAATTAGCCTGCCAAATATATGCCAAGTCACGGCTTCTGCTGAGTACAGTACTTGCGTCATGTTAAACCTCACATTCAGCTTGTGCTTTCCAGCAATGATTTTTTGTCTATGAGTTAACAATATTCTTTGTTTTATTACTTATTTTCTAATTAGACTGCAATGCTTTGCAAAATAATTATTCGATAAATATTATATAGCAAAGCACTGTAAGTGTATTAACTTCTAAAATCACACCGTTTTTTTTTGTTTTTTTAAAGCTCTCATTACAGGTTTACGCATGTGAAATGCATTCTGGAAATGACTTGTAGCTCTCCTGGTAAAAAGCACCAGTAGTGCTCAGACTGTTAACTTGTATGATAAGGTTGGAATAAATGTCAATGCTTAGTGATATGTGGTTAATGATGACAGGACTGTGCTTACTTGGCGCCTGAGTCCGATCCACGCATCAACTCTCCCCTGAAGCACAACCCCAGCCACAAAGTTCTGTTCATAGCTGTGATCGATGCTGGCCAGGCTGCCCTTCTCCTTCTTACAGGCAGCCTGAGCATCCTGCCAGCTGGCCTGCAGCTCAGGCTCTGCCACCAGCTTGTAGCAGTTCTTCTTCCAAGAGGTGTAAGCATGCGGGCATGGGCTCTTTGTGGGGGGCGGTGGCGGTATGCTGTTTGCTACGTATTGAAAACAGATTGTTTAACAGAATTTCAGTCCCACTGCAGGAGATGTCATGAGAACGATAGAACAGAACACCCTGTAATGTTACGATCTCCTATTGCTGCACGCTTCTTTTTAAACTGAGCCATATTGATTATAGCACTGTATTTTGTACCCATATTCCCCAGTACAAGTCTAGAAATTAGCATATGCCAAATGATACAAAATCAGTGAAGTGTGCACTGGATCAGTAAACTTTACGTCTTCCTGATTTGATGGGTACAAATTCTACACAAACCCAATTCATGGAAGTATTTGTGATAAATGCATAGTGAGAAACGCTTTTAGCATGACAGCTCACATATCACTAAAGATGCTAGCTGCTAAAATCCTTAAAAGAGTATAACATGCTGTAAGTGCCTTGCCTCCCCTCAGAACAGTTAGCAGCACAGCTAGGAAGAAAATATTTATAGCAAAGAAAGAGAATTCAGTTCTTACATTTTTTCCTGTAGCAGACGAATCCTAACTTAGACTGGCACCCTCCATCATTCCAGCGCCCTGTTTCCCAGTGGCTATGTGCAATCATGGTACAGTGTTCCTGCCATAGAGGAGAGCAATGTATTATAGGAAATGATACCAAGCTGAACAAAACCACACGGCACTGTTCACCCCCTATTGGACTCTAATTATTTCCATTAAATCCTTACCGTTATTTAAATCAGAGCTAAACAAGATACCGTGTCTATAATCTAGAATGATAATACATCCACTACCACTACAACTCCTACTCCCAACAAAGGCCTCACTCTTAGGCCTGGTACACACACTGCGGTTGGTATTAACAGCACACGCTGAGGTTGTTTGACACACGCCTTTTATTACTGAAGTGAGTGTTCTCCCTGTTTAAACTAACAACTGAACTCAGACCATCATTACACGACATTCGTTAGGTTCGTGTGGCGGCAGCACGGAGGCTGTGTTTTTGTTTATGCTTTTGGATGAAAGTACAGTACGTAAATCGATCGAGAGCTCATCAAGCGCAGCTATGATCTTTCCCGCAAAACCAGCGGAGATTTTTCTGCACTGCTATATACAGTGGTTACGATCTGCAGGACCGTGACGGTAGATAGAAACATTTGGCCGATCTTCCGAACAGAAGGCTGATGGGAATGACTTGAATGGTCTCCAAATGACTGCATGCATGTCTAAGGAGTCGTATATGCGTCTTTGTCATTTGCTGTGACATTTCCTGGGGTGCCAAAAGAAACACACAGATGAGACGTTCGGTATCGGTGGAAAAACAAATTGCGGTCGCACTGTGGCGTTTGGGGATACTGTTTTAATTTTGCTTTTTTTTTTTTTTTTTTACAACAGAATATTATAAAACTGTACTTTGATTAAATAAAAAAAGTATATTATATGTATGCACTATTATTGTTATGAATTTACTATTCATCAATATTATAAAATCAACTTGGCTCATCAGGCACCTATATATATATATATATATATATATATATATATATATATATATATATATATATATATATACTGATATATTGCCATGTTTATCACACGGAAATGTCTGATAAACGATGACATCATTACTTGAGCCGAAATCCACAGAGCACCTACTGTGGTTGTTTTTGTGCAGTTTTAATACACACACACACAGTGTTACTGCACATTAACTAACCAAACCGAATTAATAACCAGACTCACTACTTCTTCCGAACAGGATTAACTAGTGCAGTTGTCACTGCCTTTTGCAGCCAAACTGTGTGTGTACTTAAACTGTATTAAGAGCAAAAGGTGAACTCACTACTGCATTTAGGCTGTGTGTGTACAAGGCCTTAGAAACAAGATACAGCTATCTATACAGCTACCAGAGGCTCCTCTTTGGGGCAAGCAAAAGTGTCAATTACAAGAACTTCAAAAACTTTTACTGCCTACTTGTAGAAAATAACTGATTAGCAGCGAGTTGAAACTGAAGCTACTGCTACGGTTTCTACCATTGTCCCAAAGAAAAAGATGAGCCAAAATGTGTTAACTTGGATGAAATCTAATAAAATACTTTGGGCTAGGATTATCAAAGCTATTTAATTCTAGAAGGAAAAAATACCACATCAAATACAATTCCAAAGCAAACCAGAGCATCATAAGACTACCTAGAGTCCCCTAAACCAGTTGTTTAGTTATGATTCGGGTTCTTTTATGGGATGTTATTTTTCCTTGCTGGAAAAACTGACCAGTAAATAAATTTGAGAATCTAGTATGATGAGAAAACCATGAAGTATCCGGATCAGAGTTTGAAACTTTCAGTCTCACATTCAGTTGTCCCACCAATAGGTAATGCTATGCTGTCCTTGTTACTGTACATTCATTTCACTGGTATTTCTACTGTAGCAATCCTCTTCTGCCAGTACTGTAAACACCCCAATCTCACCCCTGAGTCTCCGAAGTTGTTGGGCTCCCCAGCGTTCCAGTTGGTGTAGAGCACCTGGCTTCCATCACTCCAGGTGAATTTCCCCTCATGGAGAACATCAGACAGGCCAATCCACACGGGGGCTCGGATATCCTCCAAGTAGCTTGCAACAAAATCTGCAAAAGACAGCAATATGAGTTTATGGTTTACGAAGGCAGTAACATGATATTACCACGTCTATTTTTACAAGCTAGTTTTTCAATTACAATAGTCTGGCTTCCAGAACTATGCTGTCTCTTTATTAATATCTTTAAAATAGCTACATCAGTCAAGTCTTACGAAGTAGGGGGAGAGTGGTGTGCATTGAGACAGCGAATAGAATAGGGCATTAGTTTTCCGCTGATGAAAGGTTCACAGATCATTTACAGTACTGTGCAAAAGTTTTAGGCAGGTGTGAAAAAATGCTGTAAAGTAAGAATGCTTTCAAAAATAGACATGTTAATAGATTATATTTATCAATTAACTAAATGCAAAGTGAGTGAACAGAAGAAAAATCTAAATCAAATCCATATTTGGTGTGACCACCCTTTGCCTTCAAAACAGCATCAAGCATCAATTCTTCTAGGTACACTTGCACACAGTTTTTGAAGGAACTCGGCAGGTAGGTTGGCCCAAACATCTTGGAGAACTAACCACAGTTCTTCTGTGGATTTAGGCAGCCTCAGTTGCTTCTCTCTCTTCATGTAATCCCAGACAGACTTCGATGATGTTGAGATCAGGGCTCTGTGGGGCCATACCATCACTTCCAGGACTCCTTGTTCTTCTTTACGCTGAAGATAGTTCTTAATGACTTTCGCTGTATGTTTGGGGTCATTGTCATGCTGCAGAATAAATTTGGGGCCAATCAGATGCCTCCCTGATGGTATTGCATGATGGATAAGTATCTGCCTGTACTTCTCAGCATTGAGGAGACCATTAATTCTGACCAAATCCCCAACTCCATTTGCAGAAATGCAGCCCTAAACTTGCAAGGAACCTCCACCATGCTTCACTGTTGCCTGCAGACACTCATTCGTGTACCGCTCTCAGCCCTTCGGCGAACAAACTGCCTTCTGCTACAGCCAAATATTTCAAATTTTGACTCATCAGTCCAGAGCACCTGCTGCCATTTTTCTGCACCCCAGTTCCTGTGTTTTCGTGCATAGTTGAGTCGCTTGGCCTTGTTTCCACGCCGGAGGTATGGCTTTTGGCCGCAAGTCTTCCATGAAGGCCACTTCTGACCAGACTTCTCCGGACAGTAGATGGGTGTACCAGGGTCCCACTGTTTTCTGCCAGTTCTGAGCTGATGGCACTGCTGGACATCTTCCGATTGCGAAGGGAAGTAAGCATGATGTGTCTTTCATCTGCTGCAGTAAGTTTCCTTGGCCGACCACTGCGTCTACGGTCCTCAACGTTGCCCGTTTCTTTGTGCTTCTTCAAAAGAGCTTGGACAGCACATCTGGAAACCCCTGTCTGCCTTGAAATTTCTGCCTGGGAGAGACCTTGCTGATGCAGTATAACTACCTTGTGTCTTGTTGCTGTGCTCAGTCTTGCCATGGTGTATGACTTTTGACAGTAAACTGTCTTCAGCAACCTCACCTTGTTAGCTGAGCTTGGCTGTTCCTCACCCAGTTTTATTCCTCCTACACAGCTGTTTCTGTTTCAGTTAATGATTGTGTTTCAACCTACATATTGAATTGATGATCATTAGCACCTGTTTGGTATAATTGTTTAATCATACACCTGACTATATGCCTACAAAATCCCCGACTTTGTGCAAGTGTACCTAGAAGAATTGATGCTGTTTTGAAGGCAAAGGGTTGTCTCACCAAATATGGATTTGATTTAGATTTTTCTTCTGTTCACTCACTTTGCATTTAGTTAATTGATAAATATAATCTATTAACATGTCTATTTTTGAAAGCATTCTTACTTTACAGCATTTTTTCGCACCTGCCTAAAACTTTTGCACAGTACTGTATGTAGAAATAGAAAGCGTTGTCATGTTAAACAGAGTCTGCCGTTGCTATTTTGTTTAATATTGTTACCATTCTCATATTGGTTATCAATGACAGCCAGGTCTCCTCCCTGGTCTCCACACCATGTCTGAGCAAAGGTCCAGTTAGCATGGAAATCATCCTTCCCATCATGCCTTCCCTTAAATAGGAAACATTTATTCCCAAAGAGCAGCCAGTCTGTGGGAACCAAACACACACAGTACAGCAGCTGCTTGAAAACAAACCATCAACATCCTTTTAAATTGTACTTTCCAGTAAACATTGCAACACATTAATAAGTTAAAGAAGAAGAATTTCTTATAATTAGCTATAATGTGTAACAAACCTATACATTCTACTGGACACCACCCGAGTAAGAATCCATTCCATGTCACTTTCTGTAATATTTACTGTTTTATGTAGCTTTTGATTTGGTACAGTGGCGCTACACTGCTAGCAATGTGAATTACAAGGCAGAGAGATTCCTTTTTGTAAAGTTTATACAGCGATTACATTTTCTTTGTACATGCCAACACATTGTAATACTTGCCTGATAAGAATTACAAGCATTTTGTAGTCGTTTTCCTATATAAACAATGCCCACATTATGGTAAACCTGAATTAGATTGTTCAATGTTTTTTTTTAAAGCTACTAATGAACTAAATCTCTCCCAGATTTCAATGCTGTACTTCATCTGCATTCTACTTTAAAAAGTGACACAAAGAAAAGTAGAAACTTTACTGAACATTTGAAAACATTGGAGTCACTGACTGGTTCCTCAGGAGATGAGCTGTTCCTCAGGCTTTGGCTCTCCTACTCTTAGTGACTTGTGTGCTCATGTCTCTTTCCATGTGACCAAAAAATTAGATAGAGGGACAAAGTGGAAGTACAGGAGGTGCTGCTGTCTGAAAAACTTGTATCTGCTTATTTCAAGGTATTAAAACGAAACATTGTATCAACCCCCCTGCCCTTACCTTGCGGGCAATGTCCACTCCATGGCTGAGTAGGAGGGGGAGCAGTATGACTATCTCCTGGATATTTCTTACACACATATCCTGCTGACGTTTTGCCACAGTTCATGTCATACCACGTCCCTATAGAAACCAATACAGGGATTCAAAGACATATTTCAAAATTCAAAGCAATTTCCAAGGTACCTGAACATATAATGGGTTTGGGTTTTACATACTGTAATTGGCACGCAGCACAAACATCCATGTAGAATGACTAATTCAAGGGGTGGCATTCTTAAAAAAAACAGACCTGCGTGTCGGCTCATTTGAACACACTGCTCTTCTCCATTAGCGTTGTTGGGCTCTCCTGGTGCCCAGTTGACAAAAGTGACTGGTGAAAAGTCTAGCCAGCTGCAATACAATGTGGATAAACATTAAGGTACATCCATAACCATTAAACACTTAATATAAAATGTATTTTAGTATTTCTAAAGACATACAAGTAGCATGTTTTAGTTTTAAGATATCAGATATGCACCGACTATAAAGAGGGTAGGAAAGATTCCCTTTTCAATATTTGAGTGTATTGGTATAAAGTGGGTATGAAGGCATGAGCTGAAACTTGACTAAAGCTGCTTTTAAGTTTTACTGTCATCATTTTTGAAGTTATGCTGTATACTGTAGTTAACCTACTGGTATTCTCCTCCCACAACACCCATTTCCTTTAATCCAATCCAGGCATATTCAATTGCTCCTGTTCCAACCTGGAAATACAAACCAGAATTAGAGTCCGAGAGTGAACCCAGATCTACTTATACTGTTTTAACCTCTGGCCATTAGTAGCTGTAGTATTTTAGCAGTAATCAAAATATTAAACTAATAAATATCATAACTCTTACCTGTCATGCACTTCAATTGCTCCATCTCAAATGTGCAGCTTTGAGCAAACATGTATTATAGCAAATGTGTGTTTTCATTTTAAAAACATCTGGTACTAGCCTAGATTAAAGAAAGTTCTAAGTTTGTTTGCCTCAGTTGTATGTTTCACCTCTTTGGGTCATTTTACCTCAGCAGTGACTTTGGGGTCAAAACATATTACTGGCTGAAAAGCATGTCAGTCAATAGCATCTGGAAGAAGGCGTTGGGGAGAATTTAACTGTCCAATAAAATAAGCAAGGAGGTGAAAGGCTACCTGAGACAAAGGCTTGCAAACAGATATGTCTTTGCAAACTGACCTATAGCAAACAGAGGTGCATAACAGGTGATTCATTATTTAGTTAGCTGCAACAACTCTAACAGCTTTCTACACCTAGCAGTAACATTACAACTACAGGTCAAAGGTTAGTTTTACTCCAATACTTGGACTTTCAAAGGTGACTCCTGCTAAAATCTTCCAAAGGGGTGAAAAACACAAATCTCTTCAATAGAGAAACGGCTCCTGGTATACAGTAAGGCAATGGGGAACCAGCAAGATGTACTGGCATGCGATTCACTGTTAAGTGATGTGTGAAACAAGATCCAGCAGCACAACCATTCCATTACTTGATCGATGTTTGAGTCTGTTCACTGTGAGGGGTATTTGAAAACGCAGTCCATCTCCAGAGATATTAAATGTTAACTGTGCTTCACAAAATCTCATTCTGGGTCACTAAATGCAATATAAAAAGGTTCATTGTAAAGTAATTGTTCCGTGAAATGAAAATGCATTGTGGTTGGCAATTACAAGGCTCTCAGACTGACTGCGAGTAAAGACCTTGTAAAAGCATAATACACCTTAGGGATATTTGCCGCAGATTGCTGTTTAAGTAATACCATCCCAGTGCTAAAACAAGCCTCTAAAGTGGGTGTACGTGGTAAATAAGAGAATGAGATGAGTCAAAAACTCCAGAGCAAAGAGAACTGTTTGGCTGTTTCTTGTCATTTTTCTGTTACATATAGAGGATACACCTTGAACGGTCATAGAGTACTGTAGGTATTCCATTATAAATGTATATAATTGAGATGAATGTATAGAATTATTTTAGCAGCTATAACCCCTCTATACTGTAGGTTTACACAGTTTCCTATTAAACTGTAGGGTGCACGAGTCCAGGGAAATTCAAACTGGGGGATGTCAAGCACTAGATGCTGTATACACACCATGCTGGTGAGGAAGCTCTGCTCCTCTTCATCAGCAATGGAGGCCAGTCGTGCATTCTCTTCATAGCACCGGAGAGCTGCGGTGTACAGGTCAGTGATCTCCGTGTCATTGTAATAGTAACAGATGCCATTATTTTTTCTCCAGCCTGGGTTTGTTCCACACTCAATGGCTGAAACAAGAAACCAGTTTGTATGTAACTGCTTTCTCTATTAAGCATGAAGGGCTGTACAGCTATGGCCAAAAGGTTTGCATTACCTAGAATTTTAGGAATGAGACAATTAAAAAAAAAAAACTATATGAACAATATTGTGGTCTTTTATTTAACATCATGTAATCAAAGAAACTACAAAATGATATTGCAAAAGTCTACCTGAAGCCATAAAAGTAGTACAGTATTTCATGTTAGATTTCGAAATGTCACATTTTTCAATTTGGCAGTTTTTCGTCAAGTGTATGGAAAACTACAAAGTGGTATGCAATTCAATATGTTAACGTAACATTATTCAGCAGGTTTCATCGACTTTATGAAGCAAAATTAGTTCAGTCTAGAGTAATGCAAAACCTTTGGCCAAAGTTGTAGTAATAAAATAATGTACTTATGTCTAAGACCTGAGAGGCAAGAGAACAGCTTAAAATACTATGTTTGTCAAACCACCTCTAATGTTCTTACCAAATTGTTCTCATAACTTTGAAATAGACTACACTTAAATAACACAGATTTATGTCATGGGTTGTTTAAAGAGGTTCATTCGATTTTGATGAATTACAAAAAGTTAGATTTTCATAAAACTGTTCTAGACTGCATTAGAAACATTTTAGAAGTGTCCTGCATATTACACTTTACTCAAACCATAGTTTATTTAAACAACTCATCAATTAAAGTTTATGTATAGGGCCAATATACCCACAATTCTAGAAAATACAGAATAACCAAAAATGTAAAAATGTTAGTTGTAAACACCAGTAGCACACACATTTGTGTAGAAAGGCTGAAGGAAATACAGTAAAGGCAATAATCACGGAGTCATCTAGAACAATTTAAACACCTTGCAAACTCTCTTCAAATCATTTCTGCCCTACATCCTTTTGACAGGGTTATATGGCAGGAGTTTGTCCCACTCTTGTATATCCAAAACAAATCCTATAGGCTGCTTTTGTATTGCCCACTTAATCCCAAACTCTATATGTTGTGTAAGATTTCTCTTTAAAGTCCAGACAGCAGTTTTTTTAACAGCCTGCTTCACACACCTGGTATGTCAGGGGGAGGAACTGGTGGGATAATGGGCTCCTGTCCTTTTCGGATTTCACAGATCCAGTCTTTCACGGCATCACAGTTAAGGTCATTCCAGTAGGAGTAGTTTGCCCTGATCCCCATCTCCACGCAGTTCTCTCTGCCCTGGTGGTTGTTGGGTTCTCCAGACCCCCAGTTAGTAAAGCCAACAGGAGAACCATCGCTCCACTGATACCCTTGAAGACAGAATGTCACATACAGAGAATGGCGATGTAAGTGACATAAAGGGTGGTAAAACATAAGCATACATGTATTGTATCTACTGTTTTCCAGAGATAAAAAAACAGACAAAAGACCGAAAACAAATGTACTTGGAACCTGAGCGAATTATCAGTCTTGAACATGTTAATTATTCAGATAATTAATTGTAATTGAATAAAGTCTATTTCATATATAAGTCGTTGCTGTAGTTCAAGCTATTCTATTTACAGCTGACCTTGAGAGTGAAAGACGCTATATAACTACAGCAAACCTAATATATAACATTTTAATAAATCATATACATGGATTCGTTTTGCACAAGGGAACACAAGGGAATCAATTTGCTATAATAACTAGGTGTTTATAGAAACCATGTCAATATTGATCCAGATGTCTCCAGGCCAACTACACAACAGCAATATTATCCTCCTCCCATGGAGATGCCCATTCCTGTAACCAGTTCTCTCAGAGATGTGTCAGTGCATCAGAGTGTCGTTCAAAGTGGAGGTTCGAAAATCACACAGATTAACATCATGGTAGGACCGTTGCCTGAGAAATTCAGTTGGATGCAGCACGTATATGATTTTTATTATTGCATTCAATTGTAAAGATAAGGAGACCAAAGCATTCTTGTGTTTGACATTGATTCAGAAAGCAAAATATATCCACACTTGTGGCAGGGCTGTGGCCCTCACTTGTAAAGGAGCTCGAAATCCTGTTCTTTTGTTCTCTGCAAGTCTGAGACGGCTTGGCTGAAGCGGAACCTGTGTGTGGAAGCAGGGATTTTGGGACTACATTTAGAAGAGTGAATAGTTAGGGGATTTTATCCCACCCAAAGTGTACAGTGGAGTGTTAGGAGAGGGATCCTGCAGTGGCTTTTATTTGATTTTCTAGCAGTGTTTTGTTTTTTCATTTTTGTATTGTTGTTTACACTCTTGTTTGTGAATTCACGCCTGTGCACTATGTTGGTAAGGTTACGTGGGTCCACCTGCCTGATCCCTCCCCAGGAGCACCGTTGCTGGTACCCTAGCGACGGCTACCTGCAATTGAATTACATTTGTAAATATTGTAAATAAACCTGGTCGGCTGTGTGGCGTTTGACTGCAATCCCTCTGACTCTCTCACTCACTTGCAGCAGATTCTCACACCCATTTTACAGCCCTACTAAGACAATGGCATACTTGCCAACATTTGGAAACTGTTCAGCAGGACAGGATGCTGGGCCATACGCATAAAAACACATAATGAAACGACAGATTTGTCAGCTGCACAAAGAGCAGAGCGTGTGTTTTTCACAAAGTCTACTGCGCAGAATAAATGAATATGTGTTACTCCAGTCACTATTAAACAAGCACGTTCTTTTTTTGTTGCTCTGATAGATGCCATTTTCATTTGCTGGACCCAACAGGCTGACTTTATTTACTATATATCTCAGAACCTACGAATGCTGTACAAAAATGAAGGGTGTGGCTAACTCCAGTCCTTCACGTTCCATTGGCTCCCACATTTTACTAATAATCATATACATCAAATCATATTGCAGCAACAGTGAGGAAACAATATGCTTCTCCAATAGAGAGAGAGAGAGACAGAGAGAGAGAGAGAAAGAGAAAGAAGTACTGGCACGAGAGTGAATGCCCTAGAAGAACTGTGAAGAATTTCCAAGGATAAATATCGGGATTTTCTTACTATGCATCGGGACGTGGGAAATTTGCAAGGAAATCGTGACTGTCCCGACCATATAGGGGCTGTTGACATGAATGCAATGGAGTTTTCTAGTACCTAGATGGGTAAGAGAGACTGACTGCTGTGTTACCTCCACTCAAAGGGTCATTCTGGAGTCCGATCCAGGCGGTCCTGCCAACGTCCCCAGAGGAGAGGAAGCGCTGCTCTCCCGAGCTGTGAATGCTGACCAGCTCCGCCCCTCGGGAAAGGCAGTCCTGGCGGGCGCTCTGCCAGTTACGTTTCTTCGAGTGGTCATTTAGGAAAAACTGCAGCACAAGACATATTCACAGTTCACAGAAAGTACTACTGGTCTAGAATGCATTACATCCAATACAGGTTTATAAGTTCGACAGTAGGTGTAACATTTAGTAAGACTTTGTCTATTTAAAAAACTACAACTTTGGACAAATGTTAAACCTCAAAGCCCACCTCAAAAGCCACCAGAGGTTTATTATAAAGTCGTTGTAGCTCAGAACATCATTCCATAAGTCTTACCCGTCGCACACTTCCATTTGAAAGAAACGTGTTACAGAAAACATGTATTTTAACTATGATTGCTGTTACTACACTCATGCCACATCTTTAACATCCTAGAAATAAAGGAAGCAAACTGAGAACTTTTGTTAACCCAGTGCAATACCAGATTTCATGGTTTAAAACAAGTTCTACTAACTATATCCTTTCATTGTGTTGTTTATCTGGTCTGTATCTGCAAAACTCACAAGTGTTCTCAGCAGTTTATAAGAATTACTAGCAATTCAAGTTGATTGGATTTTGCTATGAACAGTTTGAAAATAAATACCTCCAAAACAGTAATGAGGCACAGTATTTATGTATTTTTATAAAGTAGAAATCAGGTTTAATTTATAATGAAATCATTTTAAAAGCATTTGTATTGTTTATTGCCTGCACCTTGACATACACAGTTTTACCTTGTAGCAGTGACTGAGCCCATTGGTTGATTTCCAGCCATTCGCACAGCCTTCGGACGGAGCCTCAGTGGTGATGGGAGGTGGGGGAGAAATCCCGTTCCTCTCTGCCTCACACACAAAAGGGAATGAGGAATCACAAGGCTGGTCATCCCAGAACCCTCCAGCTGGGCCTGATGTCATGGAAACACAACTTCCTTCCTGGTTATCTGGAAAAGTCCAAATCCATTAATGATTAGCATTATCGAGCACATGCACTGGGTTACCTGGGGGTACTTGGATTTCTGTGATAGCTCCTTAGCAATTGGATGAAATCTCATTCTTTATGGTAATGTAATTTTTGGTGTGAAGTTTAATTTTTTTTTTTTTTTGTGTATTTTTAAAAATTGCTTCGAAAAAAATACTATTCATATTTTCCCATTGAAGAACTATTGAGCATGTAAAATCATACAAAATCAAAATATATGAGGTCATAAATGTCATAAAACAAGCATTCTGTTGTAACACCTTCAAGTCTTCCAAGAAAATAACATTTTGTTTACATAGAAGCTTACCCAAGTTCAAACAGAGCAGGACACCCCTTTTAAGATGTGATGGTATGATCCTGTATTATACCTGGTGAAAAACTCAATAACAAATGTAGGTAAACCTCGACCACCATCATTACCTGGCTGGTCTCGATCCCAGTGTGTGAAGGTGACTGGGGCCTTGTTGTCCCACTCATAATCGACGCCCCCCAAAGCATTTCCTTTTGCTCGCATCCCAATCCACCAGAAACCAGAGTACTCTGTCAGCCTGTAAGTGAAGTGTGACTGCTCAAAGCTGGAACGAGAGTAAAAAATAAAAGAAGAACATTAACTGATAGTGATAAAAGTCATTTCATTAATTAAAGCAACATACATGCTTTGCAACATGACATGACTACTTGAAATGTACCATGATAAATTGGTAGAGTAATCTTGCATTTTTTGCCATGGTTATACTGTGCATTTACTCCAGTTTACCATGGTATGCCCTGTTTTTAATTTACCATACAGATATAATTTGTCATGCTTTCATTAAGTTTTATAGACTTTGCTTTGCTTTTCCTATGGAAAGCTTGTTAAGGGCTTACATGTCCAGGATGTGAAGTAATGTGCTGCTCTTTGACTGACAAAAAGTTTTGGCGGCAGACCACGTCAGAGGAGTATCTTCAAGCCAGTAGCAAGAATAACGGTATCCTTCCCAGCCCTGGAAACAACAACACCCAAGGCATCTTGAAATCTGTTCACCCAAAGCTCAATTACTGAACTGATTTTGAAGTTCAAAAGAAAAGGCCCATTTTCTGAAGGCCTTGTTTAAAACAGCCTTGTTCAGTTCCTGGTACCATATGCAGAGGGTCTCGCTTCCCAGCTTCAATATTGTATGTGTAGTTAGTTTATTATTTATAATAATAATAATAATAATAATAATAATAATAATAATAATAAAGATATCATTGTAATATATACATTTGACGACTCTTGCAATAAAGTTAAAATAATTAAACGTTCTCCTAGAAAGATTTAAAAATAAATTTAAAAAGGGACTTTGTGTGTGAAATTGTCTTGGTGAGAAGTAATAATGGTCAGTGATACAGATTCAGTTTGGGTTTCTTTATTCAGCCTCAGCAGCCCCTACCTCTTGGCATCCATAGACAGTGGGTGAAATGGATGGAGCTGGGTAGTGGTCTTTGGAGTGTTTGCAGATGTACGTGTTCAGTTCCGAACATGAGACATCATTCCATCTTCCATTCTAAAAAAAAAAAAAAAAAAGATTCATTATTAAGTTCAATTATAACTATTAAGTTGCAGTGTTGTTGTCCTCCATAAATAAATGTAAAACAAAATGTGTAAAATGAACATACTACGTCCGAGGAGTCTTCAGCACTGGAGACCTCAAAATAGGTCTTGTAAAAAATAACTCGGAAAAACACTGTGTTCCTATTGTGCAGCCACGATCTTGGCCCAATATCATTTTTGTAAGACACATTTCCATATAACACCTTCATTTTAGATATTAGTTTTAGTAGGGTTGTCTTACATATGGCAGTTCTGAAGGAGTTCATTCCAGCAACACAGTCTACTGTAATACTTCATGTTAGGGACTCACCTGAGCCTCGTCCTTGCTTTTTTAGCTGCACTTAAGTAAGATCCTAATACCTGCTGCACAGTAAGTGAATCTATAGTGTGCATGGCAGGAAAGTCGTTTTGTAATATGGGTCTCTCTCTTTCTGAATTTATAAACCCAGCTTTTTTTGCATTGCTAATAGTTTAGTCTATAAATCACCCCAGGTTAAACAACTCTTTTGGTCATTATAGTTATCTGGCATTGCCATACCTGGTACAACATTTCTACACAGTTTTTATTATATGTATTATGGTTGGTTGGTCGCCCGCTATCCCAGTAAGTGAATCTGACCAGCTGACCATCAGACCAGATGAAGTAATTTTGCATTTCCAGATCATTCATGCCAATCCACATATCACTGGTAGCTAAAAAAAAAAAAAAAAGGACATTGAAGACATTGAAAAAGACTTCTGTTCAGCTTTTTTGTCATTTAATATATGCTACCTCTAAAATTATTTTAACGGTTCTTTTTTTATTTCTTGCGTTTTTAAAGACTATTCGGTTAATTTAATGAAGAAATTTACTTGACTTTTAAATGGAGGTAAAGTAATCAGATGTTTTAAAACACTAAAATAAAGTTTGAACTAAAAAGGCCCTCTGGCAATTTGCACCTTTTTTTTCAAATAAACTTGAATAGTTTACATGTCACAAAGATTTTTGACTGGTATTGTTGACTGGCCTTGGGCAAATAGGTTAAAGAAGACAAAGATTTTTTTTTTCATTTTTTGGATGACGGAAATCAAACCCCCTAACCCAACCAATTTTGCTTGTATCCGTCTCCATTTAATAAAAACCTTGCAACAGAATCGTCTCTTTAACCAGCATTGCAGGCTCTTGAATCAGACCAGTTAAAAAGCAACACATGTACTAGTTCTGTCCTTGATAAACGAGTTATTCCCAACTCCAGTTACATTTCCCCCCTCTTACCCATGTAAAGGTAGCTCTCAATCCAGCTCTGCTCTGATTGGGAGAGAATGGACACCAGCTCTGCTCCGATCTTCCTGCATTCTTGGCGAGCAGAGAACCAGGTCCGTTTGTCATTAAACGGTTTGTAGCAGAAATCTCCAAATTCATACCAGTCTGGACCCGCACACCGCATTTCTGAAAAAGAGTCCGCAATTTACACTTTGACAGTAGAAACAAATTAAATAAGCTTTTGGTTTGCATAGTTGGACCACATTGCCACCTGATTGTGCCTCAACCCTGCCCTGGAGGTTCCCCCTTTGGGTCTTTATACCCACCCAGTCTACAAAGGTGCCTTTGCCATTGTCCCACACAAATTTAAAAAACAAAAAACACACAACTGTTCATTGTGGACCTTACTGTGCAACTCCCAAAATGTACTAGAAACTCTCTCGACCCGTGGAGAGACTGGGGAGCGCTATTATAATCTACAGTTTATAGGTTTATTGTATTGTATTAGATATTTTCTATTATTGTAAAATGCAACATACCCCCATCAGCGAATTTGAAAGAGTGTGAATAACTCCCATCATACCTGTGAACACATACATGTAATAATTACACAGCAGGACTGCTACTGTTGGTTCCTGTAACAACTCTTAAAAAAAAAAAGAGGTAATTTTGTATTTAACAAGCAAGCGACTGTATAATTGCATTTCCTGTGTTACAGGAAAGCAAGTGTAGGGCTCAGGTGTTGAGTGAAATTTAAATTTGGAAAACTTTTTTTTTTTTTTTACAGAAAAAAACAACAAGGGACTTATGTAAATATTGTTAATGCGTAAGGTATGTAGTTCAGTCAATATCTGAGCATTGCACAAAATAGAAAATGCAAATATCCTGACAGTAAACTGCTGCTTTTCTCCACTTATCTGGGTGTTTAATGAATTTGCAATCATAGGCTGCAAGCAAAGACTTGGAGGATAGAACTGGGACACACACCATGCTCCAAAGTGCCTGCCATGGCTGGATTGATAGCGTAGGTTCCATCATTATACTGTACCACAATCCACTCAATCAGTGCACCACCACGCTCTTTGAATACAGGATTCTACTCAGTCTCAGACTGTACTGTGTGACCTACTGCTTGGTAGTGATGCCATTTCTAGTGGATGCTGAATAATGCGAGAGCCCAGCTTCTTTCAGCATTGTGCATTCTCCCCCATTCTCATTGAGGATTACTCCAGCATGAATAGCAGCCGCACAGATATTGGAGTCCTAAAAGGAGAAACCAAATAACTAAGTACTGGCCCATATCATTTGGATAACCAAGAACCAGAGGTTCAAGCACATTCTTATTTTGACTTTGTTTTTCTTAGTTGAATCGTTGAAGCATCTGTCTGTGCTCCTAGAGGGTTATGGAAGAAAATGAGCTGGGGATACATTTCAGTGAACACAACTGTTCAGCTGCCTGATGAATCCTGGCTAAGGCTACCCAGGCTGGGCGCTTGTCTCCAGGGTACAGTAGCTTAGTAACATCTGTTGCTCACAGTACTTTGGGGGATTGGTTTGCCATTGCCCATTGCTCATCTTCAGCAATAAACACTGGTGAGTGGGTTGCAGCAGTCAGATGAAATTTAAACTAGGCATTTCAAATTAGGTAGAAAAACTGGTCAGTATATATATATAGATATATAGATATATACAGTGCCTTATGAAAGTATTCGCCCCTTGAACTTTTGCGACCTTTTGCCACATTTCAGGCTTCAAACATAAAGATATGAAACTGTAATTTTTGTGAAGAATCAACAACAAGTGGGACACAATCATGAAGTGGAACGAAATTTATTGGATATTTCAAACTTTTTAACAAATAAAAACTGAAAAATTGGGCGTGCAAAATTATTCAGCCCCTTAAGTTAATACTTTGTAGCGCCACCTTTTGCTGCGATTACAGCTGTAAGTCGCTTGGGGTATGTCTCTATCAGTTTTGCACATCGAGAGACTGAAATTTTTGCCCATTCCTCCTTGCAAAACAGCTCGAGCTCAGTGAGGTTGGATGGAGAGCATTTGTGAACAGCAGTTTTCAGTTCTTTCCACAGATTCTCGATTGATTCAGGTCTGACTTTGACTTGGCCATTCTAACACCTGGATATGTTTATTTGTGAACCATTCCATTGTAGATTTTGCTTTATGTTTTGGATCATTGTCTTGTTGGAAGACAAATCTCCGTCCCAGTCTCAGGTCTTTTGCAGACTCCATCAGGTTTTCTTCCAGAATGGTCCTGTATTTGGCTCCATCCATCTTCCCATCAATTTTAACCATCTTCCCTGTCCCTGCTGAAGAAAAGCAGGCCCAAACCATGATGCTGCCACCACCATGTTTGACAGTGGGGATGGTGTGTTCAGGGTGATGAGCTGTGTTGCTTTTACGCCAAACATAACGCTTTTGCATTGTTGCCAAAAGTTCGATTTTGGTTTCATCTGACCAGAGCACCTTCTTCCACATGTTTGGTGTGTCTCCCAGGTGGCTTGTGGCAAACTGTAAACGACACTTTTATGGATATCTTTAAGAAATGGCTTTCTTCTTGCCACTCTTCCATAAAGGCCAGATTTGTGCAGTATACGACTGATTGTTGTCCTATGGACAGAGTCTCCCACCTCAGCTGTAGATCTCTGCAGTTCATCCAGAGTGATCATGGGCCTCTTGGCTGCATCTCTGATCAGTCTTCTCCTTGTATGAGCTGAAAGTTTAGAGGGACGGCCAGGTCTTGGTAGATTTGCAGTGGTCTGATACTCCTTCCATTTCAATATTATCGCTTGCACAGTGCTCCTTGGGATGTTTAAAGCTTGGGAAATCTTTTTGTATCCAAACCGCTTTAAACTTCTCCACAACAGTATCTCGGACCTGCCTGGTGTGTTCCTTGTTCTTCATGATGCTCTCTGCGCTTTAAACGGACCTCTGAGACTATCACAGTGCAGGTGCATTTATACGGAGACTTGATTACACACAGGTGGATTCTATTTATCATCATTAGTCATTTAGGTCAACATTGGATCATTCAGAGATCCTCACTGAACTTCTGGAGAGAGTTTGCTGCACTGAAAGTAAAGGGGCTGAATAATTTTGCACGCCAATTTTTCAGTTTTTATTTGTTAAAAAGTTTGAAATATCCAATAAATTTCGCTCCACTTCATGATTGTGTCCCACTTGTTGTTGATTCTTCACAAAAATTACAGTTTCATATCTTTATGTTTGAAGCCTGAAATGTGGCAAAAGGTCGCAAAGTTCAAGGGGTCAATACTTTAACACTATATATATAGATATATAGATAGATATATTTAGGTTTTCTACCTACCCCACGGTACACATGAGAGCCATACACACTGTAGTATTGTGTTGCACATCCAGCAGGGCAGTGTAACCTGAAAATGAATGTAGTATTCTTATTAGGAATATCTTCCAAGTACATCCATTTTTCTTGACTTTTCTTAACAGTGTACACAGTGCTGAGTTGAACTTTCCTGCTAAATTCTGTAGCGGACATTAGCAGTTATTAAATGACCTTATTACGAAAAGAGACAAGCTGTACATGCTGTTATACCGGGGGCATTGTATTCTGACAGGGAGTTCCATACTTACGTCGTTCTATCGCTAACAAAGCTATATGCAGGGATGGACCCACACGTAAAAGTATCTGTGGATTAAAAGACAAATACATCGATGGAAGCAGTTTTAAATTAAACAGGTCTATTACAAATGTTACCCTTTTTTATTTAAATGTGAGCTTGGAAATAAATGGATATTTTGGTGGCTTACAGTTTGCTCTGCACCCCAGGATCTCCATGCGAAGGCCAAGCTGGCTGTTGTGGGTCTGCGGTAGAATCCTGATGTGCTGGACTACAGGAGGTTGCCCAAACAGGTGAGTCACTGCAGTGTTGCGGTCAGTGTTACCTGTGAATTCCTGAACAACAGAAAAAAATGATTTCCCTGTATAATTGTGCTTCACTGAATTGAAAAATACTTAAAAGGGGCATTTTAGTTTGATTGTATAGTACTTATCTAATTGTACATCCTACAATACAAGATAGGAATACTGTACAGTGTGTTATAATTTATTTACACTTAATAAGCACCATGCATGCCAAATAATATCAGCTTGCGTTACAGTTAAAACAAGGTCATGGCTAGATAATTGTACATTTGGAAATTCACAGTGGCAAAATATCACAATCATATCAGGAAAGCTACATCTGACACTTTCTGTATTAAATAAATGGCTTCTTCCTTGTGGCCTTGTTGAGCTATTTTTAATGAAAGATCATAAAGTAAACCAGAGAAACACTCCTTATTACAGCTATACAAAAGTGAACCACCACAAAATGAACTTGACCTCAACTGGAACTGGAGGTAGGTCTTGGAGTGGATACTGTTTTGCATACTCTTTATTAAGAACCATTCTACTAAAGGAGAGCTCTAAACTGCATCTTGTCATTGCTGTGGCAGACTACTGAACCCTGGAGGCAAGGGCCCAAACTGGGAAATATCCACCTGAACTCACTGGGTGTCTGAGCAGTAGGGGTTGCTGAAGCACAATGAGGCGAACAATGCCCTGCCAATTTGTTCCTGATTATATGTCTCACCCTGCACTCCTGTCTGGTCCCGGTGAGCCACTGGGGACACCTTACTACACTTGTTATTGATTGAACATTTCCCATTCAAGAAAAGCCAATGAGCAAATACCACTTCTTTGCATGTATGATTACCGTGTCTTGGTAATTTGTCCATGTTGAGCCATCAGCACTGATTTGTACTTTGTAGGATTTCACCCAGTGGTCATCTGTAGGACACCCCTGCAGCACCACTCCAGTCACCTTCTTCACCTCACCCAGATTCACCTGGATCCAGGAATTCGCTATCGGGGAAGAGACGGTAGCAACTGTATTGATGAACTTTGTCTTTTTAAAAGTACTGTACAGATATATTATTTTACCAGTAATAAAGACCAAGTCTAAGTGTCACTGATTATAGTCACTGTCAGAGCCAGTATAGTATCTGTTTTTACATTTCTGTGGGGATATACCAGAAGGATTTCTTCACAATGAAGTATTGACCTTTGCTTATCCCTGGATTCGTAGCAGTGTTTAAGGAGCTTTGTAATGACCAGTGCAGCTTATACACACTACACATAGCACATGGTCTCAGAATACAGTTATGGGGAAAACCTTTCTGGAAATTAAGGAAAAGTTGGAAATTCACTTTTATTTCCAGGTTAACAAAAACAACAAAATCCATTTGAGACTGAAATGCAGGCATGTTTTTTTTGTTTGTTTTTTTTAACCTTTATAATTCAAAGACAATCGGAGGTATACCAGCACTGGAGGGCATCCAGCAAGAGTTCCCATTGAGGCGGGCCTGGTCTGGTCCACGGTTACTGGAAGAGGAAGACGCTGATAGATGCCCATTAGTGATGTTCCCATCTTCCATACCAAGTCCTCTCACACAAACTAAATGAGCAAAAGTCAGAGAAGCAATTTGTGTACACAGGATAGTAAATTATGTCAATAAAGATTATACATACAAACAGCAGTATTTCATTCAGAAGCTGGTTTTCACATTATCTGTTGTAAATGCAACGCCACTTCTAAAACGTTTTGGCTTTCAATGAACATGATTGATATTTAATAATAAAGTCTACAAGGGAATGAAAGTTTCTAAATGGCAAGACAAGCTGTTGCTCAATACAATGCAATACTCTCCTAGCTGCAGCACTGTTTGTATCTTAATAACTGCAATAAGTTGCACAAGCTCAGTGGAGTTGATGCAATTTATCTAAAGGGTGGTGAATCAACCATAATTACTACCATTGTTTAAATCCATAAAATAGGAACCTGAAAATTATGGAAGGCCATTAAAAACGTGCTATTTAGTACATGTTTCAAATATTTAGTACACGTTCTAATTTGACTTAGCACATGTTGTTATTGTAAGTATTACGTGTACTAAAAGTCGCCTTACATCTGCCATTCCCCTCCAATTTGTGGCGGTATGTGGACTTGGCATTGGGTAAAGTCTAGTGAAAGATGGACAGACCCGGACCCTCCGAGACGAGTGTCAACTGGCGGTTTCAGAGCCTTAGAAATCAATTTAATTTCGTGGTAACCCCACTGTAACATATATGTAATTTTAAACAAGTGTTGGAAGATCTGGCATTGAATCTAATATTAGCTATGGTAACTCAATATTTTAGTGTAAAACTGAAATAAATGTAATCAGAAAATTAAAAAAAAAAAAAATTGTGTATATTGTTAATACAAACTGAACCGTGTCACGGTCATCACTGTCTTTGTCAAGAAGTCGGCAGCACTCAGCAAATCTATATTTGCACCGTAGAAAAAAATCTCTCGCCGCCATGATCTGCAGTTTTCCTTATTCTTGATTTTTTAAAAGTGTATTTTTTCATGTCTGAAATTAAAAAAATGCTATCCCGAAGATGATTGGCTACTCCTGTAATTACGCTGCATGACTGTAAAATGACCAGCCCCTATGTAGGTACTACTGTAAAATGACCAGCCCCTATGTAGAAAATGTGTAGCTCATTTACATTTATTTAGAACAAGTACTATTTTATGTATTCTGATTGGTTCAAATCAATACGTGTACTAAATATTTGAAACGTGTACCAAATAACACGTTTTTGAACTAGATGGCCTTCCGTAGAAAATCACTAAAGATGAATGCAATGTAAGATGCTTAATTATAATAACGTGGTACACACTGTATTTTAACTCTATAAATAGCTGTACATTGCTCCTCAAATTAAAATACAGTACAAATAAAACCAAATACATTTCTCTAACCATTCTGCTCACAGCTGTAGACCACCTCCAAGTACTTGGAGACCTCAGGACAGGGGTCGTGTTCGGCATGTGCAAGGAGGAAGCAGTGATTGCGATTCTCACAAAACTGCCGGACTGTTGCCAGGGAGTTTTCCACGAAACAGGAACCTAGGGAAAGAATTCGATAAAATTATAAATCTCCTATTAACAGGGATGTGTTAAAACAGAATATTGTGACTAAAATGACCTAGCCTATAAAATGTTAGGGGTTTAGATTATATGAGGCTAGGGGCTGAACTCTTTTTCCCAGTTAAAACATTTGCTTTACTTTGCACTTTGCATTGAAAAAGCTTAGTTCAGTCAATATCAGCCTTTAGTGTTGTAACTGCATTCATAGCTCTATTTCTCCACACTGGCACTTGGCTGTAATGCTCTACAGTCCATTCAGTGCACAAAAATGGCTTCACTGCCTTTAATATAACATAAAGCCTCGTAAACTTCACTGCAAGAACTGCATTGTTTGCCATACCTGATGTTCCAGACTCAAGTGGACAAATTGTGGAGCTCTGTCTCCCAAACATGGCAGCCTGTATGCGGATCACACTGTTGTGTGGGCATGTGATTATGGCGCTGGTATCCTGGCAGATGTGGACAGTTGTGTAGCCTGGAACAAAATGAGAGAAGAAACGTTTGGCTTTCTGTAAAGTAATTTGCACTTGCGCCGATACCACCCCCTTGACCTGGTGCTTGAAGGGACATTTTCAAGCACAATGTGTCTCTGGTGGCTGTCGAACAAAACCTTATCATTGCCTCGCACTACACCTGAGGAGTATTGCATACACATATCTGCAGTACAACTGATCAAGAGACATAGAGCATAATAACTACAAGGAACATACCAAATGAAGAAATGGCATACAGTAGATTCAGATATAATAACTATGTCAAAATGTCAGTCAGTAGTACAGTATGTACAAATATAAGACAGGAGACACGCATAAAAGCTTCTGGTAGAAACGTTTGTCAAATCATTTTAACTTGCTTCTGTGAGCATTTATATATATCTTATGATTGAACATTTTATAGTTATAAAGATATAATAACTACAATAGCTTAGCCCATTTACTGTACAATACCCTATTCTTTGTATCCTGAGTTTTATGCTATTCTTTTCCAAGCCTGAATCTCATTGACATCACAGGCCCAGCCCCCTGTAGCGACCAGTCCTAAGCCAACCCACATGCATGTTGCAGGAATTTAGCAAGAAACCACCAAACATGTCCAAGAACAGCAGCCAAATCACCCTACCAGTTCAGATGCTTTTATTAAAGGGGCTGCCCATCAGTACTGCTACTATATGTTACACAGTATATGATTATTACCTTCTTGTGGATGATCTTCAGGAGGGGGGGAATTTCCTGTAGCAGAAAAACAAATAGAAAGCAAAGGCAAGATCCTTCATTTGTATCATAAAAACCTTACTCAATTCAAATTATTTGCTAGAATTTGCCATGCAAAATGCAAAACTTTGATCAGTAAGCTAACCAAAGGGCCATTTACCTAAAACTCCATGGCAGTTGCATACAGCATTTGTAGTTTTCCATATACTTAACGGAAAAACTGACAAATTCAAAAATGTAAACTTCTGCAATATCATTTTGTAGTTGCTTTGATTACATGATGTTAAATAAAAGATCTAAATTATGTTTGCATAGGTTCTTTTTTTAATTATTATGTCTCAATCCTAAAATTCTAGGTGATGCAAAATGTTTGCCATTGCTGTAGGTTTGTACTGCACTCTCCAAGCCTAAATACTGCAGGACATGCAGTACGATATTGGGTTTTCAGTGATGAAAATGATGTCACAGTTCAGCCGGAACCCTGGCTCTCAAAGCATCTATCAAGACTAAATGATGTTCTTTCCGTAGTCTTTTGGCAGCAATGCTATAGTCTTGTCTCTCTGATAAGCCTCCCAGTGCTTTTTATTTTACATTAGCAGTAGTATGATTGGCAGTGTGCTTGCACACTTGGCACCTGGAAGCTCCTTGTATGGTGATTAGGTGTGTCTCATGCACTGAAGTTTATCAAATTTAGCAGTGAAATAAAGTTTCATAGCACACAGTGATGAAGTATCACCCTCTTGACTCTAATAAAAACAAATGGGAGGAAAGTGAGCTCCATACCTCGACGTTTACAAATGTATCCTCGGTGGAATTCACAGTTGTCATCATTCCAGTACCCATCCCTTATTCGTACTGTAGTGCAGTCCTCTCCATAATAGTCATCGGGATTGCCTGGGTGGAGATGGAGAAATAATAATGATGATAATCTTGTGAGCCCTTAAATACTAACTTCATCAGATGGGTCAGTGTCAGAGGAGAGGCAGGGGGAGGCTGTGGTGGGGAGGGAGGTCTCAGAGACCTGCTCTGTCCTGACACAGCAGCTCTCACAAGATGTGACTTTTAAAGGGTAAACTGAGTGTAGCAGGTGAGACCATTTTATTAATTGTTATCAATAATCTAACTGTTGCAACGTTCCTAACAATTGATGCATCTCTATATAACGCACAGCAGTTTAATTTAGTGAATTAAGACTGCTGTGGTTGCTTCGGTTTACACTTTTTGGTCTCCCTGCTGCTACTGTGAACGCTGAGAAAGATCTATCTCTCTCTTTCTCTCCCACTTTGTTTATTTGTGTGCTGGTCTCCCCTGTTTCTAAATGCTTTTATTCTTTTTTTATTTTTGTTTTATTGGTATTTGTTTTCTTTTGTTTTAAATGAGTTTAGGCAGTTTACTTGTTTTTTAACGTATAATAAAATGAGCGTAATATTTGTGTGTTTTCTTATGCTTGTTACAAAACAAAGGAAAACACCTGACTTGACTATACTACTCCCTACTAGTGGTATAATTGCAAACAGGTGTGGTATCTGCTTCTTCCCCTGGCTGGAATTCGTGTTGCTGTTTGAATCGGCGTTTAAATAGGTAAGTGGATTGTAGTTTATTTGTTATAATCGTTGCTTGCTTAGGTAAGCAGCCTGCACTTAAATTAAAAATTAAAAAAAGGAATCAAGTGATCCAAACTGTGTTTGGGGCGTGTTGAATTATGAGGTTGATACAAATTTAGTGTAAAGTATACGGCTCCAGGATAGTATAAATTGGCAATCAGTGTCTTAGCACGCCAGTCGTTCTGAGTGCCAGCCAGTCTAAGGGCCACAAGTCCAAGGGCAGTCTGAGCGAGGACCTTTTCCAAATCCCTCCCAATGGCTACTAGAGGCCTCATTCCTACCTTGACACTATAGTATTGTGTTTGTAAAGAAACTCTAAACTAAAGCGTAGGAAGTCTGTATTCAGCGTCCCTCAGATCACACTGCCTCCTGGTGTTTGTGTGACAATAGTTATTCACGATTTGGTTTTTGAGCACAATTAAGATTTGTTGGCACTTGTATTGCTTTATTCTTTCATTTAATTGGAAGGGACTCAAGCGGGGATCACAATATAGGAGATCTGGTAACTCGGAGCTCCCCTTACTCCTGGTATAATTGAGGGGTGGCGTAGTCAAATGAATAGGCTGGGTGCCACATGAGGCTAGGATTAAATAATTATGGAGTAATTTAGTACTTTCTTTTACAGCTATTATAGCATAGGATAGCAGCAACATGTTTAAAATGGTTGCCATTCTGAGTCCAGTCATACCTGTGTACCAGTTGACGTAACGAAAGGGGGAATTATCCGTCCACTGCCATCCACCTTCGCTGACTGAATCATGGCCACCCATCCACAGTGCCACGCCTGTTGGTACTGTCGATATTTTTGCTGTGGATTACAAAATTAGAACAAGAACTTGTTTCTGTGTTTGGGGAAAGTAGTAATTACACAGTGTGTAGATACAGTAACACCCACATTTCCAGTATGTAACCGTTCAAGCTTTTGTGGCAGAACGTGTTAAGGTAATAACAAATGAACTTTCTATTTGACAGAGGTTAATAGGACTATAAGATGTTGTTCCTCACTCACAAGAGGAAGGTACATGTGTGCTGTATTTGCTGTGCTTGGATATGTTCATTTACATTGCCTTTAACAGTTGAACACTAGCACATGGCTGTCCAATAGCTGGCACTTGAGCCATATATGGCTCATTGAGCTCCCCAATAGGACTCTTCGGATTTGGAAGTGGAATATCCCATTCACTACTCCTAATGGGTTGGAAAAGACTATAGTACCAGGGCTATTGGGTAGTCTTTGGTAGAAGCAAGTATACTGTAAAACAAGAAAATTTCATGAGCAAGAAATGTTTGCTAATTTCGCGTTTATTAAAAATCTGCAGAATTGTGCATACAAGCGCCGTACATTAAAAGAAAAAGAAGAGCAAACATTTATTGCAGCAAAAATGGACCTTGAAGGCCATTAGAGAAATTAAGTTGCTGCAAAAAATTTCTGTTTTACAGTAGTTAAAATACTATTTATGAATGTTTTGTTTAAACACGACACTTGTTAAACCTTATCTCTTTTTAAAAATACCTTTACTGTTAAGTCAACTATTTAGTTGTAGTAAACACTATATAGCTGCTTGTACACTGTGTAGCTGCGTGTACACTGTGTAGCTGCTTGTACACTGTGTAGCTGCTTGTACACTGTGTAGCTGCTTGTACACTACCTTGGATAAAAGCCTGCTCGAAAGGCTCAGTGATGCTAACCAGATCTCCACCCTGATTCTGACAGTCTCTGCGAGCATCGGCCCAGGTCTTCAAGGACAGAGACTGGAACAGGTAGCAGTAGTCATTGAATGGATCTGAGTCCCAATACCCACATTTCTGGGTCCAACCTGGATAATAGGGGAACAATATTAAGAACTGATATGACTTTTTACCATCATACACACAAATTCACACACTGTAAGGGAGCTACATCTGAAAATGACCTGGGCGGCCTGGTGGAGGTGTTGGTCTTGGTCCATGCCCTTCCCCTGTAAAATACAATGAAAAGTGAAGGTTAGCGAAGTAAGATGTCATAGCCTATACTGGGAAAATACAATTAGGATACCATATTACAATTTTTTCTAGGTGATACAGTACTTTGTTGGAATTGGGCTACTATAAACAGCATATTCATTTATTCAATTCAAATCACACTCATGGCTGACCAAAAGTCTTAACCCCAATAATGTCCAGTGAAGTTTTATGAAAGACTGAAGACTGTGAAAGAGATTGAGTAAGTTAGCTATGAATTCACCCTAATTGCTGGTATAAAACAGTCACCTTTTTTGCATATAAAGGGGTACGAGTGGTCACAGTTCTGGTCATTGAAGAATCCCGGTATCCAGGCATCAGGGCCATAGAGCTGCACGCAGTCTTCATTGTCCTCCCAGTTATCAGGCTGACCCTCAGACCAGATAATTTCAAAATCCTTGGAAGGAAGATGATCATGAATACAGAGGCTGGACATTAAATGGGCCCTGAGACATTAATAACCTTGAAGCTCTCACTTTAATGATGGCTTGGTTTTAGGCATCTTACTTCAATTCAATGTGACACTGTACTTCATGCCCCACTAATGATAAAAAGGGTTTTCAGCCGGTTAGACAGACATGCTGTATTGTCTGTGTTTACCTACCTTTGGGCTCCCATCGGACCACACATAGGTTCCCTCAGCTTGTTTGTCGTTCAGCCCCACCCATGAAGAACTTGACATGTGTGCTACAAAGACAAGAAGTGAGGATTATAGTAATGTATAGATTGCTCACGATCTTTCAGCCAATCAGAGCGATAAGTTCACCTTCCGTATTCCATGAAACATCACGGGGAAGCCCTATTCAAGACATCAACCGGAGGCACTGCAGTTCAAAACGGTGGCATTATAATCGGCCACTTACCTTAATCATTTAACGGTATTCTCTTCATCAGCCTTTTCCCTCTTTTCAAAAAATGACAATGGACTAAATAAACTAATATAACTTGATTTTTTAACTTGTATTCAAGTTCCCTTTTACTTGTGCTGATGTTACCCACATACACAGACATTCACCATCCTATAACACTATACTAGCAGCACAAATATTATATACTGTAGCTGTCCTATAGTTTCTATTTTTTGTCACATGTTAAAGAATGTTCTAACTCCATTATATATTACAAATATGTACATGTTTATTTCATATCATATGAATTCAATAGCTTTTTTGTTTCAGCTTGTGTGTCTGTTGCTGAAACTATAGATACTTTCTACCGTAGAGTGCACAGCAGAAGGCGAAACTATGGAAGCATGTACTGAACTTATTTCTATTATTAAATCTGTAATTATACATGAGGTTGTACAGTTATTTAAGTAATTGAAAGACATACAAAATAGCTTGCTTACAAGAGATGAACTTACCTGTCAGAAAACTCAGCGTTTCTGGGCTGTGGATGCTTGCCAAGTCTCCTCCATCATTAAGGCACTGCTGCTTGGCATCTTGCCAGTTCTTGACAAAATCACTTTCAAAATGATAACAGGAATCACCAAAGAGAAGATACCCTGGGTCACAGTGCTTATCTGATTAAAAAAGCAAACATACAGTCAACATGCAGTACAGTAAATAAGTTCATGGACATGGTAAGACATATGTATTTGTGTAATATGTTCATTGCTTTCATTTGCATATATCTCAAAAAACACTTATCCAAACTTTGGTATTAACATTACTTATCATAAGTTATTGGTTATCGTGAGGTATACATCTGTCCCTCTGGATATCACCCTTACACTTGTACCTTTAGAAATCTTTAGAATACTGTAAATTAGTAATTTTACTATACTGTACAACTCATTTGCTTACCTAATGATATCCAAGTCTTAAATGCAACTTTTGTATCCTATATTCATGGCCATGTCTTATTCTACACTATACTATACTTATGATATACTTCATGGTAATCAACATTTGTGTCATACTGAGCTCTAATTTTGAATGTACAGCCTTGGGGGGAGATGTGTTTTACTGACACCCCTAAGCCTTCTTACCTGGCTTTGAAGTGGGTTGGATGTTTTGGCCTCCAGCCATTTCACAGACAAACCCCAAGTTTCTGAAACAGTTGGCTGTTTCCCACTTTCCCTCGACATTACCTGTGAATAAGAAAAGTCTGATAACTGTCTGCTGTGAAATCCCCAAACTCTAGAGCAAACAGAATGGTATTATCACATGTCATTAAGTGCTTATCTTAATTATGTGGCTGAATTATAATGCATGGCACTACAGCTGGTATTCAATTCATCCGCACCGGTATAAATCTGCCAACAGTCCCAGAGATGCGGAACGTTGTGTGGATGAGAAACAGCCCAGTTCTGGTAAGTGATGTCCTTTCTGTCCACCCATCTAAATGTGCCATCTGCATCCTGATCTAAAACCAGACAAAGAAACAGTGCTATTGTACACGTTGGTGACTATCAAAGTAACAATTTCAACTATTTAAAGATTAACTTACTGTCCCCTTACCTTTTTATACTGTTTGCAATCATTCTTAATGATTCTTACTGCAGGTACGCATGTATTGCGTGTTTTATTATTTTGCTAAATCTGTGTATTAAGTGCTCTGAGTATGAGCAGAGTAGCTGCTCTTTCAGTCCAGTTGCCTGCCATAGGCATACAGTATGTGAACAAACATGTGAGAAAACCAACAGCGATTCAGGTGTCTCAATCCATAAAAGCAAAAGCAGCCTTTACTTCAACACATCAGGCTAATCCACTTATCAGATGATTCGTTTTCACTTCAGGTGAGGGATTACATTTGAGAAATTGCCATAAGAACAACAAATACAGTTGCGGAGTTCAGGAAATCCTACTGCCACTCCTCCTCCACTAGAAGTCACAGTACATGGAAGCACTGATCTGCTTCATAGGTGAGGAGGCTAGAGGTTGGACGATTACCCTAAAAAGTACCCTACCAGATAAGCCGATCCAGATGTCAGGCACTTCACTCTGCAGTAGATCTGGCAGAAACCCATTAATGAAGTACTGTTCAGCTTGGCTGCAAAAAGAGACACACTGGAGCATGGATGCTGAAATACTGGCTCAATAAACATAGCTTGCATTTGTACCACTGCAGACACGACTTGGTGTCTTTATATTATATTATTATTATATTATTAATTTCTTAGCAGACACCCTTATCCAGGGTGACTTACAATTGTTACAAGATATCACATTATTTTTACATACAATTACATTATTTTTTACACATTATTTTTACATACAATTACACATTTATACAGTTGGGTTTTTACTGGAGCAATCTAGGTAAAGTACCTTGCTCAAGGGTACAGCAGCAGTGTCCCTCACCAGAGATTGAACCCACGACCCTCCAGTCAAGAGTCCAGAGCCCTAACCACTACTCCACACTGCTGCCCCAATACTTTAACACTTTGCAATCATTTCAAATGTAATTTATACAGCAGGGTAAGAGGTCCAGAAGATCAGCACCAAATGTCCCTTAGGATCAGTCATACATATCCAGGATATGAGTGCTTGCAGTAGTTCTTTGATAGACACAATTATCTAGGCTACAAAATGTCTTCAATAGCGCCTTGGAAGCTCTAGGACACAAAGCCCTAGTCTGGTAATTAGAAAGAGACTAAAGCTTTGTTTACCTGTTTATTATCAGCAGATTGCCCCCTAAGCGTGAGCACTCGCCCTGGGCTTCAGACCAAGTAGTCAGGAGATTAGGATTACTAACAAACCAGTAGCAGTGACTGTCAAAGCCGTTCCATCCGGGAGGGCAAATCGCTGTCAGACAAGAAAAGAAGAAAGCAGAAGTAATCTAAGTACTGAACCCTGTTCACAAAATTAAAAACATAACAATGCATACTTTACACATTCCTTGACTGCTTTCAAAAATGGTTTGTAGTTTGTTTTTCTCATTTCTCGAAACATTGTAAGTAGTGTAGCTTCAAAGTATATATGTGTTACTGTCCTCCTCTCTGTGTTACCTGTTTGTGATGTTTGCAATCATTCAGAGTGGTTCTCATTGCCATTATTCAAATACACTTCTGTGTTTTTGTCAATGTAATACAGTCTGTGTTAAGTGCAGTCTTAAAAAAAAACAATGTTGAAATAAAGTTTTGTGAAAAGGGACAAAATGAACTAATTAGCTTGATCCTCTATGTGGTCTGGGGGCAGAACATGCGTTCATGTTTTTTTTTCAGTCAGCTTACTGTTAAGTCCTCTTTTGCACATGTATGGCCGTTCGTGACGGCAAAGGTGGGATTTCCATTTTCCATAATCGGCCCCTCCGTCTTTCACGACAGCAGAGCAAACCCCAGTTTCCTTAAAGCTGTTAAGAAACACATTTTTAAAAAATGGATCACTAAGGTTACTCCTGTTCCCATAGTCGATCTGGAAAGTGAAAATGGCAAAGCTGCCATGTTGCAGTTATACTTTTATAATTGTTTTGGTGGTGCCATAAAGTGAATTGAATTCAGGTCTGGGTTGACCATTCTGTTTCAGTCAAGACGACCAAACCTATGTTTTAAAAGGAGTAATTAAAGTGGTCTTTTCCCTGGCAGTAACTATGTTTTTTTGTCACCAATAATGTTTCCTGACTTTGTCTTATGTCATTGTTCCTTAGTAACACCAAATCATGCCTAAATTGGAAAACAAATGTAGTATTCTACAGTAAAATAGCTTTTTAGAACAAATGTAATTACAAACCAGGCTTTGAATTTGAGATGTCTTGCTTGACAAAGGTTTTGCTGTTGTTTTGGCCACGTTGGTATGTATTGTGGTGTGGTCGTGCCTTTACCAGATGACCAATTTCCTTGATTTAACAAACCATCCAACAGCTTCAATGAAACTCCAACAGCTGATAGCTCCATTACATTGCCCAGTAAATGAATAACACTGAGAACTGCATTTGTATATGTTACCTTAGGTCAGGCTGGTCAGCTGCCCAGCTGGTAAAACTGGGATTGGAACTTAATCCATCTGACCAAAGAAAATTCACATTGTTGGGCTGAACTTCACAGGAGAACGGTGTGCAGCTCTGTCACCAAACACAAGAGGGGAGTTAATTCTATAAATAACATGGATCACATTCACAATGCATTTACTCCAGTAGAATGTTTGTACCAGTTTTTGATGGAAGCTGTGTTCTAAAGATAATGCTTGATTTTTCTGTGTATTTAAAACAAGCTCTAGTGATGCTGAGGATTGCTGGTGAGTTTTCAGTAACAGCAAAGTTTTTTTAAATATCACTTTTTCTTTAGTTAGCTGTTACTGTATTATAACATGTGTTTTAACCTGCATGCACTGACATCAAATAAACTCTCAGCAAAACCTGTTTAAGCTGTTTTGTGCCATTACCAGTCTATACATTTCTAATTTACAATGGAAAACCTGTTGAGAAATGGCACCTTATGTCTAAGAGGTCCATACACAGTGATTACTACAAACATACAGGTATACTGTGCATGTATCATTTAATAAAACAGTTACCAGAGTTGAAAATCCTATCCAGACATCAAAGGGGGAAGTGTCCATCTTGCTGATAACATAGTGTTCCTCATCTTCTTTTAAAATGGACACAAGGTCCCCTCCTTCTGTAACACAGTCCCTCCTTGCTGAGAACCAGGATTTATGAGGCTCGTTCTTCAGTTTGTAGCAGTTTGAACCAAACAGTTCCCATCCATTAGCAGTATCGCACTTTGTAGGTGGGTTTGCTGAAAGGAAACATGTTTTATTTTGTATTTATTTATTTCTTAGCAGACGCCCTTACCCAGGACGACTTACAGTTGTATACAAAATAAAATACATATTAAGAATTACAGTACAATGTTCACAGCTTGCTTGTATGTATTGTATACATTACTCTCTGCATTGTGTTAAAGTAGGATTTGCCCAACAGAGATGATGTGTACCAATCCAACTAAAACAAATTGTTAGGCAATGTGTGAACTAGTCAAATTAGCCTTTTCTGCAATTTTCTGTGTTTCGTTAGAAGTGACCCCATCCCCCACTACATGATCATCAAATGGCGAAGCAGTCGTGGCTCTAAAAGGACAACACAAGGTTGCTGATTGGGAAGGAAAGACTGAATGAGCCATTGGTACCACAGTGTTCTGGTCAGGACTAAGGTATTACGAAGCTTTATTTGAAAAAAAAGAAAAAGAAACTACAACATACGGGTCAGTCTTTTGCAGATATAATTGCGAGCGACAGTGCAGAATTCATCGTTCCACCTGGCAGAGTCAGAAGCTGCAAATTGGACACAGTCCTCGTTATCCTGCCAGTTATCAGGTTGCCCGGGACGCCAGTTCCTGTGGAATAGAGTGACATCACAAGATCTACACCCTCAGGAGTACAGTGGAATCCAACACCAAGCTATCTCATTCAGTTCAAACATGGGGCCTTCAAATGTCCTAACTGGTGAACTGGTGTATGTAAGGACAATAAACCCCTTGCTGGGTTTGGCAAGTAAGACCGGCACATGCTTTTCACTTACTGTAGCTCTTCAAGAAAAGGAGAACCATCCGACCACTCCCACACTCCTTCAGAGACGACATCATTCAAACCAATCCAATAGATATTAGACACCCCAATCTGAGTCCTAATCCATGTCTGCAAGTAAATATGTTAAAATAATAATAATAATAATAATAATAATAATACAAACACAGATAATGCAAAAGTAACATTGAATTTTCCCATATAGTGCTAAGTTTCTGTAAATGCTATGAAATTATAATTATATAAGTTGTATCAATATTTATTTTCAACAGAAGAGCATCATAATAAATATAATACAGACAATATTACCAGATTACAATGACTGGTTTAGGACATTGCTAAAATTGAGTTTTCGATAGATAGATAGATTGATAGATAGATAGATAGATGTGTGTGTGTGTGTGTCAATGTATTCATTTTGTTTGCTTATGGGTTAACACCATTCATTCTGTAATTTGGGTTTTGGCAAACAAAAAAGGAGGCTGAGATTTCCACGTACCCTTTCCTGCACGCTGCTGATGCTCATTAAATCACCCCCTCTCATCTCGCAGTCGCTTCTTGCGTCCGGCCATGATTTCACGTCACTTGAGATGTAGTAGCATTTGTTATCATAGGGTCTCCAAGGGTCTTGACACTGCCCCTCGGTCTGACTAAGTGCTAAAGACAAAGAGTTTTTTATCACTATAAAGCTTTTGTTTTTTGGGGTATTTTTCTGATATATTGTTTTTTTCTGATAAAGTACAATATGTTCATTTTTAAGTTTTGACCCAAAATATGTGGTCATCCCCGTAGCTGAAAATGGTAAAGTCATTTGGTTTTGGGAATTGCCTTTTAAAATATTTAATGGGGACTGGGCTAAATTCTCAGGACACCTGTTGTCATTAGTAGCACTTTTATGTTTTTCAGAATTGAACAATGCATCCAATAACATTAGCAAACCAGTAATAAACAGCTGAGACATGTTATGCAATGGCTTGTCAGTATTCTTAAGTCGTTGTTTCTTTTTGGTTTCAGGAGTAATTGGTGTTATTTTTTTTTCTTTTCAGAAAAATGGAAAAGTTTGGAGAATCTGTCCAAGAGCATTTAATCTTGACCATAAATAAAAAAAAATTAAAAACTCAAAGAATCTCACACATGGGACTTGAAAAAAGGGAAAGAGCATTTATTGAGTCATCATTGTCATTGAGATGCCAGAACGAGTCACAGATTTACTTTTACACATTAACTACTTGGTACTCTTAATAGGTAAACTCCTAAAAAAAAAGGACAAAACTGATTTTACAGGTCACATGACAGGCCTGAAATAAGTTTTTTGTAACATTTTACGTTAAGAATCTAGAATTTACTTCAAAATACAAGTATATTAACTATCTAAGTTATCATATATATATATATATATATATATATATATATATATATATATATATATATATATATATATATATATATACATACACACCACTGGATTGGAATGTAAGCAAAGACGAAACTAGTCCAGTATACTCCACTTATGTTATCCCACTTAAGTGGAATAATAAAAAAGTACCCCACGCTAGATATACAGTTTTATTGTTAAGTGTAAAACTGGTTTCCAAACTTAAATAAACTTTCTACTATTGTCGTTTAAATACCATATATAGCCAAATTACCAAACTATTGACTATTTTGTTGCAAATTAAAATACAGAAATTGCATAGTCCAACTACAATGTCTCTTCTACAAAACCATCTTTTTTCCAATTATGTCAACTAAGCATGAAATGTAAAGAATTCACACTTTTTCCCAAAGTAATAGAGCCATTAATAAAAAAAAAATAAAACCATGTTAATCTGAGTCATTCTAATGTGTACAAGTTAAAGATGCACTTACCAGATCTAAACAAACTACACACCATGCAGAGAAGGAGAAGACTTTGCATTGTGTCTCATCAAATTCCTGATCTATAGTAATATATACATTCTGTACATCCCACTGTGTTTGCAATATTATAACAGTGCTCTGACCAACCCTGCCACCAATCAGCAGAACTGGGCAGCTTGCAGGGGATTTAAGACTTTTCTTAAACAACAGAAAGTCCAAAGAGTGGGGGCTGTAAAAAAGGTATGACCTTCATTCAAACCTGTATAATCTTTGCACACAGACATGGTCATAACACTTTTATCCAAACCACACATTGGGTTAGATAGAAGATTCACACTCACTGATCCATAAAGGCCTAACCACACAAGCAACTTTCGATGACGGCCACAAGACGGAATTTTTTGTTGCCTGCATGTCGCCCTGTAAATACTGTGGTCATACGAGAGTGGCTTAAACTGGGCAGCACGTTGCCGTCTTGTCGTGGAGTTGTGGACGCATGTTGACCAGCGTGGTCACACAAGGCAACCCGCTGGCAACACAAGTCTCCCTCATGTTGCTGGCAACAAAAGCTGCTTGTTTGACCAGGCAGTTTTGTTTGAACCCAAAATGCACCACACTTGCAGAACATGGATTCTGAGGGTGGCTGAATGTGTTGCAACTGTGTACATAAATGGGTCCATTTTATTTTTTATTGAAAACCAGTATGATAGTTTAAACCGTAAAAATAATAAAAACATGTTTTTCTAAAAACGGGTAATGTATTACATTTAGATAACAGTAACAAACAAACATGTAGCTTACATAATTATGTTACAAAATAACTGGTAGTAAAATATTTACCTTAAGGTACAGAATTAAGAACTATATGGGCCCTCTTTACCTTTGGTGAATGACAGTGTCACTTCACAAAGTCCAAAGAGGTCGCATGGCTGCATAGTGTGACACAGTAAAACTTTATATAGAGGATAATCTTGTTTTGTTACCTTTTTAACTTTATTTTCTGTGTTTATGAGTTCTAGGTTAATGGTAACAAGTGCAACAAAAGGCACCTGCAGATCAAATAAAAAAAGAATCATCAATGAATAACGTGGCATATCTAAATAAGCTGTGACTAGAGCGGCTCCTCCACCAAATTCTCTGTTAAAATTGGGAGACATGGACTGGTATTGCAGAATGAGCCCCAACCTTATTTAGAAAAATCATAAATGAACACTGCTGCATTGTACCACCGAGTGTGGTAGTCCATGTCACCTCCCCTGCTTCTACTGACTCATCAACGTGGCGTTATGGTAACCCATTCCAGTTTCTCACCACTACTGTCTATTCTGTCTCCACTCAAACCCAACCATATCCTCTGGTTGTTCTCTGTGCTGTGCTTCAAGTACTGGCAAAGGTTACTTTGGTAAATATGTTTTGGATTTGATAAAAATTCAGTCCAGTCTCTCTTAACCCTCCTTTGTTCTAGGCTAAATAGATTCAGTTACCTCACCCGATCTTCATAACTCATTCTTTTTGGCACCTGGATTAGATTGGTTGCTTGTTGCAGGACTCCTACTTCCCAATATCTTGACTATCATCTGCTGTGTTGCCAAAACATTTTATTTATTTTTTTTCCCCACCAACAGATGTTGGAAATAATGGTCTTTTTTTCTGGCAATGGATTTTATAATGCAGCTTAGTTACTGTGTAATGGTTTTCAATCAATTATTGTTTTTAAATTAGTTATATTACATTACAGACTTTTAATGTAAACTAACTGAAATTTCTATTGTTTTATTATAAATATTGTTTGTTAAATACAATAGCTTTTATTACTTTTTGAAAATGAATGAATATCCAAACAAATATTTAAATTTTGAGCAAATATCCAAACAAATACTTAAATTATGAGCGAATATCCGAACATGAAAATCCTGTGTTGGTCCCAGCACTACTAATAAGACACAACCCTGCAAAAAAGTTTAAAATACATATACAAAAAAATCAATCCAATGAACATGACAAAGACAACAAGTAGAATGGTTTTATTACATAAAAAAACATGATACCCTGTTCTGCCTGCCAATCCTATTCAAACAGTAAAAAAGTCAGGGAAGAAGTGCCCTGGTTAGGGCCAAAATTAATTTGCCGGTTTTGTAAAACACTGCCAAACTTTGTGTAAAAGAAGAAAAAACACACACGCACGCACGCACGCACGCACGCACGCACGCACGCACGCACACCAAAAACAGAATTAATTATATATTTAAAAAAAAAACAACCATAAACTGGGAATAGTGCATTTGAAGAACCTTATTGTATTTATTTACAGCCAGAGCCCACAATGTATTGATTATTATTAAAATATTTCTACTGTATCATATATGAATCCTTTAGTTGAACTATTAAACTCAGAACTGAATCCAACCCAGCCAACTCTATCCAACTGAAAGTTTTCTAACTAAAAACTCACATACAGTTCATTTTCTGATCAATTAGGAATTGTTTAAAGTGACATAACCTACTCAATGGTGAATTGTGCTGAAATAATCTACAGTTCTGGTGTCTTGCATCTCCCTAAGTATATGGTAATCACCCCAATCACTTCATTAAATCACACATTCCAAATAAGGATCGATAATGGAATTCTTGTCTGCAAGTGGCATTAATAGGTTAAGCATATATTAAATATTTTACAATGAACTGTTCTCTCTTCTGTTCCTGAACACTAACAGCAAATAAAACAGCACAAAAGCCATTGTGTAGAAGATTTTCTGCAGTTTACAAAAATACTCTTTTTGCCATTGTGTGTTGAGCTTCCTTTACAAAGCCAAGTCTGCTTTTCTCAGTTAAGCAGTCTCAAATAAGATGCTGGTGTAAAATAAAAACAAAAGCATCACTTCATATGTATCTTAGAATTGGTCTCACTGTAGAGGCAAGACCAGGAACAAAGCTTGAATTGGATCAGAGAAAAAAAAAATTATGGGGTATATACAAGATCTAAAGCAGTGACAAAAACAGCAAACATTTTAAACATTCAAAAGTGTTTTTCCATTGTTTTAAACACACATATTATTGTAACCCTGAATCTATTCTGAGAATAAAATAAACAGGCTAAATATATACAGTATGTCTTGACTATTTGGAAAATACAAAAATATATTTCCCCCCACATTGTGAAATGTGCTCTTTTTGCAAGCCAAATATCCCAGCAATCCTGGCATGCATCTAAAAGGCATCGATTACTACCAGTGTAATGTCCTTGTAAGAACACATATTTTTCACTAGGTTCCTAATCAATGCATCATATTTCATACAGTAGACCATTTGTGAAGCTCTCGCTTTGCAGGTGGTGGAGAGTTTTCCTATGTTAAAACTACAAGTGGTGTGTTTTATTTTATTTTTTGCAACAGCAACCATATTACGTTGTTAAAGATTACGATATGCCCTACTATGCAATTTCTCCCCAACAAAGACTGAAGCAGACATGGGTGTGGATGGCGGTTCACATGCAGTCAGCAACATTGCTCGATCCTTGACCCACAAAGCGGATCTGGCTGACATGACAGGAGCACGCAGCCACGCCAGCCCCGGCCCGGCAATGAGAGACTGAGCCAACCAGCTCCCACCTGTAACGCAAAGGAAAGCCCCGTTAGAAGGAACTGCTGCAGAAAAGCTTTAAAACATGTTTTTAAAAACTTATCATAGTCTATATTCATCCTTTTTCAGGTCTGTGACTGAGCAAAGGAGGAGCACCCCATGCTCATATAACTTTTTATTTTACTCCTGGACAAAGAAACACATTTAAACAATTTGTAATTTTTTTTATATGGATCGCTTTTATAATCTGTAGCAATGGAACCAATCTCAAATCCTTATTTGATAGGATAGATGATTTGCATGTGACAACTCACTTCAAAAATCTGTTTTGTCATGGCAACAATGTTACAGATGACCTTAAAACCTAGAGAAGCTGGCTAGTTGTAAGGGAATTCTACAGGCTGGGTCATCTCAACAACAAGAGACCACTAAGCTGAGCCACATGATCCTTAGAATATTTAGAGCAGTACACTGTGATCTAAATACTGACGCCCTTAAACAGACATCTTAAAAACAGATGATCAATGAATAACCTCTGGATGAAAACACAAGCAGAATGACTATAATATTAAACTTAAGATAGACAGTTTAGAGACAATACAAGTAATACAGGCACATGTACGTATTAGGAAGCATGCTTAAGAATCGCTCTGGTCTGTATTTACCTGTTAAGTACAGGATCATAGGCCTCCACTGTGTTAAGGTAGACATTTCCATTATGCCCCCCCACAGCAAAGATTTTCCCCATTATTGTGGCCACTCCAACCCCTCCACGTGGCGTGGTGAGCTCTGCCACATACTCCCAGCAATTAGTGCGAGGGTCGAATCGCTCCACAGAGCTCAGAGGGGAGTTGTCATCAAACCCGCCTAAAGGGCAGCAAGATGCCTAGTTACAGCATTTCACAAGCACTGAAGGACAGTCTTCTTACAAGCACAGCGATCTCAAAGTTTAAAAATCCTACATAGTTTAACTTCGGTCATTGGTCTGCACTACAGATAAATAAAATGGGCGCTTCATGTTTTCCCTGTATGACATGCCTTCATAAAGGGATTTTGCTCATCCATGAAGGGATACAATTGTAAGGCAAGCTGAGCAGCTCATGAAAATGTAAGCATGTTTAAAATTTGCTGCAATAATAAGAAGGCATTAAACATACATCTGACAGAATATTTTTCTTGATTTACAACAGTTGCAGTATAATAGCATTAACTTGGAAAATCTAAAATGGTTTAATATTGATCAGTTTTAGGACAACTTGCTCAACACACTTTTTATAACTACATTTAGTTTAACCTAGACATGCTTTTCTTAGAAAGCAGTTACTGGTGTTTCATTAAAAGCTTTTAACAAACAAGTATCACATTTTTATCTAAACTAATGGTTTGATTGCATTTAAAACAGAGTCCATTACTTTCCCCGTCAACACTTACCCACTACATACAAGCAGCCATTCAGCTCCCCAACTCCATTGCCAGCCCTCCGCTGCCCCATCTCCTTCACTTCTGTCCACTTGTCCAGGTGGGGGTCATACCGCTCTACACTAGACAAGGAGGCCACACCGTCATTTCCTCCCACAGCATACACATGGGTCTATATTAATATACACAAGATACAGAGTTAAAGGTTAGAAGTACAAAACTATGACAGAGTGCAGCTGCATGTGGGCAGTGTATGCTGCTAGAATGTGTTATTGCCTGAGAAATGGGCAATAAAATGAGCAGAACTGACCTCACCTGACCTGGTGCAAGTAACAGTTGTCTGGTCAAGATATGGTTGACACACAGAGATAAGCCAGCAATTAAGCTTTGCGTGCAAAGGGGTGTAAAAACTGTATAAAACAGCAGACACTTGGAGGTGCATTTGAGAAACATCCAGATCCTCCATGAACCCACACCGGCGCCATGTCCGATGAGTCTTCCAGAAATTGGCAACTAATATATCATTGCTTAATGTCTTTTAATAACGAATGGCCTCATTATTGTGTATAATGATTAAGCTGTAAAAGTGTGACTTGATTATTGGAATCAATAAAGGAAACTTGTTAAATTCTGCTTAAATCCTTGTTGGGCGCACACCTTCATACAGAGAAATGCATACATAAATGTAGTTTCCTTACACAAAAGGCAATATTAAAGGCTCGCTCATGTTCATTCACTTACCCAAAAAACTGGTTTTCAAAGTTATAATCTGAATGAAATGAAGGTTGTTTTTTTGTATGTTTTTTTAAAAAACTTTTTTATTGAATAAATGCCATTTTAAATGTCTAGTAACAGATCCAGAGTAATCACACTCTGGTATAGAGCTAAACCATTAAGTTCTCAAAGCAACTGCTTTGAAATCTGTTTTTGCTATAGTGTTGAGGGCAGTTTTTGGCATTCATTGCAGAGATAATCTCTTCACTGTCTAGTGCCCAATTTGCTGTATGCTGAACACCATAATTAGGGGGATAATTGATGGATACATCAGACTCATGCTCGCTTCAAAAGAATTGCTAAAAAACAACTGGCTTACCCCCAGTGCCACAGAGCCAACTCCCCCTCTGGGAGTGTTCATGGGAGCTACAGCACTCCACCGGTCAGACTCAAGATCGTATCTCTCCACGTCATTGAAGCAGGAACTGTCATCCAGCCCCCCGATTGCATAGATAGGTCCTCCCAATGCAGCTAAAGCAATACCTCTCCTGTTCAGATAAGTGTGGGGGAGGAAGAGTTTCAACTGAAGTGGAATTTAGAATCTTTGTCGTATAATGTTGCGTTCCCAGATTTTTCCAAAACACTGTTCTCTGTATTATAACTAGGGCTTCTGTTTTTCGGTTTTTAGCTATTTTCGAGTTTAATGTAAATCAGGTTTTTTCGGGGCTTTCACTTTTTATATACTGTATGAAATTATTGTTTTCGGTTACTTTCTAAAATTCTTGGGTCTTTTTTTCTGTCACAGTATGTATGAACTCAACGGTACTTCCACACTTCAATTGTACCTTCTTTCCTTTGCTGTCTTCCACAATAAAATCCTTATGGTCACTGGCATATTCTTCTGGAGTTTGTGTGTTTTTTTTTACATTTTGACACAATTTTAAATTCAGTTTTAAATTCCACAAGCGTGTAAATACTCTCTATGATGGAACTGTAATATAGCTTTAAATCTCACAAGCAAGAACAATTCTCAGCTTCTAGTAATTGTAATCTTGTTTTAAATCTCGCACACGTGTTACAATCCTCCAATAGAAATGTAGGAATGTGCTGCCACTCAGTAGTTGGGGTGGGTTTAAAGTATTTAGAACGAATTAATGATAGATACAAGTCAGGAAGGCGGGACATTGCCCAACTGCACTGAAAGATTATTCTTTTTTTTGTAGGTTACTGTATTTTATTTTATTTTCACAGGGAAAGGGGTAAAGTCAATTAACTGAGTAACCATTTCCAGTGTTTTTCCGGTGTTTATTGGATATGCACCGATTTCATTTTTTTGTATCAGGAGTGTTTCAGCATTTTTTTTTTGTTAACTGAAAATCAGAAGCCCTAATTATAACTCAATGTGTTTATTTGCTATAGTTTTAAAGTATCATCACTCGTGTGTGGAGTACAGCCAGACTTTCCAAGCCTTCTGTTTAAAGCACTACAGCAGCTGAAAACACAAACTTAGAACACATGTGTAAAGACATTCGGCCCCTGCCAATACGCCACTATCTTTGTGTTAGTCTTTTATTAAAGGTTCTCAGCTGCAGCTAGGGCTATGTGTACAGTGTGTGTTGTACTCTATTGCTTCAGTTTTATAATTACCGTTTTGTGTTCATTGAAGCCATCATCATCCATTTATTATTCGCCGGGTCGAACATTTCCATACTACCTAAATGCTCATTGCCATCATGTCCCCCGACCGCATAGACTTTACCTGTGAAAATAAACAATACATTTAAAAATGCATTTAAAATAGTCTAATAAATCATGATCACAAAAGCAGATTTGATCCAGGTGCAGCAATGCATGTTACTGAGATATTTTTGCTCCAAGATACTACAGTAGTTTCCGGCTAAGAGAACACCCCTCGGGAAGCAAGCCAAGTGTTCTCTTAGGAGGTGTTCCTATACATGGAGACTACTGTACTAGAAAATAAACAGCACAGCCCTACACAATCAGTAACATCAAACAAAAGCAAATACTTTAAACAAGAACAAATATCTGTTCTTTTTCTTTACCTATAAATACTGCAGACCAGTAAATTTAAATCAGCTGTCTGAATGAAGTTCTGCCCGTCACACAGTTAGTGTTTTCTTCAATGTGACTTAGCTGGACGAGCAAAGAGATTACATTTCACTCCCCCAGAACTCATATAACAAAATCTGAGTCAGTTTCCTCAATTGTCTTATCAAACTTGCATTTTAGACCCATTTATACATAAACAAAACACATATATAAAAAAGGGGGATTGCCATTAGCTAGGTAGGTTTAGAAAGCTTACAAAATAAATAAAAACAAAAATTGTATTCTTTACTTTAACACGTTTAAATATAAATATCAAGTTTGTATTTTTTTATATAACAGCATGGAGATAATAAAATGTTATGAAAATCAAATGAAGCTTGAAAAACCAACACTAACCTGACACCACATAATTCTATTTTATTGTAAGCGGCAGCTGCTTTAGAAGAGCACTCAGCTGGCAAGTCTGGGAACAGATAGTCTAGAAATGCCCTGCACAGCAATTTCAATTTTAGATGAGCAATCAAAACAAAATAGAAAACACAGCTAGCAATGTGCAATAGGATGTACAAATAAATCCTTGAAGTTAAAACTGAGCAATCTTCAGGAGATGGGATCTGATAGCTGTCTTATTCTGATCACCCACCTCCTACTGAGATCACGCCCACATGTCGCCGTCTGCTGTTCATCTCTGGGCCGAAGAACCAGCTGTTCATGCTGACTGAGTAACATTCAATGCTGCGGAAAGGGTCCCCCGATCCCCCCTCCCACCCACACAGAACAGGACGCCTGCAGGGGAGAGAGCAGAGAAGACAAGCTTGAAAAAAATTAACTGTCAGACCCAAAGCTTAGCACTGAACCTATAGCCGATCACCCTGATCAATACAAATCTGACAGGAAGAAACAGGGGCATATTTAAAAAAAAAAAAAAAAAAAAGCTTACTCCAGTCTAATCACCTTATTTTAAAAGGAGAAAAACACCTGTTTATTTAAAAAAAGAAACTCAAACCACACAACTAATTTCTACTGTACTCGAAGATTATCTTAAGCATCCCATGGAAAACACTGCAAGACCGTATTTTACCATCTGCATTTCATGAAGTACTTCTGAAGTCTAACCACAACAGCACATGGTTTCTACAGCATATTTCCACAGTCTCAATCCTTTTCCTTCTCACAACACCCTCCCCGCCCCCTCCCCTCGTTAGTACCCAGCCTTCCTACCGGCTGTGTATTTCCTGGGGGTGGTGCGTATGGAGTACTCGAAGTCTGGCACAGCTGTGTTGCTCAGGTGAAGGTAGTAGTTTCTGGCCTCATCCAGCAGGTCCCGGCAGTTCAGGTTTTGTCTGATCATCTCTTCTTTGGCCACAGTTCCCATGAGGAAGTCCACAGGCAGTAGAGGCAAACGAACCTGTGAGTAGCAAACAAGTTTTAATTCTTTGACAATTGTTTCTTTTTGTAAGTTTCTTTTAGAGTGTTTTGTCGTTATCAGTGGTAGCTGACAGACGCTATCTACTATATGTTGTCAATCCAGCTTTTCAAAAATATTGAGGCAAAACTATAAAGATCAAAACTAAAAATAAACAGCAAATTTAGGACTGTGCGAGAAATAATGTCATTCTTTGACACAGTTTCTTACCGTTGTATCTCAAGAGTTTTTAAATGGATGTTTAAAGTACTGTGAATAAAGCAGTGTTTGGAATCAAAAAGTGGCATTTACCTGTGAAAGGATCTCATCCAGCCAGGCGTCGTGGTGCTGTGGGTTGGCCTTAAGCCACTTGACGGCTGCGCTGTAGACCTGCTTCTCATTGTCGATGCTGAGGTCGCTTGAGGAGAGCAGGGTGCGCAGGTGCTGCGGGGAGACGCAGGGGAAGTCCTCGCACTCCACCACCTCGTTGAAGTGCTCGCAGGCGTAGCGGTCCGCCATGTCCATCAGGTCCACCCGGTTGTGGCTCTCGGCAAAGGTCCGCACGGCCAGGCAGTTGGATGGGTGGAAGTGGGCCTTCATGTACTCGCAGCAGGCCCTGGCCACCAGCTCCACCTGGAGGATGCAGGCTGCATAGAGCAGCGGCTGCACATTGTCCACAGTCAGGGTGAGCTTGGAAGAATAGGCAAACTTCACCAAGTCCCTGATGGCATCTGCGTCAAAGTCTTTGATCTCAACCAGGTCCTGCTTGGCTTCAGCCATGTCAGATAGGAACATTGCCTTGAAGTAGGGGATCACGCAGGCCAGCACCAGCTTGTGGCATGGTATCAGCTTACTGCCGATCTGTATGAGACAATGGGTCAGTAAATGAGAAGCGGGCATCTCTATACATACAATAAATACTAAGAAACCAATAAAAGGGAGGGTAGTGTATAAGCACTCGAGTTGAGTCTTGTAATTAAGCAACGATCTGTACTTTTTTGTTACAGGAAGTTTAGGTATGAGAGATGATGACAAACAAAATAACATAGTAATATGGCAGTTTAGGTGAATTGATAATTATTTTAACAGCACTATACATTTAGGCATTACATTACTAACTAATTTACAGATCCCAGTACATATGACAAGGGAAAAAATAAACTTAATATACATAGTTTACCACCAGCACATTTCTACTGGAACCTGTAGAACTGTGAGAAAAAATACCAAGGTTGTCACAATGAAAACAACAAACTGCCCTTCAATCACTGTATTGTTATCATTCTATGCCATTATTATAACAAATGTAATGGTCAGTTTGGTAACATTTTTCACATGACCGGTTATACGTCTAGCATATTATTATACGTTTAACCACTTCTTTAGAGTTTATACATTTAAACGTTTAAAATTCCCATCCCTAATACAGAGGCACAAAAACTGTTTCTTCGCTCACCAGTATTCCATAATGGTTTTTTCTATACAATTATCTTACTCACCTGCTGTATAACATAATCCTACAACAGAACTGCATACTTACTATAACAGCAACTTCAATAAAACCAAAACAGAAAAACACTTGGAATTGCAATGACTCAGCATTATAGAAATGTTTAACCACAACATCCTGCATTGCACTAAATATACAGCCCCCTCTAGCAACTTAGAAAGCAAAATGAGGTAGCTCAACACACTAAAACCACAATATCCTGGGGGCATGCATTTAATGTTACAGTACATTTTGTATAAATAAAATTCATAACAACATGATATGATACATGTGAAGTTGAAAGGCAAACTACAACCATTTTCAGGGTCAGGCACATCTAACCCACATGGCTATAGTGAAAGCAAATGTGGCAAGCAGGTTCTTTTGTTGTTACCTTTAGCGTGATGTCACAAAGTTCCCTTGCTTCGTAAAATTGGCGCAGAGAGTTGTGAAAATCTTTCCAAGCTTCGTGAGCCTCGAAAGTGAATGTGCCATCGGCCTCCGATTCCCCTTCCAGGGACTTTGCCTGCGGCTTCTTTTCCTTCAGCTTGTGTTGCTTGGCATGCTCAGGTACCATGTCACCTGAAGCCATTTCCAACGATCGGTTTCTTCACCTGCACAGAAAAGGAGAAAGGAGAGCCACAGTCAACTACCTAACCGGACAGTAAAAGCATGCTACTGTATATCCCTCAAGACAGGAGGATAACAAAACTAAAACACCAGTCACCTCATGCAGGGCATGACACCAGTTTATTTTTCACTTGCATTTGGTGACTTTTTTTAAGCAATAAAAACAGCTAAGCTAATTGTGGAAGAGAAGACAGACAGGCGGCAAGAAGACTGGCGAGACAATAACAAATAAGATTGAAACTGCTGAGCATCAAACACTCAAAGAACTTACTGGCTCCATGTTAAGAAACTGGTGAAAGGTGCAAGCTGTGCGGTTTAGTGATTGCAACACCAGTTTTAAGCAACACCTGGACCACTTGCAGCATCATAACAGGTCCATTTTGGTGCATGTTGCTCAGCTAACTGACAGAATTGTATTAGTGTGACGGAAGCAACTGCAGCATGCAAAAACTGTTGCACATAACAGGTACAACTGCAGCATGTTAGAAGTATGGCTTTAAGACATCCTCTCTCCTTCTATTCAAAAGCCTGCTTTTAACATTGGAGACTTTTCCAGAGTGTGATCCGACTGTAAACCAACAGGGGTCTGTATAGATCAAGCTGAGCACATTGATTTATTTGTTACGACGTTTGTAACTGTTTTAGCTTTGTTCCGTCAATGAAAGGGATGGAATAAACACAAGACAATGGACTGCGAGTACAACCATGATTTGCCTCTGTGCAGCCCTTTTAAAAGAATGGAAAACTTCAGAGCAAGTCCTCAAATCTGAACTGGCATTTTTGCATCAGACTATTTATTAGACTTGTAATCTCCCAGCTAGAAAACAGATTCTGATTCTTAAGGACGCAGGCACAATTTATGGCCCATTTCTGTTTATCCATTAACGAGAAAATACTGTGTCTCAAAACTTTTGGGATAAAGATTAAGAGAAAAAAGGATATGTAGCCAGTAACTCCCTGTTCAGAATAGAGGAAAACTGGAGTATATCTCAAACCCTAACTGATCAGCTTTTTCAAACTCAATAAATCTACTGTAATCACAGAGAGTGATAGAAAACGAGACTGACATCATTGAGTGTGAAAGATGTGCCAAGTAACTGTCACAGGGGAAGATTGAAGATGACAATTGACAGTTATCTTTATACAAATTAATCACTGTGCTCACTAATGAGGTAGCAGTATACCATATACATTAAAAAAAAAAAACACAGTACATGACAGCAGCCATGCCCAACTGCAATGAAATCCCCTTATCATATCCAACCCCACTGTACAATATTTTAGTTACAGGGCATGTGGGAGGGGTATTGAGCAATCTAATTACATTGTATTGAATTGATTTACCGGATATATCTTTTCATTGGCATATCAAAGGTAAGGAACTTGACATGTGGAGGTTCTGTTCAGTATCTGTTGCTTACTGCAACCCCTTGCAAATACCAGCGACAACAAAATGCTCAACATTTAAGGTTTTTATTTACAATTAGGGTTTCTATTCAATAATTAGTTTGAAATTAAATTATACTACTGTATAAAAACAGCAGAAAATGTTTAAAGATATACACAGTAAATGCATGTTCTCAAAAAACTGCATATTGTACTGTCGAATTATATCAGGCAACATTTACAACAGTAGGGGTGTTGTTTTCAAGAACAGTGTTACACTGAGAACATCTATTATAGAAGATATGGGCAGACAACAAAAAAATAAACTTCTAGTTGTCCGGGCCAATTTCCCAGTGGGGAGAAATTGTGGGAACTTTCAATGCTAGAAACAGTACAAATGAGAAAATTAAATGTTTCCATCTCACTCAAGTACAGTAAACTTCAGCCCAGCCACTGAATTCACAAGTCAAAACAAGATAACACACATATTTAGGCTGGTATTATTAGCCACATTTACCCCCAATAAGGTACAGCTGAGGGAAAAGTTACAGAAGCCAGATTCCTCCTTCCCAAGTACCTGTTCTGAATCGAAGATCCTAAAACTACAGAAATGTAAATTACATTACAGTATTCCCTTTGTTAAATATTTGCAGTGAAACAGATTGCACATTGTATTCCCCTTTGTTTGTGCTGGCAAGCTGAAATGAACTGTACTCACACAGACACACACAGACACACACACACACACACACACACACACACCAAAAGCGTAAACCTCAGAGAAACAGGTGAAGCTGTTAATGTTCCATTTCCTTTTTTCCGGCCCCCAGAGTTACAATAAAGGCAAAGACACATTTCTGGATAGGACAGCGGAACACTAGCAAGAACCAAGTTTAAGGAATTATTTTTCTGGGTAGTTGTTTTATTCCATTAAAATGATTTATTCCTCTATGAAGAAAACTGCCTTGACTTTTGATCTTACATTGACAGACATACTAAAAGCCCAAGATGTGCACAAAGGCAGTCTGTTTTGTAACAACACTGTAAAAATCTACCATCACTCCAGCCAAACAAACACACACACATTGTATATTAAATACATCTCATTTAGTTTTAAATCACGGAAACGATAGTACTGGAAGCTCAGTGGAGAAAATGCCTTATTCAGTTTCAGCATCAACTGTAAATGTGATTTTGTTGTCTATTTACCTTATTGTTCTATATAGTTTAGGCTTGAATTTCACAAAGATAGTTTTAGCTGTGAAGCTGCATCCACACTCGATGCGAGCGAGCGAAGTTGCCGAATGTCAGTCAACACCACACACGACTTGGAAACGATCCAAAAGACTGGAAATAAATACATGACCCCGTCCATGCATTCCTATTGGACATACTAGAGATGGGCTGTGCCATTACAAAACAGGTCTTGTTTTGATAAAAGGTATCCACCCTGACCTCCAGCAACTCCATTGTAAAATAAAGGCTAGACTTGTAAAATCTATAGATCAGATTTATTGAACATCCCTATATATCCAACAGTTTTATTATTATCATTATTATTATTAGCAGTAATTGTACAGTTGTAGTATTTTTTTTTTCTTCGTGGTACCAGTAATAGTATTTACTTTTATTTAGTTTTTCCTTTTAAACCAGTCCGGTGAACTTGACAGGAAATGCTTTATAAATATGGCTCATAATCTTCAAAACTATGTATGAGCTTGGTGATGTTGGGATGTGTCACATAGAATACAAACGTATTGCTGGCTTTGTTTTAAATGTATAGAATAGTAGGACCTCTAATATTTTTGTTTGTTTGGTGAATCTCCACAAAACCTTATCTTATGTTCACATGTTCAAGTTTTGTGAATGCGGGACCTTTTTGTGTCATTTTTAAAAGCCAGCAAAAGTGCACATTTTTCATTTAAATGCACACACGGTATTCCATTGGTTGTCAGGGCTTGTTTTCAAAAGATATCGTCACAGACATTATATACAAACCAATGGAATACCTTGTGTATGCATTATGTTGTGTGTGTGTGTGTGTGTGTGTGTGTATTAATAGAGAGAGAGTATATATGCTTGTCTCCAGTCATGTGGGTTTCACGATCACACAGCCTTGTAGACAGTATTGTCATTGACTTGCTCCATTGCCACTGTACTTTATGCATCCAGGGCAAGTCAAACATCAGAGAAAAAAGCGACGTGACCTCTGCCAAAGCGATGTGACGATCGCATCGCGCAGCGTGTCTCCGGCTTTAGCGACGCGAAATTCTCAAAGCGACGTCACTCGCTGCTGGTGTGGATACTCCCATTTAACTGCAGTGACTTCTAAATGATTCGCTCACATCTAGTGTGGATGCAGTTTGAGGATTGAGACCGGATTAGCACTTTTCACAAGCCACACAGGAACATTTTGGCGATACACATTAAATATTTTATCCTGTATCCTCCATCAGCTACAAGCTCTGTCCTACGAAGCAAAAAAGTGTGTTACACAGCTAACAGTGTAATGTACTGTACCATTAAATGCATGCCTGTAAATAAGGGCAGGGTTGAGTTTAAATAAACCATAGTCCCCCTCCATTGTGATAGGCAAGGTCACAGCAGCATTTCCAGCAACTTTACATTTTTGTACAGTAAACTAAACTGTTATATTACAGCATGATGGTTTAAATAAAGCAGACTATATACCTGCAGTATTTGCTGCAAGAAATATTTCTAATAGAGCATCCAGGGAAACAAGTTAAAGTGAATGCTGTTGAAAATATCAAAGAAATGCCGTCTCTCTGGAGCAGAGTCAGAAAAGCACTATCTATCTGGAAGGGTAGGCTACATGTACACAATTTCCAAACACATTATTAACTAGAACGCCTCCGCAAAACTATTTCAGCTGACTGCAGTGAAAAACCTTGCATTAATCAGTAAGGTTACAAAGCCGACTTCTTCATTGTTAGGTTACAATGCAACGTTTTAAATTCATCTCTGCCCTCTTTAATAGACTAAATGTTCTGCTTTTCCTACATGTAATCCTAGTTTGTCTCTGAATGTATACAGGGTGTCCACAAGATCGTTTAATTAAGAGTTATTGATTCTTGTATTAACACTGCAATTTGAAGACGTATAGTCTATTTTACTATGTCTCAGAATTAAATAAAAAAAGATTTCACACCTCAAAGTGTCTGCTACAATGAAGATATTGTATTAGAATGCTGATCAATTACAGAACACCAGTGTGTCTTCAAAGTTCTGGTACAGTAAAGCTAACACCTTCGATGCACCCAATGTGCAAGTATCATCATGAAGTGATGAGAAAATACTGGCTTTTACTTTATAAAGATGCGTCTTCCGCATACATATCATACAGACACTACAAGAACACATTTGTAATTTTTGAGCTAGCGAGTGTTGCACATTCATATTCAATTTTACATTACGATGTGGTAACTTCTTCCTTTCCCATATATTTTGCGCATTCTACTTTTCAGAAGGTAGACTTTGTTGAACAAATCGAACGACATTGTTTGTTTACAACCCAAATTCAGTTTAGCTGTGCAGCAGCAGGTTATAAATTGCATAACCAATAATTCATAATCGTCCAAATTTAGTCCAGAATGCAAAACAGAAACTAGAATCGCTGTTGTCAGTGTTATCTTTGAAGTGCTGCATATTTTGTTCCTAACCATCGACATATTTTCACACACAGGGTGATCTTTACTGCCATGACCAAAACAAATTGGACGTTAAGGATAGGATAATGCATTGTGATTTCCTTGAAATTATTACCAGGAATGATGTGCAATCTTTAACAGGTCAAATCAGTCATTTCTTTCTTAACATCCCGCAAGTATAAAGACGATTTTACAAAGGGCTTTAATTAGAAACATACATTATACACCACATAATACACTGTATTGGTATTCCGAACTGCTCATTTCACTAACTGCAACACAGTCGGGTTTTATTGGCAAGTTTCAGCCGTACTGGAATAGGAAATGAATACACAGTACAACAGAGAAACGGCTGCTTCCATAACAGCAAAGAAAATATGTGAAATAATCATCATTCAACAAACCTATGCTTTGTTACTCGTCCTTCTCGTAAAAAAACATGCAGTTAAACAATCACTAACAATAACAATTTCAAACATTACCTCATCCTCCCTTGCGAACACTGAACACTCGACTTCACCAATTTTGTACACTGACTGCGCCGGCGCACACTTGCCAATGTTGCACAGAACACTGGGTAATGTAGTTATTTTTAGATATTACGCTCCATTCTCTTTTAAAGCTACAGTGTCAAACAATTATTCTAAATATTTAAGTGGAATTGAATTCACGATGCAATGCAACCTTAAGCATTTACTGGCACGCTCGTCCTTTATGAATACAGACCAGTATTTTAATTGTAATTAGGAAGAGCTTTTTTTTATATATATATTTAAATCTTCTGTTTTTTTCTAATATATGTTCCAATACTCGATACCTTTATCTATTTAACATCCATCACCTTTAAAAAAATTATTGGAAATATTGAAAGCCCTAAATTCTTTCCACATATCTTCTCTCACCTCCCAATATCTAACACATTCAACCATCATATGCTCCACTGTTTCCTTTACACTACATTCCATACATAACCCAGTCTCATGCACTCCAATCCTATAGAAGTGTTCTTTAAGTGTTGAATGTTGTATAAGAAGCCTTATTAATGCTATCTCCTCCTTCCTATTCCACCCTTCCCTAATTGTAACCTTACTTTAGGCCTTATAAAACTTCCTATCCTTTTTTCTTTATCCCATATATTCTGACATTCATTAATAATCTGTTTCTCAATTATTTTATAATATTCATTTAAACCACACTGCACATCCATATCCTCTTTCTTCACTGCTATTTTAGCTAACATATCCACCCTCTCATTCCCATCTATTCCTTTATTATTATTTATTTCTTAGAAGACATCCTTATCCAGGGCAACTTACAACTGTTACAACATCTCACATTATTTTTACATACAATTACCCATTTATACAGCTGGGTTTTTTTACTGGAGCAATCTAGGTAAAGTGCCTTGCTCAAGGGTACAGCAGCAGCAGTGTCCCCCGCCTGGCATTGAACCCACGACCCTCCGGTCAAGAGTCCAGAGCCCTAACCACTACTCCACACTGCTGCCCGCATGCCATCATTTATGAGCCGGAATCCAAACTATAATTACATACAAACCTAAAAAACAGCATTCCGAAAATTAATACATTATTACAACTGATTTTTTTTTTCTTCCAAGAAATACAACAATCTATAATTTATCATTCTTTCCATTATCTTTCCAAAATCAGATGTCAAGGAAATTGGCCTATATGAATTCGGCTTACTTACATCCTTACCTGACTTTCCTATAGCAATCACAACTGCATATTTCCAACTATTAGGAATCCTACCTGTCTTCCAAACAGCTGTAGCACAACCAGTAAACATCGATCTGACATTTTTTTCTAACATCATGTAACTAATTCTATCCTATCCTGGCGCAGTTTTTCCTCCTTCTCAAAGCTCTTTTAATTTCTTCTGTACCAAACTTCATATTCATAGTATTTTCCACTTCCTCTGAATTCTCCAGAATATCTTTGTTTTCCCTTAATAATTCTATCCTCCTTTCCTTAAATTCCTCCCTCCAATTCTTTCTACTGCTAACTTTAGCAAAAGCCTCAACCAACACCTTCTCCTCATCGTCTATATACTCTTTATCCCCTTTTAGTATCGGAATCTCTTTAAAACCACTTTGTAACCCATTCATACACCGTATTCTCCTCCACACATCTCTCATGGATGTTGTGTCACTGATTTCACCACACCATTTTCTCCAAATACTTTTATTTTGCCCTTTTAATAACCCTCTGTGCTATGGCCTTCTTTTTTTATAATCCATCAAGTCTTCAAAATTCCTACTATTTTTAACTTTAACCAAGGCCCTGTTTCTAACTTCTAACTAACTGCATCCTCACTCCTAGGTTTATTAATTGGGATTGACTCATTCGCCACATTAATAATTACTGCAGTCACCTTTTCACAAAAAAAAACATCCACATCACTAGAAACTAATGAATCATTAATGACCTCCTCACATTTAAAAGCATACAAATCCCAATTTGCTCTCTTAAAATTCCACCTAGCACACCATTCTTTTCTATTATCAGTAAAACATCCTCCTATATTCAACTCACTACTTGTTAATGAGAGAAAACTAAATGGCTGAGGCCCTGCAAATGTATATACTGTGGCGTGTTGTGTTTTTGTAAATAGTTATTTAAGAACAAGACGTTCTGCCTGAGGCGCGCTGCCAGAAGAGCTTGCTTACAGGGAAACACAGCCGAGGATTGGATGGCTGGGGTTCCTTGACTGGCTGGTTAGGAGCCAAGGACTAGGACAACAAAACTTCTGCCCACCGTGTGTGGAACTTGGATCAGGGTTTTAATTATTATCCAAAGATTAGTTTGGGGGATTTTTAGTCCCATTTAAAACGTCTAGACAGGAAGTGCGCCAGCAGGACCTCCCTGGTAGTGGGTGCAGCGCACAGTGGTGTTCATGGCAACTTGTTGTTTTGTCTTTTCTTTTTGCCTTGTTGTATTTCATTTTGGGTACACGTGTTATATAGTCGCTCTTGACATACCATTGATGTACCATCCGTTTGTCTGCAGATCACCCACACACAGGGCTATAACCAGAGCTGACATTCTACCAAGGTCAAACTTAGGTTTCAGGCTATAGCTGGCAGTATTTATATGACTGCTTGGTATTTACTATTCAACCTACAAATCTATGTTACAGGGCAAACCAACAGAGAAAATTAAGGAGTCTTTTGTACTTTACCATAATTTTTATATGAGCATCAGCATTTATGATGCAAAAAAACAACCAAGGACATGACCTCAGTGTCCTCATAGTTAGTTACAGCCATGCCAACATATACCCTATCTCAGATGGTAATTGGGTCAAGGGGTCAACTTTTTAAAGTTGGGGAATGCACAACGGTTGGAACAAGTTAACTCAGGGTACATCTTGACACCCCTCTGACATTGCAGGCACACTGGAAAAGGAATTTTGCTTATACTGGTGTGCTGAACTTAGTTCCAGGTTATCTGTTTCATGCAATCTGCATTTTTACCACTAGGTGGGTAAAACTGCACTCCAGTCAGGTACCGCTTTATTTTATTTAAACTGTTAACACTTGAGCCCTATTTGGAAGTGTGGCAAAGTGGTTTGCAGTGTTTAGGTGCAGGAGTGATGCAGTGATCAATAACAGACAGGCAACGCTAATCCAGGTGCAATGTTGTTTTATTTTTATAATCCAAAGTCGACAACTGTAAATAATAATGAATGGTAGTGCACACAAGGCTGTGTACTACACAGGTTAACCCAGGGGTTCAGTCCCGAAACAATAAACACAGTATTATATACACACACAATATACAAACACGGTCACCAGTCCAAAGTGAGTGCTGTAGTGCTCGTGGTGCAAATAAAATTTATCGTGATACAAGTGCAGTGTTGTCCGGGTTTTGTGCTGGCCTGTAGCGACAGCTCCGGATCGTGTTAGCCGTCTAAACAACAAACAAGTATAATTAGACACGACAAAACAAACAAAACACTCCCGATTCACAATATGGTTCTCCTTCCGGGTTAGCTTTAACCATAACAAAGGAACAGATCACCTCGCTACGTCCCCTTATATACCGTCAATCATGACCCCTGGGTTAACGATGGCAACCGCTCCTCCAATCCGTTGCTGCCACATCGTTTCCCGCCCGGGTCGATGATTTAGTGTACCGTAGCTCCGCCCCCTTTCTAGATGGCCAACTTCTGCCTAACCATGGGAATGAATTGTCTGGCCATCCAGTCCAGAGCACTCTGTTTCCTTTACACAGTGCCCTCACAGGTCGGGAGGGAGATTTATCACCAATAATCATTCTGTCTCTGTCACAGGAAGCCAGCGCCAAAGCAAATTTACAGAGAGGAGTAACTGTCACAGTATTAGAAAGAAACAATGTATTTGCAGGAAGGAGCCATTAATTATCTTTCTAGATTGATGATGTTAAGTTATTGCATTGCTCTCTTAAAAATGTCCATTTGCACTTGTGATTTAAGTCCGTTTTAACCCAGGCTCCCAGTTGTGAAAGACATACTGTAATGAATTAGCCTTTTACCTGCTGAATACTCTCTAAAAGAGACCTGACTTCTATTATTGTTGCCAGCTAAGACAGGACTGTTAGATCTCATAATACTGACTTTTATCAATACATATTTTATTGATCCACTGCACCTCCTTGATCAAACCAGTTAATAAATGGTATAGCAACTTCTCTGAAATCAAGGCCAAGACCCAGTATTACCTGGCTGCTGGCTGATTGAACCATGTGACCTACACAAGAATTCACAATACTTGGCAGGTACAGAATCTGGAACATTATCACAAGCTGAGAGGTGCTACTCATTAGATTCTACCACGAGTCAGCAGACCAGAGGGGCCTGTTATAAACTGTCCTTTTTTGTAGAAGATAATTCTGAACTAATATCCCACCCAGTCGTTCTCCATTGGTTGTAAACTAAGGTATATCACATTCAGGTTAAAAAAAAATCTTCAAAAGAAAAGACATATATAGTAGGGGATGTCCCTAGTAATAAATAGCCACATATACAGCAAATTAGATCAGGTTCAGATTTTAAAACCAGAACACAGTACTGGAAAAATGTTAGACCTGCAGATAGATGCCTATTCCAAACCTCAGTTCTTCAATTATTAAAAGTATTGTATGGACCCTTTTTAATTTAATTAAATGTACAATAGCTATAATAACACCTCTGCCATGCTGAGTGCAACATCCAAGCTGGGTGGAATTCTCATATACTGTAGGAGCAGACCGTCACACTTAGCACTGGAATGAGACCCAAGTCACTACTGGTGGTTGGGCTGTGTATAACTCAAACACTGCCAGGTTTCCTATTTGGAACCCTTTTAGCTAGAGAACACACCCTGGAGGAGGGCTGAATGGCAATGCAATACAGCAGGGTGGAGTGATCAGTGCATTACAGCTCGGTGTCTGCCAGGTCTCTAGCAATATCAAGAGACGCAGGTACACACATTTAAAACGTCAGGACCCAGATTTGCTTTGTTGAGTCATGCTGAGGATTTAGCTCACGTAGGTCAAATATACAGTACTGAGTAGCAAATGCCACCCGCGTGTGTTTCAAAGCGGGAAAACTCTTTTTATGCCTTATTGCTTTATAGTGTGTGTGGGTCTTTCATAACCTAACATTTCAGACAGACCTAGCAAACAGTACTGCATTCAAGGTAACAGCAGCAGCAGTTGTGATGCATAGTTCACCCCCTAGTCTCTCACCCCGGGAGTCTTTTATGACTCGTAACCCTCCCAAAAAAAAAAAGTACAACTTGGAAAATTAGAATTACAACAATTATCTGTATATAATTAATAACCTCCAAATTGTACATACATTACAGATTGGATTGGAGATGGTCTTATACATTAATTGTTCTTTAAAAAAAATATGTATTTGTATTTCATTGTTTACAGAAGGTGTGAAAACAATAACCATTCTGAAGACTGGCTATTTTGTGGTCATAGCCACACCCTTTTTGACCCATGCGTTACTGTTGAGAAGCGACAGCATAAAACGAGCCACGTCCCCTCGGCCCACCGAGTTTCCGACTGGATATCCACTGGAGTCAGGGACAAAGTAGCCTTCGTGGGTTAGGAATTCTTTGGCTGCAAGTGATCAATAAGGTCAATTTAAATATACATATATAAAATCAAACAAACTAGGTTCATGTCTGTTTTGTTCCTGCAGATCAATGCAAGGCTGGAGTTTACTGTTTGTGTATTTTCATTTTCAAACCATGAACTCTGGTTCTGCACTGGGTAATACATAGTGCTCAGTTTCTATGCTTTACTCTCAGGAAGTCTTCTACTGTTTCAGTCCTAAGTCCTTTCAGCCCAGCAGTGTCTTCTCGTCAAAGCATGTTACTGGCTGAAAGCATGTCAGTGAATTGGGGAAGCAGCAACTGGCTGGTTAATGACAGGCATTAAAGGGGTTGGGGGCAATTTCACTCTTCAAGGGAAATGACCAAGGAAGTGCAACATTGCCTGAAACTTTGTCCAGCAACATTGTTTTGGATTAATGCTTTCTTAAAATGAAAACGCATGTTGTACATAATATGTTTTTATTTCAAAACTGCACATCTGAGAGCTGTATAGTGGAAGAAAGTGCACAACTGGCAAGATTTATGGAATTCGTTTGCTTGCTACAATAACTTTTTAGCACTCCTTGTCATTCTAAATAGTTCTGCTGTTTTAAAATAAAGATTATTTATCATTTTTCTTTATTTCTCAATTTAACTGACTTCTGATCTGTGTGTTTTTCCTGTACTTGAGAAACCATGTGATTCTGACCTTTCAACTCTGTTGACTCCACCTGCATTATAGCATGAAAGTATGCAGAGTCACAAGTTGAACAATCGGTACAGAGGAATTTTATGTATAGTGTAGTGGTTTCACAGTGGTCACAGTTAAAATAATGACTGATAACAACAGCAAAATGATAAAGGGGCCTATTGTACACCTAGTGCACCTTTAAATTAACAAGATGTTTCCTGAAATATAACCTAAAACGTCTTTTTAGTAGAAAAGGTGAAGTGGTCGTTTTCAACTGTGAATAGACAAACATTTTACCTGATGCTGGCTGGTTCATAAGCCCAGGAGGTCTCACCACAGTCCAGTTAATATCATCACAATTCTGCTGTAAAAAGGTTTCCATCTGATGCATATTGGTCAGCACACTTCGAATCATTGGCAGCAGAAAAAAGCGTATCAGGTAAGAGGACTGCGTCCCAGAATTAGCTGAGAATAGACACAATACATCAACAAAACACAATGATAACCATCCATTTAAAAAGGGGGACTGAATCATTTAGGAAGGTACTTTCACGTCAACGCAATGGCGGTTTTGATAAAAAAAAAAAACACCCTGCCAATGTTTATCCCATCAAAGAGAAATGTGTTGGCCTCTTCTTGCATGTTTGCCTGGGTTTACAAACTAGGGTCTGGAAACCCAAGATACAGAAATATAACCAAACTGACACCTGGAAGTCAGGCATAAAGGTCTGGGAACCCCTGTACTGCATGGAAACTTACCTTATTATACAATATGATTGGCTCAAATAAAATAGGTCAAGCGTAAAAAGGCTACAAGATGATAATGATGTTTTCTTGTTGGACAAATAACATGTTTCTTTCAGTTTTGATTAATACTGGTCGGCACATCATTACATTCAATTATCAATAAAACTAAGAAACTTCTTAGTCCAGTTCACACACGTTCTACCTTCAGCTGTTAAGGATTTTATTCCAATTTGATGTTAAAGTTGTTTATACTGAATACAGCTTTACTTACGTTCAGTGTACCAAGATGTCATGGCAATCATTCTGTTAACTTTTGCCTGTCGCATGGCATTCACTGCAGCTTTCATGGAATCAGTATATCCAGTGATGTTGGAGAAGAAGGCTGGAGAAAACCCCAGGCAGGATATTACAGCATCGTGATCTTTGAAGTGAGCGGTAAGACTTTCCTCTGAGAAAATGTTTGCTTCGATGACCTGAAACATTGAATACAGTAAAAAGCTAACAGTATAATTCAAGTAAATCTAACTGCTGGCTTTGTAAATAACAAATGTACTGTACCTTCAAGTTATCGTGTTCAACTGTCAGTTTGCTTGGAGTCCGAACTAGCGCGGTGACCACGTGGCCCTGTTGCAATGCCTGTTTCACCAGGTTTTGACCAGTTTGCCCTGTGGCGCCCAGCACAGCAAGCTTCATCCTTCAAGATGTAAAAACAGCGAATACACTCTTTATGTAAAGCCTGGTGTTTAAAAGCAAAACAAGACAATAAAAAACAAGCCTTATCCACAAAAATCAGAACATTTACACAGGAAGTTCAAAGTAGAGATGTGTGAACTGGTTCCTTTGAAACCAGGTACCCGGTGTAGTGTTATTTTCAGGTAAAAAGTGGTAAGCAGTGCACTGTGTTTGCTCACGCATGCCAAAACAATGCCTAAACAACTTCCGCTAAGAAAGCAGGGAAGCACCCATTTAAATCTGGTATGTTACGCTGTTATCAGCCTTTTACATTTTTTTTTTAATTGAATTGATCATATTTTCCAGTCTTTTACAGCGTTGTTAATGTAATTTATCATATTTTTCCACCATTAAGAAAATAGTATACGAATATTTATCATATGCAATACACTGAGTCTTGTACATTCTTTTACTTGTGCAACTTTGTGGTGGACTTCTCATTTTGTCTTGTTCGTCGTGAATTTCTTTTTTCTTTTTAGAGAAATTCATTGTCTGTTTCCAGTTTAAGTTTGCAAAAAATATATATGTATAATTAATGGTACATGTACCTCTGTTTGACAATATGAAAACAGCCATCAGATCGCAATTGATTGCACCTGTACCAAAATCTGACAGCTTTGGAACCGACAAACTATTATTATTATTATTATTTGTTTATTTAGCAGACGCCTTTATCCAAGGCGACTTACAGAGACTAGGGTGTGTGAACTATGCATCAGTTGCAGAGTCACTTACAATTACGTCTCACCCGAAAGACGGAGCACAAGGAGGTTAAGTGACTTGCTCAGGGTCACACAATGAGTCAGTGGCTGAGGTGGGATTTGAACCGGGGACCTCCTGGTTACAAGCCCTTTTCTTTAACCACTGGACCACACAGCCAAACTGGATAACCGATTATTAAAAACATAAAACCATTAAAATGATCAAAGACTTGCTTTCTGTCAAAAATAAATTTGATAACTGTAATTGACACGTTTATACTTAGAAAAAAATAAATAAAAAAACATGCATTTAACTGGAGTATATATTTGCGTTTTGTTGTCCTCGTTTTGGACTGCCGACTGATCGACTGATGAACACCTGTCAACATTCAACATTGGGTCAGTTATATGTAATTTAGAAAGTTATCTCAACCTCAACATACACATATTAAATTACAGAAAAGGACGTTAAAAATGTAAGTGTGTATAGCAAATTCATACCTAAATCAGTTGCATGACTAATGAACCAACAGAAAATAAAATAGCACGAAGGTTTTTTTTTATAATATGTATACTGTTCAGAACCCTGAAGTTCACCTTAACTGCTACATACAACGCAAACAAAACTCAATGCAACTGCATAAGAAAAGATATGATTTAAAGGAACTTACATTTCAACGTTTAAAGTTGATACCGGTACAGCAGACACTCGTTATTAACTGAAGCTCAGCAATAACCGAGCAGCATTACATAAATGAGACGATACAGCAATCAGAAGTTAACGTTATGAAAGCAAAGACGTGCTAATCCCGGAAAAGCATATTCCTGACTTTGAAAGGCGTTTCCATTCCTGTCAGAACTACCCAATGCTCTTTGCGAATTCAAAGAAGGACAGTGTGTATGATATCCACATGGTGCAATGTAACTTAAAATGTAAATAGCACAAATGAGGATGCATTAGGCATGTGTTTCAATGTATGCGCTTACGTTTTCTTCCTAATATGTACAGTACTTTAGCAGGGAAAGGAGCTTCGCAGGCACATTGCATTGGAAACCTACAGTCGCGTTATCAGGGTGGGTGATCGATTTAAAAATGAAAGTGCGGCTGAAGCCAAGTATGTTGGGAATCTTTAAGGGAGAGCTAGCCAAGGTTTTAAATGATATTACTACTTTTAATTTATTGATTGAACAAACATTGCTGGCATTTAGGGCCTGCTTTTCAAAACGTGTTAAGTAAACTTGTATTAATGTCAAGGTATCTACTTTGCGTTTGTATGTCAGCTGAAATTTAAAGGGATACTTTATACATGCAAGAATAGTTAAAAAGGAATAAATTAACGATCTAATCAGAATCCCTTATAAAAGTGTACAATAGCAAAGGCAGAGCAAAATGTAATAATGAATAGCGAGGCATGGAAGCATATTAATAAACATGCCAAACCAGTTAAATGGCAAATGCATCGTAAAAACATGACGCATTCAACTTTATGAAACTGGTTACAATGAGTTTGATCAATATCTCTGCAACGAATTTCGTCTTCTGACATGAACTTTTAGACTTCAGCTACAGCGTTAAATTAGCATGTCCTTAATGTACAAAGCAGCTTTATGAAGTCGATAAAGTGTAACACTGGCATTCTGTCAAATCAGTCAGTATACTGCACTAACTTCATGAATATGGCCATTGTTCTTTGATTCACAAAATACAACTGGAGTTGAAAACAAAGTTACATCTGATTTAATATGCCACTTATAAAACACAAAGCTGTGACTGACTCCGAACTCAATACAGTAGTCTGGTGTTATGAAATCTCTCTGCTGGCTCAGTGTGTTGAGTAATAGATGTGTCTGTGATTTTGTCTGTGAACCTGGTCCTAAATCATTACCTCTTATGTTAAGAAGATCAGTCTACTTTCTAAGCAAGGGCCTACCTGGCATACATAATCAAAAAAACGTTTCTCATTTTATAAAATTAAGCACCAAAATAAAAATATGAGCAACCTGCAGTCAGATGGATTCCTGCGGCTTTGAAAAAGACACACAACTCAGCTGAGAATCCCATCATGAATTGGGACAAATATTTATTGGCCTCTTATTAGACCCACAATATGCATATAAAGTCTATTTGTACAGTAATACTTCTTGTAAATCTGGTGTAACTGACATAACCCAACACTAGGTAGGATTGGGGGTCCAGTTGTTAAAGAAAAGGACTTGCTACCAGGAGGTTCCCAGTTCAAATCCTGGCTCAGCCACTCTCACTGTGTGTGACCCTGAGCAAGCCACTTACCTCCTTGTGCTCCGACCTTCGGATGAGACGTAAAACCGAGGTCCTATTGGAAGTGACTCTGCAGCAGCAGTTGTTGATGATGCATATTTCACCCCCTAGTCTCTGTAAGTAGCTTTGGATAAAAGCCTCTGCTAAATGACTAATTACGGCATTGGAATGTTAGCAGCCGATCAGGATACAGAACATTTCCAAGCCATTTTATAAATACAGGTGTAGTGTTAGAAAGTGGTACATTGTCACAATGTGGTACTCATACCAAAACTTGTCCCGTGTAATGTTAGAAAATGGTACATTGTCACACTGAAAGTGGTACGCTGTCAGATTTTGGTACATGCACAATCAACTGCAATCTGGTGAGTGTTTTCCTATTGTCCAACAGAGGTACATTACCATTAATTATACATTATTTTGTGCAAACTTAAACTGGAAACAGACATTCAATTTTTCTAAAAAGAAAAAAAAAACAATTCACAACGAACAAGACAAAATGAGAATATCCACCGCAAACTTGCAGAAGTAAAAAAATATGTGTAAGACCCAATGTATAGCATATGATAAATATCTGCATACTATTTTCTTAATGGTGGAAAAACATGATAAATTAAATTTTAAAAAGATGTAAAAGACCAAAAACAGCATAACGTACCACATTTGAATGGGCGCTTCCCTGCTTTCTTAGCTGAAGTTGTTTAGGCATGCACGAGCCTGGGTACCACTTTTTACCTCGTACGTGAAAACAACACTAAATCATGTAATTGTGATATATGAGATTACTTGAATCACTGGAAATAAATGCCATTTACAAAATTATTAAATAGGCCTGTATGTATAAAATATGTCAAATAGAACAGCCATTATAAAAAAAAAACAATATAAGGGTTATCTTTTTTTGCTGTGAAACGATTTTTGTTAGCTGTTACTTAGACTGCTTACACCCTTACATGAAACACAATTTCGAAGTGAAATTACAATTTAATTTAGAATATAAATACCTTCGATTGCCCAGTTGTATTTACAATATGGGTAGTACATACAAACATCTCTTGGTTTAACAATCTCACTGTCCCTTAAAAAAACGTATTTACCCAGTAGTGTGTCCTGTAGCTTGCGCTGCTTATTTTCGAAATGGAAAGTTGATTTCTAAACGCCATTCTCCACCCGTATGTCTATACTCTTGCTTGTCTCTGTGCGTGACCCGTAGATGTGTAAACTGAACCGTAGCAACATGGCGTCATTCTTGTGACCACGTTGGAAATGCAGATGGAAACTTAAAAAAAAAAACAAATACATTTTTAACACCAGACAGCACTTCCACCATAATAATGTCGGGAAGAAATAACAACAAACTACCTACCAATCTGCCACAATTGCAGAATTTAATCAAAAGAGACCCACAGTCTTACACGGAAGAGGTAAATCGTGTTTTTATCAACCTTTCATTTAAATTGCAGTGACAAAATTATGGTGGGCGACGTGTCATCAAGAACATTCCATTTCGGAATGTTTTGAAAATATTATTTAGTGTCATTTTTTAAATATACTTTTGTTTTGTATGCTTGCATAATGTTTACAAACCAACTAATAATGTTCTTTTTCAGATAATACACTTTAGTGTTTGAAAAAAAAAAAGATACAGTTTTTAAATGTGAATGATGGAATGTCATTTTAAGCTTTACTCAGTACATTTTACGTCTAGTCACAAAAGTTATATCACCTGAACCAATCAGGTTGTTAAAAAAAAACCCAAAAAAAACCTTAAACAGTAATTAACCACAGACGTCTGTTGAATGCTTCTGAGTTATGTTGGTTGGATGAATGGAAACGTACCAGTGCACAGAACCTAAGTTGTACAGTAATGTGTCTTGTCCTCGTGACATTACAATACAGTATCCCTTCACCAGTGAGTTGTGTCATTTGTTTCTTGTAAAGGAGGTAACGTCACGTTTTCTTGCTATTCCAATCATGTGTCAGCCGCGGTATTATTCTTTTTTGTTTTATTGTCCAGTTTCTGCAGCAGTATCGGCACTACCAATCCAATGTGCAGATCTTCAAGCTGCAGCCGGACAAGCCAAACAAGGAACTGGCTGAACTAGTCATGTTTTTGGCTCAGGTAATAAATCTGGTTTTATACTCCCAACTGTGTTGTCTTGAAAAGAGTTTCTTAATCCTAGACACCATGTGTGGCTTCCCTAATTACATTAATAGTAATACAATATTCATTAAAAGGATAATTCCTCACAAAACGTTTTGGTAAAGTGGTACTAGATAAAGGTAATTCACATGTTAGTAAAGATATCTCCATGTACATTGTTTATACTTTGTTTAATGCAGGCTTCAGGCAGGACCGTTATTTGTGTTGTCCTGTAAGCTCTTTAAACATGATAAATTTAGGAACGAAGAGAGTTCAGCCCATCAAGGCATGTCCCTTCCCATCACATCATTCCCCCCTGCTACGGGGATCGAAATGAATGTTTTTATTGGTTTGGATGTTACCACTTCACCTGGGAGGCTGTTCCAGGCATGAAAGAAAGTGAACAGTGATCTATACTTACTGAGCTACCAGTTATGCCCTCTCGTCCTACTCTCTGTGCTAAAGCTGAAGCAGTGACTTGGCTTAACCGTTTTGAAGGTAAGTGAAAGTGATGTCTGAATCCGATTTGTTTTCCAGGTTGGACACTGCTATCGAGAGCAGCTCACCAACTTTCCCCAGGAGCTGAAGGAGCTGCTTTTCTGCCACCACACAGTCTTAGCGCATGACCTGCGAATGGTAAAGTCGTGTCTATTAATATCAACGTTGGCCGATCTAAATACCACTGTCCTTCTAAATCCCCAAATCGGATCCTGTAGGCATTTTTTTTATATATGCTTTTATAGACAGAAATGCACTACAGAGACTCTACTGCTCTGTTAGATGTTTGATTTTTATAACCTTGGTCCTCAGTTGTGAATGATCACAATGCAGATATGTAGATCCACCACTATTTAGAACAGTTTTATAGGCCCCAGGGAATTCAACAATCTGGAGATCAAAATTAGGGATTGAATCAATAACACAGTTTGCCTTGTAAAAGCAAAAATGTATTCGTTGGGAACTCAGACATAAATACTGCAGCATACAATGTGCATTCAAGTCCATCGTGGTTTTAGGGTTGAGAGTCTTGTGGTAGGCAGTGCAAAAGACTGTCGGGTTACGCTGAGGAAGAATATTATTATTGGCAATTAACAAATGCACCACTGACATATTTAGGTTGGTTCCATATAATGTGCTTTTTATGCAGCCAAAGTGCTTTTCTTTTACTTCAGACCATTTCTGATTGATTTTGCCCCCCCTAGACTTTCTGTAAAGCCCTGATTTTGTTGAGAAACAAAGACCTCCTAAACCCCACAAGCTTGCTGGAACTCTTCTTTGAGCTTCTACGATGTCACGACAAGCTTCTTCGAAAGGTAAACCCCCATACTACTAAATTTGGCGAATCAAACCTGGGTCTCTCTTAAATTGTAAAATAAACGTTTTTTTCATTTTTTTTCCTTGCAGACATTGTATATCCATATTGTGACTGACATCAAGAATATCAATGCAAAACATAAGAACAACAAAGTTAACACAGTAAGTGCTTTTTTCCTGCAAATAAGCTACTGAATAATCAAAGGACTCATGGAACCTGAAAATGGTGATATGTCTCCTATCAAGACATTAGCGTATCGCTACACCCCTAATTTGGACAATACATGCACATTTATCTGGCTGTTGGTTCCAATTATGTTTTTACCTTTCTAGACTTTACAGAACTTTATGTACACAATGCTAAGAGACAGCAATGCAGTTGCCGCAAAGATCTCACTTGATGTAATGATGGAGCTTTACAAGAGAAACATCTGGTAAGTCAACATCTTCGCTGGATTTCGCAGTAATATTCCTTCCCTCGATAGGTTTAACGTCCGGTGCGATAGGATTGACGTGTGAATTAGTTAAAACACGTGTTTTTGTGTTTTATAAAGAATGTCCACTATGAAGTAGCTGAAACTAGTACTAGGCACATAACTCTAGAACTGAGGCGCCCATTCTGTAATGGAAAACAAAAGGTTATCACATTTGTATTTCATGCCCCAGAATGATTTTTTTTTTTCTTTTGCATATTTTTTTTTTATTAAGTTTTACCCAGCATGGATTTGAAGTAAACCATGGTATCCGAACTATAAAAAGATGATCAACAAAGTAAATGTATTGTCTTGTTGTTCAGATAAGACATGATAGATAGGTAGGATGTCAGTAAAACTAGAGCAACGCTTTATGTATGTGTAATGAGACTGTAGACATGTTAATGTTGTTCTTTAACTGATTTACGTTCTTCTTTTTCAGGAATGATGCCAAAACTGTCAATGTCATAACAACAGCAAGCTTCTCAAAAGTGACAAAGGTGGGATGTACCGCTCAAACCTTGAAATAAGTTCAAACTATTTTAAAATTAATCCTATGCTCTCCACGATTAGGGAAGGCCAGGCCAGGGTAGTGTTTTGGTGGCAGGTCACTGGTTGTGCCAGAAGAGACAACACTCAGTTCTTCCACAACTGTAAGAGTATACATTATACAACAAATGTCGAAACTTTACAGATTTTAAAGCCCTACAGCTCTCGTGTGATCTAATTTACTTTAGTGTAACAATCACAGATTCTAAATATACATCCAGCGGTGCCAGAAAAAAAGCACCAGCATCATTTTTAATCCCTGCATTTCGCATTCCTTTCGTGATTAGGAGCAGTGTGTAGGAACTGGTTGTATATTCATACACTAAGTTTATAAGGTTTTTAAAGGAAAATACAATTGAGGGCATCTCAATGAAAGTACTGTACGTGGTGGAATTTCCCAGGATTTCTCAGGAAATTGGACATGCCAGAAGTCTTTTCACAGTACAAGTGCTATCTGTAGCTCTAAGTGATCTTTTAGTCATAGTTTATTTCCTCTACTCCCATCATACATCTGCACAATCAGTATATGTATCTTTATTCCCCGCGCCCATTTCAACAGTCTACAGTTTGCTAACCATTGTTAATTTGACCTATAACTCAATGTTCTGGATAAAATCTAAAATATTTATTTATGTATTTATTTTTCTCTTAGATTCTTGTGGGTGCTTTAAAATTTTTCTTGGGTAAAGATGAAGATGAGAAGAAAGACAGCGATTCAGAATCCGAGGTAGAGTCTGGAATGTGTGTGTGTTTGTGGGCAGGAGCTGATTGAAAATGTGGCCGCCTGGGAATGAAGTGAGACCCTTGTGACCTGCTTCTGCATTCTTTTTGTTTAATGTGATTTTCTCTGGTCTCTTCATAGGAAGAAGGGCCGTCGGCACGAGACCTCATCGTAAGATACTCAACGGGGAAGAAAACAACAAAAAACAAGAAAAAGATGGAGAAGGCCATGAAAGTTCTCAAAGTATGTTTTTGTTTGTTTGTTTTTTTAAGATGTTCTCTTAGCAGTTGTACACGTTCTTATGAGAGCATTCTTACTTGGTGTTCTTCCACTGTAACTGTATTACTAAATATGCAAATACTGAATACAATGTGGAAATGTACAGTATATGAAAAGTACATACCTGTTGTAGGACCTTTTTTTATAACTTCGAAATAGTAATATAGAGTTGTTTTAATGGAACATGATTAAGCTGACTCAAACTGGATGTCGCAAAACAACCACATCACAAGCAAGAGACTCATTTCTTTGAAAGTCCATCTAATTAAGAATACCATGTTTTTTTAATGTTAATAATCAACTTGTAGATTTTTTTCTAGTATATTAGGGCTTGGGTAAAACAAAAACCAGAAGTGTCGGTGGCACTCCAGGACCAGGGTTGCCTACCCCTGTTCTAGACAGTCGTGCCATACAGGTCACATTGCTATTTCTTATCACTGCTCTCAGTACCTGGTTTGAAATTGGTTATTTCTGTGGATTTTCACAATTTCAGTCTGACAGAAGAGCAGATTATTGTGTGTCAGAATGGCAAAATAGTAACTTGTCATGCCTCTTGTATAGTTTAATTAGAATACATATTAAAAGCTCCCCATGTATGTTGGATTCGCGTTCTGTCACAGCAGCTTGATAATGGTCATGTATTATGCTTTCTTTCAACTTCAGAAACAGAAAAAGAAAAAGAGGGTAGAAGTATTTAATTTTTCCGCCATCCATCTGATCCACGATCCTCAAGGTGGGATACTGTTCTAAAGATTATGTTTACTGACTTGATTATTGGATTTCAATGTTTCTCAATCTCACAAGTTTTAAGCACCCAATGTAGGTCTCGGAATCCTGTCTTAACTCCCTACATGAGGTTCATCAGAATGTACCTCCAGTGCAGGGTTTCCCAATCCTGGTCCAGGGAACCCACTGTGTCTTCTGGTTTTCAACCCAACTGAGTTCTCAATTACTTAATTGAACCCTTAATTGAACTAATGTGCTTAATTAGACCTTTTTAATTGTTCTTGGCTCCTAAAAAGTTGCCGATTTTTACAAGTTACTTATAAAATCGTATAGTTAACTTGATATCTCCAACTGTTTAAAAGCTGAAAACAATGAAAAAGATTAAGCTAATGACTAGTTCAGTTAAGGGTTCAATTAAGTAATTGAGAGCTTGTTTGGAATGAAAACCAGCAGACACAGGGGGTCCCCAGGACCAGGGTTGGGAACCACTGGAATAATGAACGCACTTTGGTGAACTTTGAGGTTAGACATGAATCTGAGAACTCTATCGAGGCCACAGGGGTGCCTTTAAAGTTTAAAAAGTAAAGTGAATGTAGATGAGAAAAATACATTAGTCAAAGTAACTGATATTTCATACCCAAACTATGTGGCTCTTTCAACGTTTGTCGTTGGCCTTTGGTACAAAAACAAACTCTACTTTAACCCAATGGTCTTCATTGCTCAAACTTAATATTTTGACTATTCAGCCTTGATAGTCTTCATGAAAATATTGCCTGTTCTTTCCAGATTTTGCTGAAAAACTTTTAAAGCAACTGGAAAATTCCAAAGAACGATTTGAGGTGAAGATAATGATGATGGAGCTCATTTCAAGATTAGTTGGAATCCATGAGGTAACAGTTGTTCTTGTTTTCCTGTAGTCTTGTTTATCAAAATGTTGCCTGGAATAGTCATAGCTTTTGTATAAATGTGTGGAGTTCAGTAATAAATATAACATAGTACAGTATTATATAATTGTTGTAATGTGGGTTTTAGCACACAGTATGGTAATAATTGGTACTTTGAGGGGGATTAATCTATTCAAATTGTCATCTTTATCTAGATATCAAATCAACAGTTACACACTGTTTTAGTATTTCTGAAATTATTTAATTAAATATTGTTCCTTGGTGTTTATTATTCACCACAGGGGTACATACGCCCAACAACAGGCATAGAGTTAAAGTGTAAGAGTGTACTTTTACATGTAAGATAGTGATGCAACTTGGTAAGGACATTCTTTAACACAAGTAGTCTTACATTTTTGTTCAGCTTTGTGAAGTACTACTTTGCAGAGAGCCCCTAATTAAATAGTTTGTGTCAGTGGAGTTATTCTGCAACAGCAGTCTGCTGCACAGTTAAGAGGGAAGATAGAATGAATTGGACAGTAATTGTTTGCCAATATTAAGCACTTTTTTTTTTTTTACAGCTTTTCCTATTCAACTTCTATCCCTTTATACAGCGTTTCCTTCAGCCACACCAGAGAGGTACAGTATTTGTTTACAACATTGATTTAGATATATAGATAGATATAGTTTTTTGAACATGCTAACAAAAATATCTGATTTTAAAAACTCTTGTTTTTCAATCCATGTCTTTAGAAGTTACAAAAATTCTCCTCTGTGCTGCTCAAGCATCACATCATCTTGTGCCCCCAGAGGTAAATACTATTTTGTATAAAAGCAAGACAACTTCAGTCACTTTAGTGCAATAGACTTTCACTAATCCAATGTTGTTGGGACCAGACCCTGTTGAGATCAGTGATTTGTGCAGAATATTAATCCTAATTGTATTAGTCTTTTAGTGTTTTTGTACTTTTATTATTAGTATTGAAGCTGTTATTTTCAGCTGTTTATACCATGCATTCTCCATGGTTTGGATTAGCGGGAGTACAGCTGTGGCCAGGTTTGCATCACCTGGAAACTACACAATGATATCTCAAAAGTCTACCGGAAGCTGTAATAGTACCGGTAGTACAGTATTTCATGTTAGATTTCGAAATGTCACATTTATTAATATGTCAGTTTTTCGTTAAGTACAGTACTGTGCAAAAGTTTTAGGCAGGTGTGAAAAAATGCTGTAAAGTAAGAATGCTTTCAAAAATAGACATGTTAATAGATTATATTTATCAATTAACTAAATGCAAAGTGAGTGAAGAGAAGAAAAATCTAAATCAAATCCATATTTGGTGTGACCACCCTTTGCCTTCAAAACAGCATCAAGCATCAATTCTTCTAGGTACACTTGCACACAGTTTTTGAAGGAACTCGGCAGGTAGGTTGGCCCAAACATCTTGGAGAACTAACCACAGTTCTTCTGTGGATTTAGGCAGCCTCAGTTGCTTCTCTCTCTTCATGTAATCCCAGACAGACTCGATGATGTTGAGATCAGGGCTCTGTGGGGCCATACCATCACTTCCAGGACTCCTTGTTCTTCTTTACGCTGAAGATAGTTCTTAATGACTTTTGCTGTATGTTTGGGGTCGTTGTCATGCTGCAGAATAAATTTGGGGCCAATCAGATGCCTCCCTGATGGTATTGCATGATGGATAAGTATCTGCCTGTACTTCTCAGCATTGAGGAGACCATTAATTCTGACCAAATCCCCAACTCCATTTGCAGAAATGCAGCCCCAAACTTGCAAGGAACCTCCACCATGCTTCACTGTTGCCTGCAGACAGTCATTCGTATGCAGCTCTCCAGCCCTTCGGCGAACAAACTGCCTTCTGCTACAGCCAAATATTTCAAATTTTGACTCATCAGTCCAGAGCACCTGCTGCCATTTTTCTGCACCCCAGTTCCTGTGTTTTCGTGCATAGTTGAGTCGCTTGGCCTTGTTTCCACGCCGGAGGTATGGCTTTTTGGCCGCAAGTCTTCCATGAAGGCCACTTCTGACCAGACTTCTCCGGACAGTAGATGGGTGTACCAGGGTCCCACTGTTTTCTGCCAGTTCTGAGCTGATGGCACTGCTGGACATCTTCCGATTGCGAAGGGAAGTAAGCATGATGTGTCTTTCGTCTGCTGCAGTAAGTTTCCTTGGCGACCACTGCGTCTCACGGTCCTCAACGTTGTCCGTTTCTTTGTGCTTCTTCAAAAGAGCTTGGACAGCACATCTGGAAACCCCTGTCTGCCTTGAAATTTCTGCCTGGGAGAGACCTTGCTGATGCAGTATAACTACCTTGTGTCTTGTTGCTGTGCTCAGTCTTGCCATGGTGTATGACTTTGACAGTAAACTGTCTTCAGCAACCTCACCTTGTTAGCTGAGTTTGGCTGTTCCTCACCCAGTTTTATTCCTCCTACACAGCTGTTTCTGTTTCAGTTAATGATTGTGTTTCAACCTACATATTGAATTGATGATCATTAGCACCTGTTTGGTATAATTGTTTAATCATACACCTGACTATATGCCTACAAAATCCCTGACTTTGTGCAAGTGTACCTAGAAGAATTGATGCTGTTTTGAAGGCAAAGGGTTGTCACACCAAATATGGATTTGATTTAGATTTTTCTTCTGTTCACTCACTTTGCATTTAGTTAATTGATAAATATAATCTATTAACATGTCTATTTTTGAAAGCATTCTTACTTTACAGCATTTTTTCACACCTGCCTAAAACTTTTGCACAGTACTGTATGTGGCAAACTACAAAGTGTTATGTAATTCAATATGTTAACATAACATTATTCAGCAGGTTTCATTCTAATTCTATAGGGTGATGCAAAACTTTTGGCCATAGCGGAAACTGTACTCTGCTTTGTTAGTTTTGCACCCTGCACTGTCTCATTAGTGCCCTTTTCATGTATAAGCATTCTTTTGAAATGAACACACAGACTGTTCTTTCAGATTATCCAGCCAGTGATGATGACCATCGCAAACAATTTTGTCACAGACCGAAACTCTGGAGAGGTTATGACAGTGGGGTATGTGTTATTCATTTATTGATTCTTTTTTAGGTGAACTACCCATTTAATAAGGACTCAGATTTTTTGTTTTTCTCTTTTTTGTGTTTTTGTTGTGCAATCTTAAAATACAAAAAATAAATATAATTTATCTTCCACAGTTGTAAACAGTAAGTCACTAAAATCCAGGGCCACAAGTATTCCCACAAACAGTATGTACTGTAAATGTTCAAAGGGACTTTCTACATGTTGGCCCAAATGAATCTACTCAAGGTTAAGGAGTTGTATTTCACCCTAGTAGTGTACCTGTATCAAGTTCAGTGTTTGGCTTGATGTGGCTTCAAGTTGAGTTTCTTCATTCTCAAGCTGTTTCTAATTGTAGGATCAATGCCATCAAGGAGTTAACTGGCAGGTGTCCCCTCGCCATGACAGAGGACCTTCTCCAGGACCTGGCGCAGTATAAAGGACATAAAGATAAAAGTGAGACAGTCTGTTCATTGTTTCTTTTTGATCAGTAAAATGAGTGCGGCTGTTTGGCCTTTTATTGGCCTCAAACTCAACAGTAGTATTTGTCTATCCATTTCACTTATCACTTCTGGTTAACTCCGGCCATTGTCTGAATGGATTCACATCAGCACTGGTGAGCTGAACATGCCAAATCAGATCTGAAAACTAAAATCTTCATTATTGGTAAATTAATGATTTTAAAACCTTTGCCTCGTTCTGCTGCCCACCATGGGCATTAATTCATAATTTGTTATTGAATAACAGTGAAGCTACTCATAATTATCTTTTTTTTTTAAATAGGATTTTGTATACAGTTCGTTTAGACCTACAAAACATTTATTTCCTTTGTTCTAGATGTAATGATGTCTGCAAGAGCTCTGATACAGCTTTTCAGAACTTTGAATCCCAAGATGTTACACAAAAGGGACAGGGTAAGAAAATGATTCACAGAAACTTTCTATCAGTAACAGAAAACTATAAACTTGGTGTAGATTAAACTTTTTTTTTTTTTGAGCATGTGTTTTCAACACACATTTTCAAAAGCAATATACTGTAATCAATATACTGTATATTAATTGCAGTTGACAGAAGATTGGTAATACAAATATCCCAATACAATCCACTCCAATCCAGTAAATCTCTATTCTGTTGCATTGAATCTCTGGTTTCAGGGTAAGCCCACTGAAGCTTCAATAGAAGCCAAGATTCCTGGCTATGGAGAGTTGGAATCTAAAGACTACATTCCTGGGGCAGAAGTACTGGAGGTCGAACAAGAGGAGGGCGCTGATGAAGGTACCTTTTATATTCTCTGTCCCCTCAAAGTTTTCAACATTGTTTTAATACCTTTCTTCTCTGCAACAGTAGAACCAGTAAATAAATTTAAAAAAAAAAAACTTGTTATAAATTTTAAAATCTGCAGTATGCATACCTGAATCTTTCAGAAGAATATGGCTGAAATATTGCACAAATATCACCACCCCCCCCCTTTTAGAATTAAAAACTTAATTTATATTATTGTTGAATCCGTTATAACAGTAACATGTATGCAGTGTAGTCTTTTGTCTCACTCATGTTCCTTACCACACACATTCAGATGGATGGGAGAGTGCCAGTATGAGCGAGGAAGAGGAAGAGGACGATGGAGAATGGATCCATGTGCAGCATTCCTCGGATGAAATGCAGCAGGAAGTGGTTGGTGTCCTCAATTTTTTTTTTTTTTAAGTATCTTGTCAAATGGGTTATGTTAGGGTTTGAGGTGATACATGTATGCAGTGCACTTTTATTACTTTTTTTGCACATATATTTGATCACTTTTAGATGCATAATGCCTAGTTGGTGGAGCTGTGGTACTGTGCTCCTGTTGATTTCTTTTAACTGTTTTCTGCTTAACAGGAAACTTGCTTTACTTTGCATGCATATGTCATTCTAGTTAGCATGTACATTTTCAAGCCTTGAAACCTAGTGGTTTCATCAGGATTTCATTTGTGTATCATGAGATAGAGGGCACTGTCCACTTTTGATATACAAGAGAACTCACAAAGTCTCCCTCTCATTAACAGCAGAGCACAGCAGCCTGTAGCCAAGTGACTGACTTGGCTGAAGTCAGACTCATTGCAGAAAAGCATATTTAATAATTTTATTAAAATGCAGAAGGACCTTAAAGTAAAGATCAAAGCATGAGAATGGCTATAACTAGAGGATGCAGGTGTACTTGGAGGTAGACGTCTCCCTTTCTGGTTTAAAAATCTTTGATTGTATCCACTCGGAAACACTTGCCTCCTGGTACACTCAATGCACCCTGTCGCTTAACTAAATTGCAAAACCAACAGAGAAAACGTGTAATTTGTTTTTGCATGATGTTGTAAATTCAGTGTGGTCTAAAATAAGAGTAATCTGATTACATTCTGAGATTGGTTCCCACTAGTTAGACTTCAGTCTGTTGGGCTGAGTTTAAGGAAGTTCATACTGAATTAAACTGGGGGTCCAGTTATTACAGTGACCTGATCTAATCCTGTGTTTCAGGCTGAAAAATTAAAGAGCATTCCTGAAGAGGAGAAAAAAGCTAAAGCAGCTGCTGTCACTGTGAGCAGGCTTCTAACACAAGAGGATTTCAAGAAAATCCGCCTCGCTCAAATGGCCAAAGAGGTGAATGCCGCCCCTGGAAAAGGTCAGAAGAGGAAGAATGTGGATAGTGACGACGAAAGCAGGTATATAGTGTTGAATTTGGATAAAGGTTAAGTCACTGAAGAAATGTATAAAATCACACATCATGGGAGAAAACTGTTGCAAATGTTTGTAGTTTTCTCCTGTTTGTGGTCTAATCAGTGCTTTTATTGTGCTGAAGATCTTTAGATTCTTCACTTACTATGTTATGTTAATTTAGGGTATGCATTATCCATAGACGGCTTTTGATTTACAGAACAAAGCATTTCTTGCTCTCGCCCCACTCCCACGTAAGGTCATTTGTTTTGTTAGTCTTCGTGAGATCTGTGTGCAAGAAAGAATAATTAAATGTCAGTGTGTGTAGGAATGTGATTGCAGTAGAGCAAGTGGATTCGTTGGAATATTTCCTGTTTGGAAACCATGTATGGAGTCCTGTGCAAGGGCTTCTGGGAAATCTTTTTCCTGCTCTGTTGCAGTTCATAAAGCGACCTAACTGTCAGTTCTTTTAATGCATTAGTCCAGAGACAAAATTGCTGAATTTACTTGTGCTTCATACACATACAAGTAAAAAAGAAAAAAAATATTATAATGAACTGTAAATATCGTATTGAACTTTTGTTTTATTTTTTCAGAGGGGAACTGCTTACTTTAAGAGATATTGAGTATCTGCATAAGAAACCCAAATCTGACAAGGAAACAAGACTGGCAACAGCAATGGTGAGAAATTTACCCTGTAGATTTGAACATCAATTTAGAGTTCAGTGCTTCCTGCTCACTAATGTGTATTTTTCCTTTATTAAGTAGAAATAGTTTCTGTGATATGCAGTTAAATAAGTTGACTTTAATCATGAAAAAAAGGAATTATAGACAACAAATAAAATTTATTCGACCTAAAACTGTGGAGATGAATTTCATTGTATAGGAGAACCCAGAACTTAAAATCTCAAACCTTCCAGAATTCTGGGGACTGCTCTGTCCTTTTTCATCATTTTAGCAGTTTCTCAATAACATACTCTAGGATACCTGAATGGAAGAATTACTTATTTGACTTGGATAAACCATCATCTACATCTGGCATTGGAATCATATCCTGTGGGTTATAATGCCTCCTATGTTTTTAATCAGGCTGGAAGAACCGAAAGGAGCGAATTTGGGAAGAAAAGGGGTAAACTGAATCCCTACGCCAGCACCACTAACAAGGACAAGAAGAAGCATAAGAGTTTCATGATGATGAGATACAGCCAGAGCGTGCGGACTAAAAACAAGCGCTCATTTAGAGATAAGCAGGTAAACCTGAATTAAAGCGTCATTTAATATGCACTTTACATACAAAGGCAAATATGTGGACTGACTGTGTTAAGATAACATTTGGGAACTCTGAACTCTTGCAAGGAGGTAAATTAAGTAACATAAACTCTTTATAGATATTGTAATCCAATAGTAACAGCATTTTTAGTCTTAGATGGTGGTTGTTATTTAAACAGAATTCTTAATTACAGTAACGCTCAATCATAGATTATAAGGTCAATGCTATTAGAAATTAGGTCAAGTAGACAAATGTTTTGCCTAGTGCCTTTATCAGTTTAAAAAAAAAAAAATAGGTAGGGTTTTTATGCCCTCTGATCCCACTGTGGTATTCCCTGGTATTTGTTTTCAGTGGTGGTTTGTGCTACACGTTTCACTGCCCTACCATGAATAGTTTCTATCATCTATAATAGAATAGTTTTCTTACTGTTGTCTTTTTTTTGGTTTTGTTGTATATTTTCTAACTGTATCCTTGCTTGTTTGTTTTCAGGTTGCTCTACGTGATGCTCTCTTGAAAAAGAAAAGAATGCATATGAAATAACAGCCATTCTACCCAGGACAACAACAATTAAAACATTCTGTGCACTGCTGAGAGGCCAATGAAATAGAAGCCGAATAGCTTACATTATTCTATTTAAGGAACTTTCTACTTTCACCCTGATACCAGCGTATACCTATCTGTGATTGTTATACACCATTTTGAATGTGTGAGTTAGCCTGACTGTACCAATATGTTGTATCATAAAGGTGTTTCTAACCAGACTGTTTCCAAAAACTGTTCTATTAAACAAAAACAAATCTAGATTTAAACTTCAGTTAATGTTGCTTGTCTTGCTTACATCTTTGTATATGCTGTATAATACATATTACAGCACATACAGCATATTGAATACATTGTTGTGCTCAATAAGGATGATTTATTTTGGTTAGCAAGAAGTTTAAGCTGAATCGTGACAATCTCCCATTGTTAGTTCACCTCATTGCATGCAAAGCAGATTATATATATATATATATATATATATATATATATATATATATATATATATATATATATATATATATATAATTATTTTGAACAAGCAGTGCACCTTGCAGAGTATCACTGCTTCCATTTACACCATGTATATGCACCAACCAGCATTTTATTCTATATTGGAGGTGGTCTGTGAATTTTTTCTTTATAATTGTACCATAAAGTTCTACTAACTTTTTATTTGGGTGTGGGGGCCACAGGCTTCAGTACTAATTACACTGGTGCCGTGCTGTGCCCTGTAGGTAAAAGATAAGATATTGTTGTAAAGCAAATGTCTGTTAAGTTGATCTGAACTGTGGCGCACCGCTTTTAAATTGTAAAAGAAGCACATTTTGTAAAAGCAAACTACTATAACTGTGTCTCAAGAATGTTTGTCTTTAAAGGTAATTCAAATGCCAGGTTTGGACTTATTTGTAATGTTTAAAAAGTGGTGGTATTTATATCTGCCACTGTTTAGATCAGGTGAAAGCACTGAAGAGTTTTCTTCCACAAGATAGTCACAATAGAAACTTATGCTTAGAAAGTTGTTTTGCATATGCTGTAGGATCTGCCTATTTATATAACAGTATGGGTAGCATTAACCACTTCACAAGTCATAGGTCATTGCGGAGACTAAAGATGCTATCCAACTTCTATTCCATAAATAGTTCCTGTTACATTTTTACCTGTTTATTTATTTATTTATTTTTTTTATTCAATATTGTGTACAAATATGTCAGATTGCTCCGCTTATATACATAACATTGAGCATTATAAACACATGTAAGACAACAGTTATTTATCCTGTACTTATATAAGAATTTGTAACGTTGCATAATGTCAGTTGAACAACGTCGGCCACTGGGACCTAAGCTCCCGCATTATGGCAAGCCAAATGATCATTTAGAGATATCTGAAATTAATTTACAGATATCTCTAAATCATTTCCAGATAACTAAATATTTTAAGATATCTTAAAATGATTTCGAGATATCTTTTAAATGAACGGGGAGTTATTTCGAGATATCTCTAAATTACAGTTTAGCGCACCATGCTAGTATTTAAAGATATATGTAAATCAATTTGAGCTATCTTTATTTAATTTTTTAGATATTTCAAAAGGGGCTATTTCCAGCTATCTCGCATTCATTTAAAGATATCTGCAAATGATTTTCAGATATCTATAAATAATTCATGATATCTTAAAATGCTAATCTGGCGTGCCATATTCCGCCTATATGTCATTATGCTCAAGTGAGTGACGTAACCAACATCGTAAATCCCCTAATAGGTTTTATGGAGTGGAGTGCATGATAAAATGTATAGTGTGCTATTGTGTTGATGTATTCGCTGTGTCAAGCACCTAATATTGTTTTCCCCCTTGCCATTTTAACATGGGGTAAAAGAACACAAAAAGCAAGGCGCATTAACTACTTCCGCCCTCACAGGGGCGGTAACTACCGTTTCTGCTCACTCACTTCTATTTACTGTATTTAGAAAACGCCATACCATGTCAGCTCGCTTGTCAAACCTGTGTAATTGCTACAGTAGAATGTTGCTACTGTGGTCGGCGGTCGTGCTCGGCTTTAGCAGGGTCAGCGATGCAGACTTTTGTCCTCCACAGTTTAATATTAGCTTGGATCAGCCGCCAGAAGAGCGGTGGTTGCCACTGACGAAACATTTTGATGGAGCTTTTATGAGGAAAGCTGCAGCTCAAGTAATAGAGTAAGTAGCTACAGGGCAAGAACAAATCTGAATGTGTTTTATGATAAATGTCTCGCTAAAAGCTGCGATGTTGTCACGTAAAGTGCATTGTCATTGTACTACAGCTTGAATAAATAAAAATACGGTTGGTATAACTGCTGTACATTTACCGACAATGAAAAGAATATACGGTTCAGAGCATAATAGGAACTCATATCTATTACTAGGAAGTCTTGCACACTTGCAGAGCGTTACAACAAAGATATATTCTTTAAAATATTTCCCAACATAAAACCAATGTCACCTTACAATAATTGATTTTGAGTTTCAGTGTTTTAAAATAAAATATCAAACAGAACGAAATTTCAATGTACCATTTGTAATTCAGTAATATGAGAGAATTGGTCAGGGGTCTGAATACTTTTGCAAGGCACTGTGTGTGTATATATATATATATATATATATATATATATATATATATATATATATATATATATATATATATATATATATTTTTGGTTACATCCAGCAGTCCAATTGCTATCCACAACCAACACTTAACTGTTTTATTATAATACCTTTTTTTTACGTTGACATATAAGCCATGACTTGGTTTAATTACATTACATTAATTAAGAAATGGTGCTGTCTAAAAGCAGAAGTAACTCAAATCTTAGACAAACGTGTCAATATAGGTTTTAATAAACAGCATTACCTAAAGGGGTTATTAGAACCAAGCCTTTAAAAAAACAATCTAATTTGCACAACATTCTAATACATTTTCTGTAGAGCATTTTGTTTTCCAAACTTTATTTTCATTTTGAAAACCCTATGTATCCTTCCACCTGGGGAGTCCTAATAAATACTGTACAGGAAGCAAATTGATAGTTTGGTGGCAGAAAAGTTTAGCAAAACCAAAGAGAATGTTGGGTGGTCAACATCAGCATCATCCAGGAGGCAGCGTTTGAAAACACAGTATTCAGCTGAATTTTGTACTGAATTTGATTTATATAACAGGGATTGTTCGCAGTGATTACTGTAGAGGTGTACCTTCTGTACAGCCACAGTGTAGTATGTTTGTTTTGTATTACAGTTCCACAGTTCCAAAGTGGGTTCATCGTGCGGTGGAGCCGATAGCAGCTGCCCTAGAGGAGTTCTTCCCACAGCCCTATGCAGGGGAGATCCGTGGAGTGGCCACAGGCTTCGGACTGAGCATTGGGGACGTTGTTCTCTTGAATTTTGCCTACGAGACAACTGCGTACGTATACAGACTAAGGAAGGAGCTTGTATTCTTTCACTGTTTTGACATCAGAATACATGGTGTAGTGTGCACAGAGGGCACAGATGAGGTACTTGCCAATTTACAGCTATTAAAGGGACTTCAGTTTAATTAGTTTAAAACATAAGAACGTTTTCATTAAGACATAGGAACCAGAAAGTCTTGCTCAATTCTGCTTCTTGTGGTTAATAAATGACAGTGATTGAGTTACCAGGAGTGTTGTGTAAAAGGGGAACTTCACTTTTAGAGAAGTTCTTTTTTTTCATGACATCTATACATTTACTTAATTATGAAATGAAGGCTATGAACCCTAATTAATAAATAAATAAATAAATAAATAAATAATCATTGGATTTTGCTAAAGAGAGTTTATTGTTGCTTTGAAACACAAACTTTAATATCATCATTATAAATCAGTAGGCCTACTGTATTAAAAAAAAAAAACTGTTAGTTGTTTTTTTAAAATTATTTCTTATATAAGAAATAGTGCCGCACCAACCGATTACTTGATGAATCAGATCAAGCTCTTCATAGGGTCATTAGTGTTGTTTGTGCTTACTTACCATTCCAAGAGAGACAACTGAAGAAACAGCTGCTGGGATTTGTGTGGACTGCTGTTCCCCACAGAGTTTAAGAAAAGCAGCAATCATCACAAAACCAAGCAGCTGTTTCTTCACTTGAAGTGCTAAATTAGCCCAATTGATGCTGTTCTAAATTGTTTAATTGAACCAATTAAACCTGCCTCCAGAAAGCGAACTGGTTGATTTACTCATTTACCATGACTGGACGCCCCTGGATTAGAGGGCATTGCCATCTAGTTAGAGAACAGAGTGGGTCAACCACCAAGGGCATGCCTGATAAGCAGGGCTTCATTGTGTTCAGAACCGGTAAACTGTGTCTTTACTGTCATTTATTGCTTTTCAATGCAATGCTCTCCTTCCTTTTTTATTGCTTTTAAGGCTGCATATCAGAATGCCCCAGTAATGGAGCTTCATTATTGAAATCTATGAAACAGGACTGCCGGGTTGCAACATCTCTCCTGTGCTCTCTCCCCACAGGTTCTGCACCAGTATTGTTACTCAGGATAGTAAAGGAAACATTTACCATGGCAGGAACCTGGATTACGAACATGATGATATTCTGAGAAATATTACAGTTGATGTCCAGTTCATACGAAATGGACAGGTACCTTTTAACCCAATGACATGTTCCTACAGCCAGGCCAAACCCGAATCGTTACATCTCAGAAGTTGGTCCTCTTGGTTCAGCTGGCAGTAATTGGTGACAAAAATGTTTTTTAGTATCAGTTAGAAGACGTGCAAACAAGGTGGTCACATTTAATGTTTAACTGCAGCTGTGGAAAGTACTGTGGAGGTGTGGTATTTCAAGACAAATGGTTCAGCACTTAATTCAACTGCACTTGTTACAGGCTATTACCCATAGTGGTATTGCTAGAGTCTTATTGCTCACCATGTGTTGCCTCTACCTGTAAGACATACAAAGCAGTAGTATCCAGTGGCCAACAGAAAAACTCACACCAAGCCAATTGCAACCTTGTCCTGGGAAACCTCTTCAGACCCCAAGGGGTCCCCAGATGCCAGTTTGAGAACCACTGGGCTAGAGAGGTAGGAAATAGTCATCTTGACTTTCTAAGTGGCAAAAGGACCAGATGTTGTAAGATTTTCAGTTAATATAGGTATAATCTAGATATTTTAACTGGCTAGTCTGTTATTCATCTCTGTTTATCATAACCAATATATTTAACAGGTGGCTTACAAAGGAACGACATTCGTTGGCTTAGTAGGCCTATGGACTGGACAGAGTTCCAACAAGTTCACAGTTTCTGGAAATGAACGTGGTAGGTATCTCAGCTAATCTTTACAATGATGCTTATCATTTCCATCATTGTATTTTTTCTTTGTCTATGGCCTGTTTAAACATACTTGTTTAACCATTTTGTATTTATTTATTCTTTTTTTTGTTGTTACAAGAGATACAGTCAGTACATACCATTAATCATCAATCACATCAGCAACTGAAAATCATACAAATAGTTACTATAAGTCTGTGATTGCAAAGTTGATAAGAGAGGTACAGGCATTTGTAACTCCTGTGATTGGACATCCTGCCCTCTACTAATAATAATATTATTATTATTTGTTTATTTAGCAGACACCTTTATCCAAGGCAACTTACAGAGACTAGGGTGTGTGAACTATGCATCAGCTGCAGAGTCACTTATAATTACGTCTCACCCAAAAGACGGAGCACAAGGAGGTTAAATGACTTGCTCAGGGTCACACAATGAGTCAGTGGCTGAGGTGGGATTTGAACCGGGGACCTCCTGGTTACAAGCCCTTTTCTTTAACCACTGGACCACACAGCCTCCTTAATAATATTTGTAAGATCAGGTTAAAGGTTTTCTGCTTGGTGATGGTATGTGTGAGAGAAAGCGATACTAAGATCATTTTATTAAATCTTGCTTTTAAAAAAAATCATGCTTTTGTCTTGTTCTACCATGTTCCTGGTGCTAGTATCTGTAGTAGACTTATCTGTATCTATTTTTCTATTTCTGTGACATTTTCACACTGGCTTCTTTTTGTTCCACAGCAGCAGGTGAAAGATACACTAACTTAATAGCCAACAGTCTTGGTTTGCCAAATGAAAAACATGCAGCTTTGGTTATACAGAGTGATAAATAAACAACACACCACATGAAAAAAAAAACATTATTAAAGGACATATTTCTGGAACATTTTCCAGAATACCGAGTGTTTGCACATTCTGTCCTAAATTTCATTAGAGTTCATTATCTTGTTCCATGAGCCACTCTCCTTTTCAGTGTGGCCCCATAGAAAGAAATCCAATGCTGTTACGTCCGGAACTTGCTGTCTAATAATGTCGTCTAATATTTTGTTTCCTATAGTGAGTAGTTTACAAACAACCCTGTATATTTGTATTGACACAAATGACTTGAAATTGATACCCGGGTTTACTTAGAGCTGAACCTTTCTGCTTTGTTTGCAGCCCAAGGCTATTGGTGGGAGAATGCGTTTGCTGCATTTGTGCGGAAAAATTCACCTGTCAGCTGGCTTATGAGGAATGTAAGTCCGCGTGCATTTCCTGTTTCCACTTTTTCATTATTTCTTCACAGCTTCCCCTGTTTCCTTTCAAGTGTGTACATTATAAGATGTGAAATGGATCTGGCAGTGAGAGGGTGAATGCAGATTCTCAGTAGCTGATCGTCACACGCTGTACTTTTGTTTTTACTGGGGTTGTTCTCTGCAGTACATTGAAGGTCATTTTTGTTCTCTTTTGAACTTGGTGGAAAGTGCCTTGAATGTTAATCTTGGAAAAAAAAAGCCCACTTAAATACAGAAGGTCTTGTCAATGCTCTTGACGCATGTTTTTTCTTTAGACTCTTGAGGAAGCTGAAGACTTTGAGGACGCAGTAATGAAACTGGCCAAGATCCCCATCATTGCAGATGTCTATTACATCGTCGCAGGTGCCAGACCCAACCAAGGAGTGGTGGTGACCAGAAACAGGGAAGGACCTGCTGATATCTGGCCTCTTGATCCTGTGAATGGACGGTAAGTCCTGTAGCAGATTCTTGTTAAACCAGTATTAAGAGGTGAGCAGGCTGTGATTAGTGTCAGTATGGGTTTTCATGGCCGTTGCTTATTAAGGGCTGTTTTGAAAGCTACAGCCAAGTATGTTGTATAATAAAGGGACTCATGTTTAGCCTGATAACTGTGTACGAAGAAGTTAAAGTACAGCCAGCACATCTGTTAATTTCATTTTCTTTCTGTCTTGATACAGCTGGTACCAAGTGGAGACAAACTACGACCACTGGACCACCCCTCCTCCGTTTGATGACCGAAGGTATTCTCCTGACAGTTACTATATAATGTAAATACATTTGGGGCTGTAAAACCAGGTGTGTGCTACTATGGGGAGAATATATATATATATATATATATATATATATATATATATATATATATATATATATATATATATATATATATATCTACACATACATACATATAACGTCACAGACAGAAGTCTAACACATTTAAATAAAAATAAGTGAATGTAGTTGCCATGGCATTAAAAGTACCTCCACTGTTTGTTTTCAAGCACACTTTCCATTGACAAAGGTATGGTAAACATACTGAAACTTTGGGAAGTTTGCTCTTTTGAGCAAAAACTTGTGTGTGTATATGTATATAAAGAAGTGTTAAGTGTAAATTGGAAACTAATGGTGACCATATGGTACAGTTCAAGGGTTAATGTTCATAGCCAGCAGCTGTTTGTTCTGTTTGTTAAGCACACCTAACATCCCCGCTACCTTTGTGTTACTAGTCAGATCTTGTTGCTTAAAAATGTACTGTATATAAGTGTGGTTGTTCTGGCTCGTGCAGTGAGTTATTGCACTTGGCCTGAGTTCCAAAACTGCAATAATGGGGAAGCTCACAGAGAACTTTAACCCATTGTTGCCAATCCAAAAGCTTTCTTGAGTGCCATATGTGATCACAACATTTGAATAGAAAATAACACTGATGATATAAACACAACTTTCTTTGTCATTGTGTTTTTCATAGGACTCCTGCCATCAAGGCACTCAATGCTACTGGGCAAGAGAATATCAATTTGGATACTCTTTTTAAAGTAATTACTTTTTTTTTGTATATATGTTTTTTTTTGGGGGGGGGGTTGTTTTTAAAGAAAAGTTGACAGATAACAATTCTAAAAATCATTTTATCTTCTTACTTGAGTCCTGATTAGCTGTGTGGTTGAAGGCTATGCATGTATCTTGGGACCTTTTTTGTTGTTGAAACTGTGTTAGGAATAGAGGTTACTGCCTGAATCTTGTGTTGAATCAGTTTTATGCCATGAATGATGATGAATGACAGAATAACTTCCAGAGGCGCGCAGATGATTATACTTCATCTAGTGTGGTAGAGCATTTGCTTTGGCATACTGTGTTATTTTCTTGGTCACATGTTGTCATGTTTTGGTCTTGTTAAAATTATTTTAGTAGAATTACGTGAAATTTGTATTGATCTTAAAAAATAATTATATGTGTGTGTGTTTTACAGGTATTGTCTGTGAAGCCAACCCTTAACAGGTGCGTATAAAGCTTTTGAAAGCAATACACAATAGTGTAGTTTTTCTTAAATAATCTCTGTGTACAGTTACAGTTAGATACCAGAGCATACATCACTGTAATTTAGCTAAGAGTCGCCTCTAATGGTTGCATGGGGATTGCCCAGTGTATGTTTTTATATAATAATCCATGACGGATAAGAGAGCTTGCACAGAGAAGTATCTGTAAGTAATGATTTTATATAAAAGAGAGTGCTGTGCTTTATCACTTCAGTCTATATCATCTGTGCTGTAATACTGTTTTTTCTACCCAAACAAGAAGCTAGTTTTAATTCTATAGATTCTAGTTATATTAATGTACAATAAAACCTTTTTTTTAATTGTTCTTGCATTTAGTATCACCATTTACACAACTGTCATGAGCGCAGCTTTCCCAGAAATGTACCGGACAGAAGTTAGAAAGAAAACATAGTGCTTTTTAGTTTTTGCTGTTTTAAAAAAAGAACAAAAAGGTATGTATTTAAAAAATAAATCTGTGAGTAACAAATCCTACTCAAAGGTTACAAGTTCAGCCCCAGTATATCAAAACTCTTCTCTGAATTCCCTGCTTCACCTTGCAGTCACACCACAGACTCAATCATACATGGAATTATTAATCTACTAAATCACATGCAAAGATTCAAAATAATTGCAGAACAAAACACTGTAAAAAAACACTTTAAAATGCCAAATCATGCATTTACAACTTTACCTAGCTTCTCCTGTGTTTATAGAGAGATAATGTAAGCTCAATAAAGCTCATTTTATAGAGCGAGTTTTTGGTGACATGCTGTATAAGCCATTGCACAGTATCTGCTTTTCACAAATCAGAGCAATTTGAAATCTGGAGGTCCGTCTGATTTGCTCAGTATTTGATATTGTTGTCATGCAGCAGTTCTGAGACAAAGTGAGTGAAGTCGTTGTGTTTATTAACTGAAGGAGGCCCGTGCATTTTCTTATTATCTTACAGTTGTTGCACAAGTAAAACTGTACATTTTTACAATTAAAGGAATAAACTTAAAATATCCAAAAATGTGGACACTAGACACTGTCTAATTTAAGGTACATACTTTCATTTTAATTAACTCTGTATGTTAAATGAGCTGTTTGATTTTCTGGTCTTTTTATAGGTCATTGAGCAGATCTGATGAATGAAGACTAATCATTTATCAGGAAGATAGGAAATCATCTATTTTTATTATGCTAAAACAATTATTATTATTTTATTTTTTTGTATTAAACCATTGCACATTTAAATAGTTATTGTGCATCTGGCTTTTTTTAAGGCCGCTTTTTTCTTATGGCCCTTTTTGTACTCTGTATAAAGACATTTTTTTCAGTGCTTACATTTTTCCATACAGTATTTCATTAACTTATTGGGTTATTGTCATGACCAGTTTTTCTAATTTTTCACTGCTTGGGCTGGACCCCGGCCACATCTAACAGCTGGGTTTCTATACACACCTCATATCAAGCTCAAATGCTGTCTCTTATGTTGCTAGCTGTGTCAAGATCTCTATGTCCCAAACAGTAAGCTTATTCTGTTATTATAACAAGAATAACATTGATTACTTCAGTTTTGCTTTGTTCTTTTTGTTTTACTTTTAAAACAATAAAAAATATACTTTTTTTACCAAATATGAATGTAGTTTATATTATTGTATGGTGGTATATGCAATAGAGGAAACACCATGAACTTTAATAAAGTACTGTAGTTATTCCACGAATGAGGATATCCAGGATAAACCATGAGCCCCTCAAGGGGTCCAGTATACGGCTATCTTCAATGCTTGTTATATAGCAGGGTATACACAAAAGCATACCCGATATAGAATACTGTATAAGGGGCCGTACGATCCAAGCTGAGATCTAGTCTAGCTCAGAAGGGCTCACAGTCTGACCTTGAGTGGGATGAAAATCAGCGAGGATCTTACAGCAACCTACCATATATATAATTAAACAGTATAGCTCAAGGGCCGCAGCGTCTTCTGGCTTTCATTCCACCCGAGCTCTGAATTACTATGAATTGGTCTAATTATTTGATTATTGGACAAATTTAACACTTCTCTCCAGGCCTCAAAATGTTTTATAGGCAGGGTACCTGGACACAAGTGCGTTTTCTAAATCGTCAACTGTAAAGGACCTTGAAAAAAATATGTCCAATTGAACAAATAATGAAGTTAACTGAGAGCTTGTAAGTTGGAATGAAAACCAGAAGACCCTGAGGGCCTCGAGGACTAGTTTGACACTAATATTATTGTGACATTCTGATACAAACTGTCTTATGCAAGAAACCTAATACAAATACATTTCAAATGGCTGTATATATCAGTCTACTATATATAATACGGTTATATCATATTCAGTACACAGTGTGCCCTCAGTAGATCGATGGTGCTGATAGAATGCTAGCCATGCAGGAGTTCATCTTTATTACTTCTACGATATTATTCCACCAGATGTCAGTAGAAGTCTTGGAATGCCAAAGAACTTTGATGTAAATTCCAACTCAATATTAAAACTGCCAGCATCCCTTTGAAAGTTAAATCACACAGGTATGTTAATTTCAGAATTGTGATATCTGTACCACATTAGATTTGCATGCCTACTGTCAGGTAGTCTGTTACTGTTTCACTTCCTGGGGCATTTCGCCTCAGCAGTGTCTCAGCAGTATCAAATCCATCCTTATACAGTAAACTCCCTCCTGGAGAAATGCATGATACAAGTTAAAGAGGGGTAGGTACCAGGGTTCCTAAAAATATAGCGTTACACGTCCCCACGTGTTGCTAAAACTGTTTAAATAACATACCTGTCATTTCTCTTTTCATTGTTAACATCCTCACAACTTTTTACACTTATAAGTTTAAAGTCTGTTTCACAATATTAATAATAATAATAATAATAATAATAATAATAATAATAATAATAATAATAATAATATGGCTGATGTCGTATGGAGCACAAAAGGAACTGGAACTGACATGTTGAAAAGACCTTTGAAACAGACTTATAAGTGTAAAAAGTTGTCAGGATGTTAACTATGAAAAGAGAAATGACAGGTACGTTATTTAAACAGTTGTAGCAACACGTGGGGACGTGGAACGCTATATTTTTCGGATCCCCGGTACTTACTCTTTAAATATCCTCAACATTTTACATGTACAAAAACAGCCACGTTAGAAAAAAGGGGGCTAATATAACGATGTGACTAATAACCCCTTGATTATCTGTAAACCCACACTTGACAGCTCCTGCTATACAAAAGTTGGTATCTATTGTCTCCCAGCATTATCCATTGTTATTGTTATCATCAGATATAAAGCTAATTTCACCTGCTTAATCCATCATACTTGTACAACCCATACCTTTTCATCTGGATTAAGACAAACATGGGGACAGACTACGTTACTATTCATGACTGTAGCAGCGAGTGGATAATGCAGCCGCACTGCACGTGCCCTTTTGTTGGTCTTCTGCACAGGAGAAAACGTCTTATCAGAAATAGAAAAAGAGGTTTCAAAGAATAATCCTAATCCACTTGAGCCTTGTTGTCTTGATTAAGCGAGCATGTGGGCTGGAGAGAGCCCTTAAAGCCGCTCACAATGTGTGTAAATTGGAGAGCTGCAAATTCTGATAACGAGCAGTGTGGCTGAAGTGTAGCTGCCAAGAGCAGGTTGAGTGCTGTCAGGCTACTGGAGTACAACAAGCGAACATTCGCTCAGTCCTTCCATTCATCTCATATTAGTGTTTGTCTCTTAATACCGCTGTGTCTGATATAATGAGTCACGATTACAGGTTCACCCTGTTTGGCGAGTCTCAGAAAAGATGTCTCAAAAAGATGTGAATGAAAGACGTGGATACAGACATATAACAAGTTAACTACCAAGAAACAGATATAGAAAGCACACACCTACAGGTAAGTTCTTTTTTTTTTTTTTTTTTCAAAGATTCCCTGGTGAAGTCCCCTGCATTTTATGGTATGACCAGAGTGTGTTTTCAGCTAGTTATGGTGGTTAAATAAAAAATAATAAATGGAAAGTCAGTTTACAGTAAAAACAAGATAATTCAGCAAGTGAGTCCTGTTCCTAATTCAACTATAGCTGCTCACTGTGGTTTGTTAGTAAGGCAAGACGACTGCAGTGGAACCTGTATGTTACTACAGGTAAAGTAATTAGAACTCACACTAATAGACGGAGATCCTCAGAAATGAAAAGGACAGACCCAACAGAGCTCTTTTCAAAATGTCCGCTCTAGTGCACTGGGGGTTGAGATCTGTCCTCTAAATCACTGCAGGAAGAGCGATAAAAAAAAAAAAAACATAACAAGTGCTCTGGCTTTTCTGTTCCGTACCACATCATGGATCATTATTGCTGTGTTACCTCTTTGACAATGTGGGCAATAATCCTTACACCATCAGTGCACTAGAGCGGCCATTTTGAAAAGACTTTGAAACACACTTTAAAGTTATATTTGTAAAAAGTTGTCAGGATGTTAACAATGAAAAGAAAAATGACAGGTATGTTATTTAAACAGTTGTAGCAACACGTGTGTGTGTGTGTGTGTGTGTGTGTGTGTGTGTGTGTATATATATATTTAATGTTGAAAATGTTTAAAAGGATAAAGATTCGATTTTTTAAACCGTCCCTTTAAGTACATTTTATATTTTATCAAGCTTTTTGTGAATTTAAAACTACTTAATTACATGTCAATTAAATATTTTTTTCAGGAGAAATATATATATATATATATATATATATATATATATATACAGTACTGTGCAAAAGTTTTAGGCAGGTGTGAAAAAATGCTGTAAAGTAAGAATGCTTTCAAAAATAGACATGTTAATAGATTATATTTATCAATTAACCAAATGCAAAGTGAGTGAACAGAAGAAAAATCTAAATCAAATCCATATTTGGTGTGACCACCCTTTGCCTTCAAAACAGCATCAAGCATCAATTCTTCTAGGTACACTTGCACACAGTTTTTGAAGGAACTCGGCAGGTAGGTTGGCCCAAACATCTTGGAGAACTAACCACAGTTCTTCTGTGGATTTAGGCAGCCTCAGTTGCTTCTCTCTCTTAATATAATCCCAGACAGACTTGATGATGTTGAGATCAGGGCTCTGTGGGGGCCATACCATCACTCCCAGAACTCCTTGTTCTTCTTTACGCTGAAGATAGTTCTTAATGACTTTCGCTGTATGTTTGGGGTCGTTGTCATGCTGCAGAATAAATTTAGCCAATCAGATGCCTCCCTGATGGTGTTGCATGATGTATAAGTATCTGCCTGTACTTCTCAGCATTGAGGAGACCATTAATTCTGACCAAATCCCCAACTCCATTTGCAGAAATGCAGCCCCAAACTTGCAAGGAACCTCCACCATGCTTCACTGTTGCCTGCAGACACTCATTCGTGCACGCTCTCCAGCCCTTCGTGAACAAACTGCCTTCTGCTACAGCCAAATATTTCAAATTTTGACTCATCAGTCCAGAGCACCTGCTGCCATTTTTCTGCACCCCTGTTCCTGTGTTTTCGTGCATAGTTGAGTCGCTTGGCCTTGTTTCCACGCCGGAGGTATGGCTTTTTGGCCGCAAGTCTTCCATGAAGGCCACTTCTGACCAGACTTCTCCGGACAGTAGATGGGTGTACCAGGGTCCCACTGTTTTCTGCCAGTTCTGAGCTGATGGCACTGCTGGACATCTTCCGATTGCGAAGGGAAGTAAGCATGATGTGTCTTTCATCTGCTGCAGTAAGTTTCCTTGGCCGACCACCGCGCTCACGGTCCTCAACGTTGCCTGTTTCTTTGTGCTTCTTCAAAAGAGCTTGGACAGCACATCTGGAAACCCCTGTCTGCCTTGAAATTTCTGCCTGGGAGAGACCTTGCTGATGCAGTATAACTACCTTGTGTCTTGTTGCTGTGCTCAGTCTTGCCATGGTGTATGACTTTTGACAGTAAACTGTCTTCAGCAACCTCACCTTGTTAGCTGAGTTTGGCTGTTCCTCACCCAGTTTTATTCCTCCTACACAGCTGTTTCTGTTTCAGTTAATGATTGTGTTTCAACCTACATATTGAATTGATGATCATTAGCACCTGTTTGGTATAATTGTTTAATCATACACCTGACTATATGCCTGAAAAATCCCTGACTTTGTGCAAGTGTACCTAGAAGAATTGATGCTGTTTTGAAGGCAAAGGGTTGTCACACCAAATATGGATTTGATTTCGATTTTTCTTCTGTTCACTCACTTTGCATTTAGTTAATTGATAAATATAATCTATTAACATGTCTATTTTTGAAAGCATTCTTACTTTACAGCATTTTTTCACACCTGCCTAAAACTTTTGCACAGTACTGTATATATATATGTAATATGGACATAGTGGTCTATATTTTAATGCAGTTGCTAATTCAGTACAGTGTATTTGGATATTACTACCCCATTACCGCAACAGACGCTGCACTCCAAATAACCCTTCAGTGTGCTGACATTACTAACCTGGTATTATGGAAGGCTAGTCTTGAGTATGTGTCCTAAGATACACAATACAGTCTCTGTAATTTTAGTAGAGCTAAATATATGTCAGGGTTAAAAATAAGATTATTTTGACATGTTAGTTTGAGCCATTCACGTTTTACTATGTGCTTTAGCTGCACCTAAGCTCAATTAGACTTACTGTAGAAGCCACAAGCACAGGCATGTCTAATTGCAGTCCCAGTTGTGTTGCACGTGCAGTTGGAGTGTTATTTCATTATCAACATGTTATCAGATACAGCACGAGACATTCATTAAATAGAAAATGAGAAACCTTAGTGGTGCTTACTACACAAGGTCTCTGGAAAGAAAAAGTCTTCACTACAAAATTGACAACAGAGACCTTATGATACCAAGATTCAGGGTCACTGAACTTACAGGTCAAAGCCTGGCCTAGTCTTGATATATCCAGTTATTGTTGACTGCCTCCATAGCTAAAACACAGCTGAAGCTTAAACTGTAAAATAAGGAGCTTTAAGTAGTCTGAAGCTCCAAGGCTGGCAGATTTTTTTTTTTTTAAACGTATTTGGGCGCCAGATACTTTTAGAAAAAAAAAATGATGAACAAAAACAAAGCACCTCTGGCAAAGTGTAAAGTCAGTATCAGGAGTAAGCCCAAAAGACACATGAGCACAATGTAGCAGCCATGATGTGCGTGTCTGCAGGAGTGTATGAATTTGGGTCAACACTTCTGTATTAATTATGCTTTTGCGGTTAATACAGTACAGCACTTCAAATGGGAAGTCTGTATCTTACACGTTTATTTTTAGATTTCGGCCTGTATTTTACACTGTGATCTAATTGCATGCATATTTGATTATCTTTGCAATGCGCAGTGTATTTAAATCTTACGTCTGTTACCTCGAGTGGCATAGGGCAGGAAAGCTGATTATTGCGATGGATTATTATTATTTCTGCCTCTGTGTGCTAAAAATAGGAAAAGAGTTCAAGTTCTTAACAAACTGGAGTGGGCTGATGCCTTAGCATTTGAGTTTCATCTTTAAACTGCTGTATTTTAAATATACCCAGACTGAGCCTACAGCTATGGCCAAATATTTTGCATCACTGTCCTAGAATTTTAGGATTGAGACACAATAAAAAAATAAAAAAATAAATAATATATATATATATATATACTGAGTAGAAAAACAGGGGTAAAATTATTGATGAATAAATTGATCAATAAAAAAAATGTTCAAGACTGTAGAAATATGGTGAACTTGCACATATTTTGATTATATTTTAGGAACTATAGCCACAGCTGCTAAACTAGAGTTAGAATCAAGTACATTAGTTTACCATACAGAAATGTATAACCTGACAGTTGTTATATTAGATACATCTGCTCTACCTCAGAAGCTTACATTTTGATATATTTTTGAAGCATTAGTGAATATTATATTAAGCACATGGTGTGGTACTCTAAATGCAGTATTAAATGCAGTCTGATCATTGATTCTTACTGTATGCTAGGTAGGTAACATAAGGAGGCAGATTCTCGTCCTGCATTCAGTGAGCAAGAATTGAGTGTGTGAATACTATGCATAATTGAAAGGAACAATCTGAGGTTGCTAAGGGTATGTAGCTTCCCAGGGGACTGTTCACCTTGAAGCAGGCGGTTACTGCTGCTGTACCACACACTATACCACACATCAGTGCAAGCAGGAGCAAGAGATTTATGCTGAACAGTATTATATTTATCAAAAGCTGATTTTGTCCATCTGAGATCTGACAAGACACGGCTCTGAATCCACCAGGTTTCAACACTGCTTGCTGACAAATGTTTTGTTGTAAAATCATAGCCAGGTGTAGAGAAGGAAGCAAAGTCAAAGAATAGTGAAATTATCTAAGCACAGGTATGCTGGTTAAATACTAGATAAGAGAAAGGTATGCTGGTTAAATACTAGATAAGAGAAAGGTATGCTGGTTAAATACTAGATAAGAGAAAGGTATGCTGGTTAAATACTAGATAAGAGAAAGATATGCTGGTTAAATACTAGATAAGAGAAAGGTATGCTGGTTAAATACTAGATAAGAGAAAGGTATGCTGGTTAAATACTAGATAAGAGAAAGGTATGCTGGTTAAATACTAGATAAGAGAAAGGTATGCTGGTTAAATACTAGATGAGAGAAAGGTATGCTGGTTAAATACTAGATAAGAGAAAGGTATGCTGGTTAAATACTAGATAAGAGAAAGGTATGCAGGTTAAATACTAGATGAGAGAAAGGTATGCTGGTTAAATACTAGATAAGAGAAAGGTATGCTGGTTAAATACTAGATGAGAGAAAGGTATGCTGGTTAAATACTAGGTAAGAGAAAGGTATGCTGGTTAAATACTAGATAAGAGAAAGGTATGCTGGTTAAATACTAGGTAAGAGAAAGGTATGCTGGTTAAATACTAGATAAGAGAAAGGCTAAAAAGAAAGATACTCAATGGAATCCCATTGTTAGTGCTGCATACAGGCACAGATTTCACATACATTTCAATTCGGAATAAGCATATAATGATATGAGTTATGTAGTAAGAAGACACATTCTTAAAGAATCATCTTGTTTACAGTATCCCTCCTAGTGGAAACAGCAACAGCAATTGAGTTGTTTCCACGGCTATCGGAAGGTAAAGTGGAAAGTGACATCACACACAGACAGCCGGAAGAACGGAAGGCCATGGGATGTGGTATCTCGTTAAACAACGATTGCTCTTTAAAGAAGACAGAGAGAGGTCAGTTAAAAGATTTTTTTTTGTTAGGTATTTCTTTATAAAATATTCTTGTCACTGTCCTTTGGTTTCTCCCTTTTAAGTGTCATAAAGGGGCCTAAGAGTTCTATTGGATAAAAAGTACAGTTTGCACATGTTAGTCTCTTCATGAGGAGTACAGTATATAAACTGATTAGTTGAGGAGTACAGTATATAAACTGCTGATTCGCTGAGGAGTACAGAATATAAACTGCTGATTCGCTGAGGAGTACAGGATATAAACTGCTGATTCGCTGAGGAGTACAGGATATAAACTGCTGATTCGCTGAGGAGTAAAGAATATATACTGCTGATTCGCTGAGGAGTACAGGATATAAACTGCTGATTCGTTGAGGAGTACAGTATATAAACTGCTGATTCGCTGAGGAGTACAGTATATAAACTGCTGATTCGTTGAGGAGTAAAGTATATAAACTGATGGTTCGTTATTCAAAAAGTTGAACTACAGAATGTGTTTTGGTTCATATCATGGTTTCAAAGCAGGCAACTTCTGCAGAACAATATTATATGTATCAAAAGCTGACTTTGTCCATCTGAGAATTGCAAAACTGCACAGTGAGAAACAGAAAAAACACATATTGAATGAAACACTGAATTAATTTTCTTTGTGAACTAGGCAGATAATCTACACCTGCAAGTACAATCTGCTACTGTGGCTATGACCTCTTCCCTCTTAAAGTGTGACTTTTTAATTTTTTTAGTGTGATGATGATATTGTAAATTAAAGAGACTTTAACTGTTTCTCTAAAAGGGGAAGTCATATCTGACTATTCTGTACATCTTGACTACAATGTTGCATCACAGACTTTAGGTCATGGACCAGTCTCATCAAACCCTGCTAATACTTCTGCATCAATACCAGTTGCAATATACAGTGGTGAGATTGTTACATGTATCTTCCGCAATCTGTAATGCATGCATTTATTTATTTTCCAATTTCCCATGCAAACAGAGGCAAGTCTGTCCATCCCAGGTATGGTTAGCTATTTACAGCAACGTGTACTGTGTTTGTAATATTTGTGTTTATATTGTAATACAGACTGACCTGTAAATGAACCAAGCTTTGCAGAATGCTAGCCTTCCTGAGGAGTTTTAGTTGTTTTGTAATATCCCCATTTTAACTTTGCCTAGAATTAGCAACTTTAAAAGCCATTATCTTCCCATTGTTTTTGGAAAACCCTTTCAGAGCAGAGAGATGTATACACAATGAATACTGTAATGTGTTTGCAATAATGCTTACCTTATGACTGATGGAATATCTAGTTCTAGTTTCCTCCTGTGTCTTTTTGTAATGTAGAAAATCGACATGTCGCTTAACATAAATTGAACTTTCTTTCCCTGCATCCCTATTTACAGCTGCTACAGGTAGGTCTGTCTCCATTTTATTCATCACACAGTGTAGGCTAACCAGTTTGTGAGTTCACATAGTGACACCCCTGGAGAAATTATCCTGGTTAAACATAATTTAAATTAATAATAATAATAATAATAATAATAATAATAATAATAATAATAATAATAATAATAATGAACTTCTGAGGACTAAAACAGTGAGCAAAGAGGGCGTGGCCACCTCCATACCCAAACGGAATCAAAATAATTAATTAGAAATGCTCTCTTGCACAGATTTACATTTTTAAGAACTCCCTTGTAATGTTATGCACCGTGCAGCGTATATTTTAATGAAGCAGTATTTCATTTTTGCTGTTGTTCTTCACAGCAATGAAAGCGGCTGTCCTGATCCAAAGGTGGTATCGTCAGTATGTGGCTCGCATGGAGGTTCGGCGGAGGTGCACCTGGACCATCTTCCAGTCCATCGAGTATGCAGGCGAGCAGGACCAGATCAAGGTAGGTCACACGAGAAGACCATGAAGCTCAAACTGTGCGGAATGACGCCTCGTGCAATAAGAATAGACACCCTACAAAAGACGTGTTAAGTAACTTATTATACGTCACTCAAATGAAGACTGTACTCAGGAGTAACTCTAAAATGAAAAATACTTTTATCACCCCCTCACCCCACAGTAGTGAAATGGTTCAGTCCAGAATCAACTGCCACAGTCCTTAAATAATGCCTATAGGCCTACAAGTGTTGTGTCAAAGTGAGATTGATGTATTAAAAACAAAAGTCGGAGAATCTTCCACCAGTAGCATTAAAGGATTAAACATCTTTTACCTTGTTCAGATTGATTTTCATTTCTTCCTTTTCTATTTCTGCAATTTCTGAAATATTTGCTTAAGAAACCAATGAGGCTGTAAAGACAACTACAGGGTGGAAAGTGGCCTTAACAGCCTTTGTTTTGAATCTAATAAATGCATACATGAAGATACTATTATTAATATCTAATTCCTCTTCCTATTAAATGTGTTTCTCCCAGTGTCTACTTAAATCTTTTCTTTTTCAGTTGCAAAACTTTTTCACTTACCTTATGGATCACTTCACACCAACTAACAGTAACCAAAGTAAGGCCACGTTTCTTTGTTTGATAGAAATCTACCTTTATAAACCTAACTATTTATAAACAGCACTTACTGTTTTTTCATGTTTTTTAACCACATGTAAATAAAGCTGCTTTGTATGTTTACCATGTTCACTGCTCATATCATCACCTTTTCTAAATTATACAAACACACAATTTACGATTTTAAATAATGGTCCCAAATGTATACATTCCAATAGCTGTTGTTACTGTGAATTCATTATGAATCGGTGGCGATTATCTGGTGTAATAACTAGGAAACCGATGTTTTTCATATTTTATTCCTATAGAACTGTACAGGAATTCATATAAATATGTGACTGTTATATTCCAGTAGGTCTCTACTGTTGAAAGAAGTTTGATTAGCAATCCCAGGGTTAATACAGGTGCACTGACCTCATCTTCGTGAACCAATGCTTCTTTGGCAGGGGACCTGATCTCTCACATCTTCACTGAGGATGAGGTCTACAAGGAGACTGAACTGGAGAAATACTTTGACCATGAAACCATCGAACTGCCAGAATCGTACACAGGACCTCACATTGATTTCCCTCTCACTGCTGCCCATGCAGCTGCCTTAGTGGAAGCCTTCAGACACAAGCAAGTAGGTATACTGTACATACCGCTATACATATCAATGCTGTGCTTAATGTCCAGAGATTCCACATGTTAAGAGCCATGTAGGCAAAGTTATTACACTGTATAGTTATCCTTTAAAAAGTTATGTGGAATTTTATAGTAAAAGCAGAGTGGAAACATGGAAAAAAAACAAAACAACAGAACAATGGTAAAAATGTTATTGCATTTAGTAAAGAACATAATAACCACGGTAAATCACAGTATAATCCATTGAAATGCATGGGAAACTGCAAAATTACCATGGGAAACTTGTATACTTTTAGAATTCGTCCTTTGATTTCACAGCATGCTTGCCTGATGTTTACTTGCAGTCTCCTAATTCCTTCTGTCCATTCCTCCCAGTAGCAGCTCCATGCTAGATATGTCCTGCAGCTTCTACACGAAACCTTGAAACACCTCAAATTGCTGCCAAATATCAACCGGGTCTGTACCTGCTTCTGCGAGGAGATTACTATCTGTGGTGAGCGCTGGTCGGTACTTTTTCTAATCATGCACAAATTCGGAAAGGGCTGGACGGTGCAGTGGGTTATTTACACTTCTCAGTTCCAGAGGACGGTTTGAATTTGGGTTTGTATGCAGGTAAAATGAGTTGAAATGATGCAGGGCAAGGTGGAAAAGCATGCATTGCCACCGCTCTGTGGATAAATAGAGATGATTTCAGTTTTCACCATGAGTAAATACAATTATTGTCTTTATTTACTAAGTATATATATATTTCTTTTAATTCTGATTCAAGGTGACTTGCATGGGCAGCTGGATGACTTGCTGTTAATATTTTATAAGGTAGGTACACCACTGTTGCCCCTTGTGGAAGGGTGGAAGCCCACCGTGTAAATAGTGTGCGAGGTATTGTTTCAATAAAGATTTATTATTTTGAATTTAAGTTTGGCAGAGATGGGGTTAGTCCCATCCCTGCCAGATACACCTGGGGAATGTGGCTGGGGCAGTGATTGAATAATTGATTATCAAAATGATGCTATATAAAGGGAGCCAAAGGGAGTTTAAGGAGAGTTTGGAGGTGGTCCAGTGAAGATGCTGCTCAGCTAGGACAATAAGGAATATTTATTTTGACAGTGAGGATTTGTTTTGTTTAACCGCTTTATATTGGTCCCTGTACCTTGTTTATTTGTGTTAAATAAACATGCTGTTTAACTGCAGCTCTCCGTCTCCGAGTCTCCTTCCTGCCGGTAACGGCTCAGGCCGTGACGCTACCCTGCTACACCCCTCCTTGCGCAAGCAGCTGTTATGTTGTTTACAGCATTTACTAGAACAGGCAGCAAAGATTTAGTGTGATTATCGTCTGCAGCTGTTTGAAAGCCGGATTATAAAACAGGATGATGTTATAGAATGTTCCACTGCACACTGTATGGATATTCTCATCACTGAATTAACTATGAGCTGTCAGCATGACAGAAATATATTTACTCGCCACAGATCTGACTGGATTTCTTCAGCTTTCTTTTTAAAGTCATTTTATATGTTAGCGTTGATGGCAACTGCCTATGGTACTGCTAATGTGTAAATAGTGTTAACACTAGAGTGTAACATCTTAACTCTCTGTGGCAGGATACTGAACAAGAATATTTAATTTACAAGAAAGGGTTTTCAGTAATGCAAAGTTGATATGCAATCGGTCAACCAAACACATCACTTGAAAACAGAAATGGGACTCCTGGTTACTGTAAAAGACATGATTTAATGCGGGGAATCTTTCCAGTAAAACTCAGCTCTCCTTATTTGTTTCTGTTTTTTATATCATTATTCCTCAGATTAAATATGTTGACCTTCACGCTGGGTTCTGCTGTAAATTAATTTTCTTGCATTAGTAAAATAATGATAAAGATGAAGTGTGTTTTACTAAACCAATTCTTCATACCAGTACATACCAATTTCCTTGGTATGGATTTTGAATGTCAAAAGAATACAACACTATTCATTTAATAATGCTTTTTGAATCAATATAATTAGGTCTGGCTTGCAGAAGACATACAGTACCATTTGCTTTTACTACTTTCCTCAGAATGGACTACCATCTGTTGAAAAGCCCTATATCTTCAATGGAGACTATGTGGACAGAGGCAAGAACTCAATTGAGATCCTGTTGATTCTGTTTGCATTCTTACTGGTTTATCCCAATGAAGTCCACATGAACAGAGGAAACCATGAAGATTACATTGTAAACCTGAGGTAACCTCAAATGAAAATAGGTGTACTGGCAGGAGCTGTATTTCAATTGCAAACCGAAGTGTGCAGGTTTCTTTTTTTATCTTCATTTTCCTTTCCCTCTCTTTCTAGATACGGCTTTACCAAGGAAGTGATGCAGAAATACAAGGTATACAGGACTTGCTATCCTGCGCATTCATATCATGCACCTATATTCACCCTTCTAAAACTTCACAGCACTGTACCAAGGCAACAGCATCGCAAAGTGTAGTAGAGTATATTCAACTTCCTGGTAAAAACTGGTCAACTGCATAACAATTGTGCAAATTTTACATGTTTAGTGTGTTACAGTAAGAGAGGGTCGCAAGACTTGTGTTTTGTAAGCAATGTGTCTTCACAAAGACTTATAGCCCATTACTAAAGCAGACTTAAAAAAAACAAAAAACAAAGATGACAACCGGTTCAATCTTCCCTCAGGTAGTGTGTTTTTAAACCTGAACTGGATCACAGGATCTCTCATTGGAAGCACCTTCATCACTCAATCATTCTTAACAGCACACTGTGAATAGAATGGTCTTATAAGAGGGCATGGTCAGAAACAAAACTAGAAAAAGGGAATACTGTTTTCTTTTGTATCTGATGAATGTTGCTTTTATTTTTGACATTAGTGATACATAAGGAAGAAAGTTGATTATAAAGGCATTAGTTTCCATCAAACTTCTATCTCACAGTTATGTTACTGAGTGAAGCATAAACCTTTGCAAAGGTCATTTCTGACGGACTTTGACGGCCGTTGATGAAATTTGAGTTGTTGTTTCTTTGTGACCACTGCAGTTGTCACCCCTGTATTCTCGTCAAGAGGTCTCTTACACCATGGCTGTAAATTCACTTGCATTTACCCACAATTATAGAATAAGTTATATATATATATATAATATATTTAACTACTTGTTTTAACCTGGCAACAAACTGCACTGTAGTCGTTTCTTGCTCGTTCTGAAACATTACCAGTTTGTTTCTGTTTTACAAAAAACGCAAAACATTAATGTTACCAAGCTGTAATTAATTAGCTAAATACGTTAAGAGTTACGTGCGCCTTTATTGTTTCTAACTGATTCTGTTTGTTTTTCCTGTTACAGGAAACGCTAAAAAAACTAGGGTGCTGTTAAAGCTTTGTCAATGTTGCACATACGATGAGTCAAATCTAAAGGCTGCGTGTCTTGGTTCAGTTGTAAGTGAAAAGGCTGCCTCTTGTTACATACTGAGCCAGTGTGTTCTTGCTGTTCAGATGCATGGCAGGAAGATTCACAAGCTGCTCCAGATCGTGTTCAGCTGGATGCCTCTGGCCACGGTGATCGATCAGAAGGTCTTAATAACTCACGGAGGGATCTCAGACACCACCGACCTGGACATCATTGCCAAAGTCGACAGACACAAAGTACTTGCTTTCACAGACGCTAGCAACAGCTTCTTAACTGGAGAATGCCCTAGTGGGCTCACATTTTTGTTTTATTGCAATTACTTTTGTTTTTGGTCACTGAGTATATCTCAGGTTTGAGCAAAACAAAACAAAAAAAAACAATATGTAGGGTTGGGTTACAGCTGTTCTACTATATAGTCATTATTTCCAACTCACAAGAATTTAGTAATCTGTGCAATCCCTATTGTATGCACATGTAATTGTGAGAGGTTTGGTCTTAAACATCTGACCCCAGATTAAATGTTCTGTAGCATCACCCAGCAAAAATATGAATTTCACTGAGTGTATTGAGTTGGCACTGCGTAATTTGTTCAAGATGCCAGAAGTTTAAATTCTTTATACAAGGTACCTTTACCTGGCGTGTTGACTTCATGAAGGTGTTCTCCATGCTGTCTCCAATTAGGCTGAAGAAATGCCTAAGAGGGAAACCTTTTTTTTTTTCTTTCTGGCAATTGTTACTGAATTTCCATACGTAAACATCCACCAAGGAAGTAACATAAATTCAAGTGTAATTACCTCTTGACTTTCAGTTTATTACCATTAATATGTTCTTCTCTACCCTTGCAGTATGTTTCTGTCTTGAGACCCCCAAAGAAGAAAAAGCGGCACAATATGGCAGAAGCACTTTCAATAAGAGGGGCCCGAACGAGTGAAGGAGACATTCAAACCACAAACATGGACTCTCGCCACGCTTTGAGGAGGCTCTCCCTGACCTCAACCCCCTGCTACAGCCCTGGCACCAGGAAGAGAAGCCCGCACGACATCTCAAGAAAGGTGCGTCGATCCGTGGAAGAGGAGCTGGAGAAGTGTCGTCGGCAGGTGGGCTTCTCCGAACCTTACGAAGATGGCAAGTTCTCCCTGTCCTTTTCCGAATCGGACTCGGAATCCTTCGAGGTCTGTGAATCGGATAACGCTGAATGGAAGCAGGTGAGATATTAGCTCTCAACTAGTTATTTTTGAAGTTATGTGCATATAATTGGGGGCCGTGACGAATGAAAACAAGCACGGAAAAGGGGTCATATTTGAGAGTTCAGATCTTTGAAAGTATTCAAGATATCTTCTGGATACTTGCTGCATGTACATATCTGCTCTTCTCGTTTAATGTGTACTAACACATTACCTATTGATGTCCATGTATGTAAATGCAAGGGGGACAAATGTAGAAAAAAGTGCAATGAAGCCAATAAAAATACCACATTGTACATACGAGAACTGCGTTGGCCTCGTTTAAAGATTGTGGATATTCTGTGGAGTGACCCCATGCATCAGGAGGGCTGTGTTCCGAACGCAGTGAGAGGCGGAGGGTGTTACTACGGGCCAGACGTGACTGAGAAAGTCCTGAGCAGACACAACATCCAGCTTCTCATCCGATCCCATGAGTGCAAGCAAGATGGCTACGAGTTCTGCCATAACAGAAAGGTGAGCTTGGGGGCTGGGGTGTTACTGTTAAGAACACTGTGATCATGGGACAACACACATATCTGCAAACAAACATTTATGTGAGCAACACAAATATATTGCCCTGACAATTTTATCTTTTTTTTTTTATAGGTCTTGACCATTTTTTCTGCATCTAATTACTATGAACTTGGCAGTAACAGAGGAGCCTATGTCAAGTTGGGCCCAGATCTGATTCCTCATCTTGTACAGTACCAAGTCAGCAGAACCACACGCAAGTTAACTATGAAGCAAAGGTAAAAAAAATTCAACATGGGGTCCATCTATTATGGACCTATACTGTATATAGGTTGCATAGAAATAGCCCAGTCAGTGTTTATTGAGAAGTTGTAAAAACTAAAGAATGGCAGTAACGCATATACTGTACAGTGAAAACCCTTGAAGACAATTTCATTTACATAGAGGACATATAAGAAACCCTTACTATCTAGTTCCCATTATGGATTGTGGATTTTTGACAATTTCATACTGCTATGAAAAAATACTTATTTGAGAAACAGCAATGCATTAGAGGTTAGATTTTCTAAATTCACTGATTAGCTTTTGTTCCTGTTGAAGCTTTTCACACTAACAGTGATCAGATTATTTTGGCCACATACAATGGTAAGTAGGTGCGGTCCAGGCATAACATTCATCTATAGAGGTAATGGGTTCTGTGACCTAGACCTAGAGGCACTGACTGTACAGGAATTTACAGATCATCAGCCTTCTCCCCAAATTCATGCAAACTGACAGCTCTTTTTGGTTGTAAAACCAGAAGACTTGCCCCAGTAAGAAGCTTTATTGTCTTGTGTGCTTACTTGCAGGGTTAGCAGAGTCGAGCGGTCAGCACTCAGAGCTCTGAGAGAACAGTTATTTTCACACAAATCCGACCTCATCAGTGCCTTCGAAAAATATGACAATAATAAGACAGGTAGGTGCTGACCTGTTTTGTAACATTTCTTCAAAATGTCATGATATATGCCCCAAAAGTAAATTAGCTATAATCTAATCATATTCTGTCTTATGTAGATATTTTATAATACTAAAGAGCACAATGATTATGTGCTTGTCTAAATGCACATTTTTTGTGAAGCAAATTCTAGGTTTGGATATTTATGCATTGCCTCATTAATAACAGACATTCATATTTTTTTCTTTTTTGGCTCCCGCTGTGCAGGCAGGATATCCCTGAATGACTGGGCGACTGTGGTTGGGTCAGTGCTGCAGCTGGGCCTGCCCTGGAGAGTGCTGCGCTCCCAGCTAGTGCAGAGTGCTCCTGAAGGCCTCCTCGAGTACCATGCCTGGTTTGATGACCTTGCAATAGAACAACCAACTACAGAGGTAACGAGAATAAAAGAGGCTGAACAAACTTACTCACCCCCCCATGTTAAATGATTACTTTTATCTATTTAATATATAGATTTTTGGACATATCAGCAATGTACTGTATTTTAGCAGAAAAAAAGATACTTTGCTATCCTTGGATTGTAGCACTGTGCTTGCCTCTTAATTGTGCATAGCTGCTATCATTGTATGTGTTCCAAACTAATGGTCACCAATCAAATTACAAGGGGTGTTAAAAACTGTATCTCTGTTCCCAGAATTCAAGGGAATTTGCACAAAATTATAATTACATTATAGTCGCAGACAAAAGTATTGGCACCCTACATTAAATACAAGATAACTCAAGAGAACATGTTAAATACAAGCACTGGTGGTTTGGTGGTCCAGTGGTTAAAGAAAAGGGCTTGATACCAGAAGGTTCCTGGTTCAAGTCCTGGCTCAGCCACTTAAACTGTGTGTGACCCTGAGCAAGTCACTTAACCTTGAGCTCCTTCCTTCGGATGAGATGTAAAACAAAGGTCCTATTCTAAGTGACTCTGCAGCAGCAGCATTTGATGATGATGATAATGCATAGTTCACCCCCTAGTCTCTGTAAGTCGCGTTAGATAAAAGATACAAATTAATTTAGTGAACATTAGCCTCTAATTAATATGACCAAAATAAAACTTAAGCAATTTCAAATGTTTGCTCATGACAAAAATTGGCACATTTACATTAGAAGTATGTAAAAATGTAATAGAACCAATATATATATATATATATATATATATATATATATATATATATATATATATATATATATATATATATATATATATATATATATATTCATAATCTGCATTAAAGTCAATAGCAAGAAAAAGTAATGTTAACGTTTTGGCAACACATGTAGATGATGGTCAAGACAATGGAGCTGGATTCATGTTTGAGAAAAGCACTCGTAGCAAACTATACCAAAGGAAATGGCTACAGAACAGTATCAAAGACATATGGAAAACCAACATCTACAATCAGAGCAATAATCAAGAAGTGCTACAGAACAAATTCAACTGAAGCGCTTGAAAGGCATGGACATCCAAAGAAAATTACAGGTACAACAGGTAGGAGAATTGTCCAAGCAGCTAAAAAAAAAAATCCAAGATTAAAAAGCCAAGGACTTAAAGAAAGACTTAGAAGCACCAGGAATAATAGCACATGAAAGAACTGTACAAAGGCAACACAGAACAGTTGTATAGATGTAGACCTCGCTGCAAACCACTTTTGAAGATAATTAATTAAAACAAACCACTTTTAAATAAGCATTCTTCAACAAAATTCTCTGATTATAATATGGGTGTGTTTTAGCATTTTAGAGACTGGAGACATTGATGTGATTGAAGATCGAATGAATGCAGCCATGTATCAAAACATTCAACAAAGTACAATGATACTATTTGCTCGTAGGTTGATTGGCAGACAGTTTATCTTCCAACACGACAACCAACCCAAAGTATATGGCTGTCAACTGGAATTCTTCAAGAAAACCAAGATAAACTTTTTGGAATGTCCTTCGTAATCGCCAGATCTCAAGCCAATAGAAATGCTTTGGACTGATCTGAAAAAAGCTATAGCCAAGCATTATGTTTACAATCTGAGCTGAAGGAAATATGCAAGACTGAATGGGCCCAAATTTCACCAACAAGATGCAACATACTGGTTAAGAATGATCATAAACGTCTGAAAGCCATAATAAAAGCAAAAGGAGGGCACACAACATACTGTCATGAACAAATATTTGAAATTGCTGAAGTGCTTTTTAAATTTTTTTTATAAAGATTGTTTGTTAAATTAACAGAACTAATGTATTTTTGACTTTGTCATTAATGTATTGCTAATGTTCACTAAATGCTTGTATTTAAACATGGTTTCTTGAATTAGCTTAGTAGTATTTTGCACTTGTTTTATTCACTGCTGTAAAACAGTTAGATTAAACAAACAAACACATTAACTATTTGTCATCTTGTCTCTAAAGCATGTACACCAAAGCCTGCTGGAAACACTTTACAGGAACAGGTCCAACCTGGAGACCATCTTCAGAATTATTGACAGCGACAACTCAGGTGAGTACATTACCAGACAACACAATTGGACCAGCAAAATAATATTTCAAACAATTCAGACTACACAGTATTTCCTTATAAAGTGGTTATAGCTAAACTCTGTAGTTTTAATTACAGCTTCTGTCAACGACTTTCACAGACCCTGATTAGCTCTAAGCTTAGATTACCTAACCTAAATTAACATTTAGACCAAGATTAGTGCGAACCAGGGTCTGTGAAACTAGCAGTGAAAGTCGTATCAGGATTTAATCCAGAGATTTCTAGACCAAGGGCTAGCACTGCACCAGCCAGCCTCACATTTCCATCTCCCCAATATACTGTCTTTTAGGTCTGGTTTCATTTGAAGAGTTTTGTCAAACGTGGAAGCTGCTCAGTTCTCATCTAAACATGGAGATCAGCAATGAAGCCATTTCAGACCTAGCTCGCAGCATCGACTTCAACAAAGACGGAAGCATAGACATCAATGAGTTCCTGGAGGCGTTCCGCCTTGTAGATAAAATCCACTATACAGAGAGAGAGGGAAGCCTGCTGTTAACAACTCCCGGAGCTCTACTGTAAAAGGACTGATTATTCAGAGCTCTATTGGAAATGGACCGATTATTCAGAGCTCTACTGGAAATGGGCCGATTATTCAGAGCTCTACTGGAAATGGACCGATTATTCAGAGCTCTACTGGAAATGGACCGATTATTCAGAGCTCTACTGTAAATGAACTGATTATTCAGAGCTCTCCTGTAAATGAACCGATTATTCAGTGCTCTACTGGAAATGGACCGATTATTCAGAGCTCTACTGTAAATTAACCAATTATTCAGAGTTCTACTGGAAATGGACCGATTATTTAGGAACTTGGTTTCATGACAGCTATTTATCCACTTGCTCCAAAGATGATTGTGGCAGGACATAAGCCCTGCTCTTTAAAATATAGGGTTAATGAACAAAAAGGAAACCAAAATATGGGCAGCCTGTTAAGAGACAGGTGGCCAAATTGATTATTGACAAGATATAAAAGCACCTGGCTAGAAAGTTACGCAGTCAGTTTTTTGGACTCAAGACAGGAGAGGGTGTGCCTGCAAGGAGCCGTTACAAAGCTCCTGTTATTTTGCCTACTTCAACTGCTAGTTGTTTTTTTGTTAGCACTTCAGTAAGAGCAAGGCTTTTGTTTTCTCTTTTACTTTTGTTAAGTGTTTTGTTTTATTCTTTACCTAAGTGCTCACCATATAGTTGTTTACTACATATAGCTGATGAGTGCTTCCTGACACAGACCTGACCCCTTTCACACTGATCATGTGTGTTGTATCTATGACTTTTATTATTGGCTAGTTTCACAGATCCCAATTAGAAATAATCTTGGATCTTGTAGTATGTAAGGTATTCCTAGTCAAGGATCTAAATTGTATTATTTTGAAATAAATAAAAGGCTTATATGCAATAACATTTTCTAAAAAAATGAATGTGGTGAGGGGAAAAGTGATTGGGCCGTCCAAATTTGGACATAACTGGACACACTAAATAAAATAAAAAAGATAATTCTTGCAGTAGTCCTCGTGTGCCTCAAATATTCTTCAGTTAGCATACGTAGTTAGACAGCCTTGATTACAAGCAACAGTATTGTCTGGCATATGAACATGAATATAAAGCAACATGATGGGACTACTGGGGGCAAGTCAGGACACAGGTAGATGGATGGCAGATTGTCTGTTTTGTTTTGTTTCTAGAAGCATATGCAGCACAAACATAAAAACACACTGAGAGTCCCAACCAAAGCAGACCAAGTGAGAAGTCTACTGACCCCCGTGGAAACAAAGACATAGAGAAAGCCAGCACTTTCAAACCTGTATATCTTTCAATTGCAGTGTAATCTCAATCCTGAAAAAGCTTGCTTTCTCACAGTAAGCTTTGAATTGTACTTAAAGTCCTAAGTTTAATGCCCTCTAATTAGATTTTGTGAAGACCAGTCGAGGATTATACTTTTTTTTTTTTTTTTTTTAAACAAACCAAATACTTTATTTTATCCACTAGATTAATAATCTCAATTCAAACATTTGAGTAAAAAAAAGCAGAAAAATGCTTTTTGAGTGTTTTTTTTTTTTTTTTAAGCCAATACCTTATTCGGACCTTTTCAAGTTAAAGCATTACATCAGGGAAAATGTACTCATTTATGTTTCCAAACATAATTAGAAAGTTTTATTTATTTATTTATTTATTGTTCTATTAAAGACAGTTCTGACTTTAAAACCAAACCTTTTTGCAGAAAATAGTCCTTGGATGGATATTCCAGTAAAAAAATTGAGGGATGCTGCACATTACTAAAACATAACACTTGTGTCCTTACAAACAAAATCTGCTTTTGTAAAATACTTGGTCTGTCCAACAGAAGTGTTCTTTTATTTGTATTGTCACTGATAGGGAGTGGGAGACAGGTATGCCAGTTGTGTCTGCTTAGCCACGTTACTGTCCAATTCAATTGGCATCCCATGTGATGTTAATAAGATTACCTTGATGAGGGAGCTTTCACTACCAAGGTATTCAGCACATAAATGCTCCCTTCTGCCTTCCCCCCACCCCCCCGATAACGTGATGCCTGAAAGCAGGTCTGTTGTCAGCTGAATGACCCTCCTCTGGTGTGGACGCTGTCGTGAAGCCCATGTTCTATGAGCTTGATGTCCTCCACATCGTCCTTAACAACACTGATCAAATGGCTTAGGCCTTCCTGTTGCTGCTTCAAGTGCTGGACAGGAAAGGAAAATATTTCAGTGTATTTATAAACTGTCTCTGATATTGAGTTGTGTTCATTTTCTCCTCATTGCTATTCATTGTTAATTGTCCAGACAAAGGCCTTTCATAATGCGAACAGGCAATTATTTTCCCCACTTCAGTAACATGAGAACTGCTGGCATTATTACACCATCATAATCCTCCCCAATGGGATAGTTTACATCATGGAAATTGACTAATCTCTAGTGTACAAAGCCATGACGCAGTAACGGTCGTGTGCTGGTTATTCGTAGAGTAAAGCAGCCTCGGCTCTGACACACAACATTAATCTGCAGGGCATGTTTTTATATTGTGCTGCTCCCAGAGCTTTGTCAATATAAACTCACCTGCTTGATTTCCCGAAGGAGATCTGCATCGACGCTGTACCGCTCCTCTGACCTGGCAGCTCCAAAGTGATTCTGCATCCTAATCTGGGACATGAGTTCATTCAGGCGACCCTGGAGGAAACAGTACTCATGGTTACCTTCCTAGAATATACCAAGCTTCTCACCTGAGACACGAAAGTGTTCAAAGACCATCAGATTTAGTACATTAAATAAATACATCACAGAAACAAATCGACAAATCTGTTTACCTTAAACTGAGTTGGTGCGTTCAGTTCACTCTGTATTGTGTCCAGTTGAACACGTAGGTGTTCCTCATCAACCTGGATTGCATAGCCACTCTTTCTTTGGATTTCCTGCTTGATTAATACCTGAAGAAGTGAATCAAAAACAAATGAAGTATTGTGGAGTAAAACAGCACTTCCTAATTTAGGCTACATGTTTAAACTTTATGAATTCTATCAAAATAAAAAAATCGCTATATTGTTCTAGAGCCAATCATAGAGGCGGTACCATGTACTCATGCAAATACTCAAATTGCATATATAGCCTTCATTATTAAAACAAAACCTGACGGGCCAGAACTCATACACCCTCAACAACTTGCACAAAGCAATGTCCAAGTTTCATCACCACTGAATGACTGGTATTCAAATGTATTGTTAAGTGTGTTTGATAGAAAGCTAGCTGGGGGATATTAAAAGGTAAATGGAGACTTACCTGCAAGACTCTGTGTGACAGGTCCATCAGTTTTCTCCTGTACTGGGCTATTTTTGCCACTGTTGTAGCCTGGTTCTTCTGTAGTTCACTTATATCTTCAGAGATTATCTATAACAAATCGACAATGACAAAAGTGCAAGCATAAGACAACTGAATACATGACATATTTACCCATATTAAGAAATTTTGCAATAAAATATGAGGCATGGTGGTGACCTTATGAGTCTTGGTGCCCCAATCTGTCACGTTTTACTGATTTGCAGATAATGTTTTATATATACAGTACTGTGCAAAAGTTTTAGGCAGGTGTGAAAAAATGCTGTAAAGTAAGAATGCTTTCAAAAATACACATGTTAATAGATTATATTTATCAATTAACTAAATGCAAAGTGAGTGAACAGAAGAAAAATCTAAATCAAATCCATATTTGGTGTGACCACCCTTTGCCTTCAAAACAGCATCAAGCATCAATTCTTCTATCAAGCATCAATTCTTGCACACAGTTTTTGAAGGAATTCGGCAGGTAGGTTGGCCCAAACATCTTGGAGAACTAACCACAGTTCTTCTGTGGATTTAGGCAGCCTCAGTTGCTTCTCTCTCTTCATGTAATCCCAGACAGACTCGATGATGTTGAGATCAGGGCTCTGTGGGGGCCACACCATCACTTTCAGGACTCCTTGTTCTTCTTTACGCTAAAGATAGTTCTTAATGACTTTCGCTGTATGTTTGGGGTCGTTGTCATGCTGCAGAATAAATTTGGGGCCAATCAGATGCCTCCCTGATGGTATTGCATGATGGATAAGTATCTGCCTGTACTTCTCAGCATTGAGGAGACCATTAATTCTGACCAAATCCCCAACTCCATTTGCAGAAATGCAGCCCCAAACTTGCAAGGAACCTCCACCATGCTTCACTGTTGCCTGCAGACACTCATTCGTGTACACTCTCCAGCCCTTCGCTAACAAACTGCCTTCTGCTACAGCCAAATATTTCAAATTTTGACTCATCAGTCCAGAGCACCTGCTGCCATTTTTCTGCACCCCAGTTCCTGTGATTTCGTGCATAGTTGAGTCGCTTGGCCTTGTTTCCACGCCGGAGGTATGGCTTTTTGGCGCAAGTCTTCCATGAAGGCCACTTCTGACCAGACTTCTCCGACAGTAGATGGGTGTACCAGGGTCCCACTGTTTTCTGCCAGTTCTGAGCTGATGGCACTGCTGGACATCTTCCGATTCGAAGGGAAGTAAGCATGATGTGTCTTTCATCTGCTGCAGTAAGTTTCCTTGGCCGACCACTGCTTCTCACGGTCCTCAACGTTGCCTGTTTCTTTGTGCTTCTTCAAAAGAGCTTGGACAGCACATCTGGAAACCCCTGTCTGCCTTGAAATTTCTGCCTGGGAGAGACCTTGCTGATGCAGTATAACTACCTTGTGTCTTGTTGCTGTGCTCAGTCTTGCCATGGTGTATGACTTTTGACAGTAAACTGTCTTCAGCAACCTCACCTTGTTAGCTGAGTTTGGCTGTTCCTCACCCAGTTTTATTCCTCCTACACAGCTGTTTCTGTTTCAGTTAATGATTGTGTTTCAGCCTACATATTGAATTGATGATCATTAGCACCTGTTTGGTATAATTGTTTAATCATACACCTGACTATATGCCTACAAAATCCCTGACTTTGTGCAAGTGTACCTAGAAGAATTGATGCTGTTTTGAAGGCAAAGGGTTGTCACACCAAATATGGATTTGATTTAGATTTTTCTTCTGTTCACTCACTTTGCATTTAGTTAATTGATAAATATAATCTATTAACATGTCTATTTTTGAAAGCATTCTTACTTTACAGCATTTTTCCACACCTGCCTAAAACTTTTGCACAGTACTGTATATATATATATATATACACACACCGTCTAACTTCACTATAACGAACCCTTCTTATAACAAACCCACTTTTTTAACGATCCAAGCAGTAAGAACCGTTTTTTTCAATGGATATTAGCCCTATTAGAACGATCACTTTTACAAAATTTACCCGGATAAAACAATCTCGGTAGCGACTGACACTGAACTTTCTCCAGTGTGAATGTGTTATTCACTCAGTGAAAACAAAGACCTGGGTAGACTCATTCGAAGATAAGGCTGATTCATAGATAACCTATTGTAGTGCGAATCATGTGTGACGTATGCAACCGTTGCCATCTTCACACAAACTGCAACCATGGCAACAGGCGAAAAACAAACAGATGACTTGAAAAGTTTACTACTCAGCTTTCTAACCAATAGCTGTTTGGTACAGATCCCAGGGGCAGGTTCAGTTTGAATGTTGACAAAACAATGGCTCAGGAGGGAAGGAATAAGGAAAGTCATAGAGACTGACAGCTATTGTGTTAACACTAAGCGAAGCAATATAGCGGGACACAAATAGCACGTAACTCTTGTAACTGTGGCTCCCCACTATAGCGTTATAAAGGGTGAGCACTGTAAATGGCTTACTTTCAAATAAAAAAATAGATTTTTATTCATGCTGATATTTTTCAGTTTCCATTGTATTTGAAAATAAGTAATTTAATAGTGTGCATCTTTAAACAATGAAAGTAAATAGCTAAGTAGACTTATTTTTTTAGGATGGCTAATTGCTGATCCAGGAGACACAGTCAAACACTGCAAAGTCTCAATAAGACATGCAAAAACAACGGAACATTAACAATGCTACTCCACATTCTGCCTTGAATAAAACAAACTGCTTCCAAGTAGCACCCGCGTTGGAGGTTAACGACAAAAAGAGAAGAGCAGAATTTAAACTAGAGTTTCTAGTGGCAAATCACACCGCCATGTCCAAAGATTGTAAATGACACAAACTGCACCAGTCTCAAAGACATCCAGCTGCACAGAACGTAGTGCACAACAGTGATAAATTCAGTCCTGGGGCCACGCTTTTAAATTTTTTATTATGGTTTCTTTCAGGAAGAAGTAGGCAGGTTTTTGGCAACCCTGGTCAGCTGTCCTTCATTACAAATGTTAGTTGCAGATAGGCACGGTTGAAAGGTCATTTGTGTCACATAACAAGCGATATTTATTGGCAAGCTGCCCTCAATCAATAAACTTTAGTTTAGTCACACACTCGGTATGCACATTCATTCCCATTCACGTCAGTACACTCCATTACCTAACAGTGAATATTTTTTTTACTGTTTACTATTATTATTTAACTTCTTCAAGTAATTGCTCCTCTCCTGTAACTTCTATCTTTCCTTAAGGTTTGTTTAAATGTTTGCTGTTCCACTTCTGACATGGAAAATGATTCGAATGTATTTATGCGTGCCGCATAAAGTGGGGTGTAGCCCCCTCAATATTTTGTTCTGGCCCCCCTTCCACCTCATCATGGAAAGTCTGGTGCTGCTATCATGGCAAATCTGCCATGACCCCGCCACTGATTGATTGCTTTCATTACTTAACTTGCATGCTTGTTGAGCAGTAAATTTTCGAGCGAGTATCAACATTTTTGACAAAAAGAAAGGAAATTAGATGTCCATTTTAATGTAATAGTTTTAATAAAATTAAGATTAGTACCATGCAGATTTAATAGCATTACAGTGATAAATATATTTGCTTTGTATTTGTATTATTAAATGGCAATCATAAATCGTATCATTTTAAGTGGTGAGCGCCCTGTGGCCCCCCAAGATTTGGACATTGCCTTATCTGGCCCTCCAGTGAATGTAATTGAATACCCCTGCCCTCTGTCTCTGTAAGTCGCCTTGGATAAAGGTGTCTGCTAAATAAACAAATAATAATAATTTTAAAAAGCTGTTATGAAATAAAAATAAAAAAAATTCTGTTGGTACGTATAAGACAAGTTTAATTACACAGCAGGCTTGTTTATTTAGTTTTAAAATTAATAGAATTTTTTGTTTGAAATACAAGACTAGCAACACTTAGCTACCATTATTTAATATTAATGTGTGGAATAAATAATAGATAATACCTTGTGATATTTCTAGCTGTTAGCCACATGACTTAGATTAAAGGAACATTGTGAGCTGAATAGCTTATTCCTGTCATAAAATTGCTTATGATCTTGCAGCTTTGTAGTATTTTTTTTTTTTTGGCGGTGTACCGCATTTTGAAAAGATTTTGATCGGAGTATCACTGTCAAAGTAAACTAATTTTAAACATTCTTCTGTGTTTGTAATATATTGTATTGCATACATCTCCAGTAAATGGTAATTTGGTTTACATTACTAGTTTCTGTATTTTATTCATGAATTCCAGTCACACGCAGTGACACCTCATTTATCCAGATTTCACACATCCATGGACCTAAACACACAGAGTTCCACTGAATGAATATGGGGGGCACTTACATCCATTCTGGTCTGGTGCTGCTTTGTCATCTGCTCTTGGATCTTTAATCTTCTTAGTAGTTCTTTAAAACCAACCATTGGCACTGGAATCAAACTGCAAAAACAGCATGCATTTAATACTGGGAATGAATATGGAAACACCCAAACAAATCATTCCAGCTTATTCAAGGGTTTTTTTTGACCATATTAGCATGAGATTGGCTGCTGAATGTTTAAGATAAATAACAAAACTGACAAAACAATATTAAATAAATTCATTTGTTATTAGCAGTTAAAAAATAGAACATATTTTACCAAATGAACCACCCTAGTTTACGAGCAGAAGCCCCGAAATCCCCCACCATGCATCACTGCATATTTGGGGCCAGGTTTTTAATACACCAGCTCACCTGTATCTTCAAATGGCCTGTAAATCACTGTTAAAAAGCTGAAACTTGTCATGCTCAGAGAATAGGACCATGCCCTATTGCTTTATTTCTCCAGTCTAACTTTTCCCCTATAAGTAGATTTGATTTTAGCAGTTTCTAATTTATATACCTTTTGGATCTCCAATAGGAATACACTAAAGATACAAGACATTTTGACTATGCAAGAGCTCCTAGAAAAGAAAGACATACTTCTCTGCATCTGGATTGTCCACTTTGGCTTGCTCCCAAATTATTGGATCGACACCTGAAAAACATAAAATAATTAATAATTAATATAACCATCAGAATAAAATATGTCCATATTTTTTTAATACTCCCAGTCTCTAAATATCCCACCACCAAGTTGCTCTTTCCACCTTTTGATAAACAGGCTGCATACAGGTGAGGGAAAAACACCTGTCATAGTTGTTCCAGAGTCAAACAAACCAAAATAAGACACGCTTACCGCAAGAAACATGCGTCAATACAGGGAAAATGGTCAATTCCACCTACTAATCCTAGATTCTTAAATCTAGCAAAACATTTTTCTTCTGATATTTGGACTAATGATTTTTTGTGTCAGGTGTTGGATGCCTAATTACATTAATTCCAGTGATGACTAAATTGTGCAGTTGAGTCAATTCGTTGTTGCAGTCCTACTAATATGAAAAATGTGTTTCAGACATTCTTGTTCACCTACCAGCTGGCGGGTTCTGCAGGAGTTGTTTAAGCTGTGCCGGGGAAAGCTCTGTCCTGGTCAGAGTACGAACCACTCCCAGCTGCAGCAACTGATTCTTTATATTGGGCTGTTCAATGTAGTTAAAGAGTGTCGTGGCTGGAACCCTCTTCGATGTACCATTAGGAGAACGTTCAACTACATAAATGAGAACTTCTGTCCTGAAACAAATTAAAACCAACGCCTATTTAAAGCATAAATGTTTTGCTAACTCCCTTTCTACGCATTGTTACAATAACTGATCATTTTACATATCCTACAAACAAAAAAGAAGTACGCTTTTTGTGTAAAATCATAACAGGTACTTCAGGTGAGGTTTCTGTCCTTAAATAAAGTATACTCTTTCAACAAACTCTTTCATTAAACAAACTCAGATACCACTCTCCTAATTAAAAAGAACATATGAACCCAGCTCCTGAGATACTTACTGATTGTCTGGCAGTGCTTTGACCCCCTCAACATTCACTGTCAGAGTCTGGTTGCCCCCCAGAACTTTATGAAGAGCCTCGACAAGCTGCTGCTGCAGATTCCGGATGTCATCTTCTTTCCTGTTAAAAGCCAAAATCACCAGGCCATCTTCATCTTTGCTGCCAGGGATGCAACTGAAGCCTACAGCCTGCAGAAAAGAGGCGTCATTATGACAAGAAAAATCAAATACGACCCATGTTTCTTTCAACTTCCATATTGAGGGTACAGTTACAATCGTATACATGTTTGTCTTGTCAGGAGAACTGGTGTCAAAATCACCAGGGATCTGGAAGTAATACTAGTAGTAAGCTATTTGTTTAAAAGTTTGCTTGAATTTATAAGCAATACCTTCTTGAGGCTGCTAAAACTGCTACCACTGTTATCAATGCTTTTAAACTAAGATGTTCACTTAAAAATAGCTAGGCATGTAGCATTATTCCTGGACAACAGGCAGACATTGTAAAATTATTGTTTTTGTGCCCTCAATCTGAAGCAAAATTAGCAAACTACACTACAAGTAGACTGCAAGAAACTACTATAAATAATTTGGATGGACGGATAGCTCCTTAATGTATCCAGGTCAAGTTAGGTTGTTTTGGCCCTATTTGGCAAAAGCACCCCTTAATTTAGCACAGATAGTACAAGGCACTAGCAGGTGGTCACAAGAACAGAGGCAAAGGATTTCATAAGGATGGAGGCCAAACAGCTCCTTCCAGTACTGCCAACCCATCTTTCAAGAACCTTACCTTAAACCTGCAGAAGGGGTTTTCCTGTGTGAAGTCCACAGGCGGGATGCTGTTGTTAAAGTACCCTTTGCCTGTCCCCCAGAAAGCTTGCAGTTGGTTCCATTTAGCAAAGATGGCATCACGCTCATCTCCTAGAAGTGTTGGTGCAGACAGCGCGTTTGCTGTGTTGATCAGCTGATTGGACTGCACAGGGGCCTGTGCTAGCTGTCCAAAGAGGCCTCCTGAAGCTAAACACACAAGTAAGCGGTTAGCTGTGCCTAACCTCCCACGGGGCTTAACAATGCTACCCCATCCTAGCTTAACTTGCTCCCCAAGTCAAACTACACATAATGGGCGCCACCACAGATCAAAGTACAAAAACAGGATACAGTGTAGACCAAGTGAAGACATAGGGAACATGTCTGTATTTGCTTCTTAAAAATTGATTAGTATTTTAGTTATTTTCCAACTTACTCTGCTGCTGTGTGTTAAAGCCCCCGAAACCCAAACCAGTTCCCAGGCCAGTGCCAAGGCTAGTCCCAAGACCAGTACTCGTGGTAGCGCCTGTGCCAAAACCAGAGGAAAAACCAAATCCTTTGTTCTGGGTGTGGCTAAAAAGTCCTCCTGTAAAAACAACACATACACATTACAAAAAAAACATACCTTACTGAAAAAATAAAACTTGAATTCACTGCAACTGTAAAATAGGTGAAAACACCAAAATATCTGAGAATGAGAATTAACATTCATTTATGTTAAATGAAGGTAAGGTTGGCCTGGCACTGAGGGACACTCCCTTTCTCTGTAGGGTTACACGACAATCAAGTTGAAATGGTTTTAGTATTTTTTCAGCAGCTTTTATCAACATAGGATCTTAAAATAGCTTAACAATATCTCTACAACCGGATCATTGAGAAACAAACTTACAGTTGCTTTAGATGTTTATGGGTTTTTTTTCTGAACGTCACAAGAGCTTGTGTAGCCCACGACCTGTGTGTCCCCAATATGAGCACACTCCCTAGTTGAAATGTGATATGCTGTGTTGTAGATTGTGGACCAAATGGGTCTAATGGAGAATAGCTGTAGAGTCATCTGGAGGTACTGCATGAGGACAGTGCTATAACTAAATATGAAGAGAGTCAATTCTAGTCATTAAGTGAAGCATATTAATAGGTCAATTCATAAGGAGTCCAGAAATGCAGATTCGTCAGTGCTATTGTTTGTTGGTGGGAGCATCAAAGCTGAACATGCTTCTTTAGGGAGTGTAGGTGTGCAGACTATTAGGAAGTGGATGACACCAGTAGCTGCTCAAACTGATTATTTGGATCAAGCTCTCCACAGGTGAGGGTCATTGGTGTTTATTGAGCTAATTTATCATTCCAAGAGAGACAACTGAAGAATCAGCTGCTTGGATTTGTGTGGACTGCTGTTCTCCAGAGTCTAAAGCCCGGACAAAATGTTTCCGCGTATATGCTGCATGCTTCTGTGTTTCCATAAACAAAGAAACATTTTGCCTTTAGCCAATCTGGAGAGACTCTGTGAGCATGTCATGGATCGCGTGACTATGCAAGACGGTGACTTCTACAGAAGATGACATGCTTTGGAAACCTGTTACAATCCATTGGTTTGTTGACATGTACACTGACACATTGTAGTGTCATTTCGAGTTATTCGTGGTCCTACAAACCTCAGCAGCTCCTCACAAGTATCTGGCTCCATAAGAACAAAATTGCAATAACTTAAGCGTAGCTCATTTAAAAGATTATGGTACGCTCCTCTCTCCTCACGAATTAGGATCCGCTCCCTTGTCCACATGACTCTGTTCCTGTGCTTTCCCCTTCTTTTACAGTTTTAGTGCAATTGTAAGTGCAGCATCACTCAGTGCACTAATGCTTTTGGACCGTGCAGCAGGAATGATTACATGCTGCTTGAAAAAGTTTCCCCATGTTTCCACATGTAAGCTGACCTTAAGAATAGCAGCAATCACCACAAATCCAAGCAGCTGTTTCTTCACTTGATTCACTTTGAATGGTAAATTAGCCCAATCAATGATCCTCATCTGATTGTCAGCACCTGATTTCTGTGAACTGCTTGATCCAAACAATCAGTTTGTGCAACACCAGCAGCCATTTACACTTAAGTGTGACTTTAGCGAAAATACCAACAGCTGACTGTGACATGATGATTCATAACTCACAGATGACAGGTGTAATGAAAGCGGATTACTTTAATGTGGTAATTGAATTTTATACCTGGAAAGTTTAAGAATTTTTTTTATAAAACTAGGAATTGATAAACACTAGTTTTAACAAGTAATTCTCCGAGCCTTTCAGCCACATGTGGTAAAATATTTGATATTCTGAAACTAGTCATCCTCTTGCACTGACATCACTTTTTTTGGATAACAGACAACATGTCATGTTAAATGTTCATGTTATTTTAAAAAATTGTATTTATGGCACTGAAAAAAAAAGATATTATGAACCTATTGACTTCCAACTTAAAGGGTCCATGCAAGGGTCGGGGGTTAGCTACAACACATCAGATACCACATGACATGGTCCTGTGCAAGACCCACGCAGACACATCCTTTTACATCAAATTCATATGTATAAGATTACTCTAGGTCTTTAGTCCAAAACTCAGGAAACCTCAATATAAATATTACTTGACAAATGCTTGTGTATTTCACCTGCTAAGGCTACCGTTCTAGGCTACAATGAACGGCTGATGAGACTTTAAACAAAAAGTACACCTGTGGTAAAGTAATGAATAGAAGTGATAATACACAACCATAGATATGTACCAATCTCATCATTATTAGAAAACAGCACTTTATCACTTTAACTTGTGCAGGATAGGCTCTGATAAAAGCTGTCCAGGTATTGAGGTATTCAGTTTCCTCACTGCTCTGGGTGAGTATAGTAATCATGCAGGTACAGCGTTGGAGACAGATAATGGTGGGAATACTCACATTTTTCTCAAACAAGCAACCAAAAAAGCAAGACAAAGACTGAATAAAGGGAAATGACTATGAAAAAGTGCTTTAAAAAAGTATGTATCATTTAAAGTATCTACCTGCACTAGCCAGGCTATTACCAACATTGAAAACAGTAGCTGCAGTTGTGGAGGCACCAAAATTCCCAATATTAAAGCTGACTGCCGCTGCGTTAGCACTTAATCCGAAACCCCCAAAATTAAACCCACCGGCAGTGGTGTTTGCAGCTCCCAGCCCACCAAATCCTGCAAAGAGGGAACAAGCAGCAAGAAAAGCAAGGCAAGGAAGGGTTAGTAAGAGAAAGAAAAACAGTATTACACAGAATTACAGTGGAGCACAGTGGAGGGTACAAGACTACTCTGTAAGATAAAAGACAGGATCACAGCCAAAGAAGAGTTGCAATGACCTGCAGACAGTATTCATTACGAAATGCCAGGCCATTCTGCAATTGCACTCAAGCAAAGGGAGCGACCCTGACCTACAAACCTAGACAGGATTGCCTAGTCAGATTTGTTATGAAATCCCTCATCACCAGAGCAGTCTCAGTGCTGTCTGATAGAGTGGCTGGGTGTTAAAGAAGGGGTCAAGGCACGAGCTTAAGCAATCACACTTGCGTGTTCTTGCTCTCACCAGCTGCGCATTTTAGCTTAAGTTCAGTGTTAAAAAATATTGGGGTTCTACTGAATTCATTTCCTAAGGATCTGTTCTCCATCTTGAGAAATATCACTGGCATGTACCAATTCTGTTTTCATTGCATGTATTATTTATATCAGAATTCATGTTTTTGTTGGTGACCCAAAAACTGCAAAAAATGCCAAGCAGCTTTTTATCATTTCTTAAATGCACTAGGATGTACATTTTTTGTATTATAATAGTTTTATTGAGGGAACAGGATCTTGGTACCTTAAGGGTTCTGGATGCACTTTGTCAGCCCTACTGTAAGTTTTTAGAAATTCTTTCAGTTTCAAATACTACACTTATTAATTTTGCATAATGCCTGCTGGTTTCCTTATAAATTGAATAATGGAACCAACATGATTAATAGAAACTGATTATTTTTATTTATTACCATACTATTTTACCTTTGTAACATATGGGGTGCAGCGCTGTGGAGAAAGAACTATTGGTTTAGGTGAACGATGGATGTTTTGAGGACATTTTACATGGACTAGCAGCCCATCTTTAATTTCCTATTTAACAGTAAACAATTCAATTAACGTGGTAAGGTCTCAGCAGTTAAGACAGATGACAGATATATGATGCAAGAACAAATCAATATCTGAATGGTTGATCAAAACAAAATAGCACCAATTACTGTCGAGGCTAGTTCAACTTTTACCTTCAGTGCGAAAAAGTCAGTCGGGTACCATATTTCTACTTTTGCAGTGAATTTGGTGGGAATAGCCTTACCTATGTTTGGAACGAACCGGTTTGGGGTGAACGCAATCAAGTTAGGCAAGGGCATACTTAGTTGCCTGTCCTAAATGCTAGCAAGAGATTTTACCATTTCCTATTTTCACTAAGAAGTATTTATTCCTAGTAAAGTCTGAATACATGGCATTTTCTGTAATATCACTCCGAGTGGTCACAAAAACAACAAAAGAAGGATGTCCTATTGGAGGTGACAGAACAGGGGGTAACAAATGTGTCCTACATGTTGTATCTGTCAAAACAGAAAATCTGTACAGCATGATCCCTGACACTTTTTATAAATTATTTTTAGAAAATACATACACATTACTAAGAATAAATACATTAATAACGAAAAATCTTAACTATAGTCTGGCATTTAAAACATCCAAAACTTTACTGACGTGTGCCTTGGTTCCTTCTAATCTTAGCACCAGTAATAGATTCAATCAAACAATACAGCTGTTGACAAAATAATAAGACAAAAGTGTGCTATCTCTTAGCAGCCGTAAAGTCACTTGACCTTAATATGACAGTCATATTAGGTCAGAGATCAATTTCATCAACATTTTCAAGGCAGGCCCAGCTTTAGCGATAGGAGGAGTAGGCAAATGCCTAGGGCGGCGAAATTCGGAGGGTGGCAAAATTGAACAAATTTGTGTGCAGCCTAGTGGTTTGGTACGATAATCTGTATGAAATTAATAGAACAAGCAAAACACTCCAGGCAGCTAACTTCAATCTCTCTCAAGCAATTCAGCAGCTGGAGACACCAAAAATGTATCTCCAGAATTATCGAACAGACATGGGCTTTGGAGGGGCACTGAAATGCAAGGGAGTTGGCAGAGGAACTTCACATTGATGCCTGCTTTCCACCTGAGCTACACATTCGATCTCGTCAGAAAAAAAAAACACTTCCACTACAAGGCAGAAATTCAAAGTTCACTTTTTTTAACCAGGTATTGGACTCTGCTATACAATTGGTTGAGCTATTTATTAGCAGTAGTAGCTGTGGCGTAGGGGAAGGCAAGTTGATAAACTCACATCTCCCCTTATAGGGATGCTAAATTCAATGGCTATGATGCACCTGATGCCTCATGCTGTCAATAGCTAAAACCGTTATTATTACATTACAGCGGTTGTGGAAATGTACCTGTTCCTGTAGCACCAAAGCCAAAGCCAGCTGATGGAGCTGCAGTTGTTGTAGTTCCAAAGCCCGGGGCAGCAAGACCTGCAAATGAACATAAAACAAAAATTAAAAAGAAGAAAACCCAATACAATAGGCCTTGAAAAAGATATGTCCTTGGAAATCTGAAACCAAGCCTTGTGTGCACCTTCTCTTTAGGGAAAGAAAGCCAAGGAGACAAAAGCATAATTAAGACTAATAGTCTGGTAAGAAAATTAGGCAGCCTGGCTATAACTAATTAAATAGTCTCAGTCTCATGTAGGAATAAAACAAAAAAAAAGTTACATAAAACTTTATTTGGGCAGTTACTGAAGACCACCAAATGGCCCATATTCAGTGAAGTTATATTTCCTAGACTGCACAAGCAAAAGCATTTGACCATAAAACAAGAACAAATCAGCTGATATACCTTCATTTTAAAACTGATTTGGTGTTCACTGTTTTTAATACAGGGCATAATTTTTAGGACGATTTGGTTAACTGATTAAGAACACTGATTAAAACTCATGTGATTAATCTTTAAATTGATTATAACTCTACCATACATTGCACACAAAGCCAGACTGCCACATGTATATGTAATTAGATGTGTGGAGTGGTATTCTGGCTTTGGGGTGCAAGATACAGTATTAATGTACAGTATTATTAGGAAACACACACTTACATTCACATAGAATAGACACTGGACAAAATTAAACCTGTCACGGCACTGTCAATAGGTTGTAGGGACAGAATATACAGCCAGGACAACACTGAGAATCTAAAAAAAATGGCCCATCACTTTTGAGACAGGAATGTTGCAGTCTTGGACACAGAAGCACCTTTTAACTAATCCCAGCCTATTGTGACAAAGCTGGGTTAATCAGCTTTTTTATTTTACAGAATGCATGTGATAATCTATAATAAATTAAATCAGAGAGTCATGTGAGGGGCAGCCCATTTACACAAAGGTGTGTGCTGCTTCATCTGATAATGTTTTGTCCTACCTCTGTTGATATTGTATATTAAAACACGTTTAAATAAAGACAAAGACAACATTTATTTTTTATTGTTATGATTTTAGTAAGGAAGCAGCTGGTCCATCAAGGAATCCGAGGTTGAAAATGAACAGAGAAATGAACTTACTACCAAATCCAGATGCGGCAGTGGTGGTTGTACCAAAGCCAAAACCAGTTGATGCTGTTGTTTTGGCACCAAATGAACCAAATCCAGAGGAGCCTTAAGTAAGAAAAAAACATTTTGACTTGTGGTTCACCAATGGATTATTCTGCTATTTATACCAGCTGTAGATAACCAAATTACGCATCCCGTTAGATCCTGAAGTGAAGGTAAAATGATTATTATAAACCCCCAGAGCCAGACTGCCACTCCACACATACATATACAAAGTACATATAAATGCAGCAGTCCAGACTCTGCGGGTGCAATATGTAGTATTTCAAAATTAAAACATTTATGGCAATACATCTATAAAACATACCTCTACTAGACCACTTAAATCAATTAAATCCACAACGCACATATGAAACAGCAATTCTGGATACGGTAAAAATGCACGTCAAAGTAGATTCAGAACTGCACCACTGCAGGACACAGTTAAATAAAAGTGTAATGTGACCCACTGTCACTGTATGCATCTATGAACGTTGTTAATAACCATAAGCCTGTGTTGAAGATATTAGCTTTGTTCCTGCAAAATGTAATATTAGTACAGAAAAACTATTTAAAAAAAAAAAAAAAAAACTTTTCAACTTGTTTTATTCCTGAGCTACAACATAGTGATGTAGCCTAAAAGTGGAAAGTGGAAAGTAATGTTATATGTGCTTGTGTCTCTACAGCAAAACTTACCTTTTATTAAAGAACACTGACACATTGTATTGGCTGTTTTCTGATATCACAGTAGTGTTACAAAAAGCATGACACTACCTAACTCACAAATTATATTTAATAGCCACAACATGTAATAGTTTCAGTGCCATGTTATATGTAAACAAGTCATACTATATAGCCAGTCATCCCATGACCATGCTGGTTTACAGAATTACTTTTCCTACTAGACTGTGCTGCGCAGTATGCCTTTTTTGAGTGGATTCATTTTTTCCTAGTCCTCTTTAAATCCAATGTTTGTTTTTTTTAAACCCAACTCCATCTTAGCATAATATAGTTAAACAACTCAATGTAGTTTGGAAAGAAACACACGAGTACAGCCAGGGCTGGATTAACGCACAGGCAAACTAGGCATGTGCCTAGGGCCCGAACTCAAGGGGGAGGCATATACAGATTTGACTGGAAAAACTTCACTTACTGATTAAACGTAACCTTATACAACTTGTTCTTTTAAAACACATTTTCATTGTATTACATGTAAATACTGTTCAGAAACTTCAAGCGTTCACATCCAGCGATCTTTGAAAAAATGCAGCTGTGTCGACATGGAATCAAGGGTACAGAATTCTTTAGGGTACAGACAAGCAATGGATGTCACAGAATGTTCTAATGTTGAATTCAGGTAAAACAGAGGTTATGCTAGTGGGATCACAGAACCAACTAAAAGTAAATGTGGGATTACATGAGCTCGACACTTGCAGTCTCTCATCAAAACTTAAACTAGAAATTAAGAGTTTGAGGGCCATGTTCATTTGAGAATCATATTAGGGAAGTTACTAAAGTATCTTTTTACCATTTGAGAAATACAGCCAAACTTAGACCAGTTATTTCTGTATCTGATGACGAAAGACTAATGCATGCCTTTGTTTCATCTAGGATTGATTATTGTATTGCACTTTTTTTCTGGTGTGCCAAAACATGTGGTATCAGGCTTGCAGCTTGTTCAGAATACCGCTGCTAGAATTCTGACTAAAACCAGGAAAAGTGAACATATTACCCCTGTTTTGGCCTCTTTATATTGACACCCTGTGCAGTATAGAATTGATACTAATATTTTACTGTTAACTTACAAGGCCCTGAATGGATTAGCACCTAGTTATTTGCAGGAGTTACTGATCCCGTATCTTCCAAACCGCACTCTGAGATCACAGGATGCGGGGTTGCTGGTTATTCCTTAGGTCAACAAAAACAACACAGGGAGGTAGGGGCTTTTTCTTGTAGAGCTCCGAAAATATGGAATGCTCTGTCTTCGTTTGTCAGGGAAACAGGGACTACAGTTTTCAAGTCAAGACTAAAAACGCACTTAAAACGCACAAAAATGTTTTTCTTATCTCAGTGGGTTTTAATGCTTTTGTATTATTATGTATACTGTTATTTAAATCTGTTATTTAAATGGTCTGATTGTGGCAGTTGTATGTGTGACACGCTATACAAATATATTGAGGTTTGTTCTTTTTTCTGCTATGTACTGCACAGTGCTTTGCGATACTTTTCTATAAAAAGCGCCATATTAATGCAATAAATAAATAAATAAATAAATAAATAAATAAATAAAATATAGGTAAACAACATGCCAGTCAGACACAAGCTGGGGACTGTTTGTTCCATTATTTCAAATAAAATTTGGCCCATGTTCTATAGTACGACAAGCACATTATGAAAATACATCACTGCTTCAACCAGATACAGCACAAGGTAATGCCCATCGTCTTACAATACGGGTTACACAGTACAGTCTAGTGTGTCGCACTCTCAGGCCTGGCGCTGTGGAAGGTCTAAAAGAAAGAGCTACCCTATCAACCCAACACACAGTATTAGTTGGACTTTTGCGGAATAACTTTATTTATTACATGTATTTATCTATATCTGGCTTAAAGTATTTTAATAACAGTTTTATTATTATTATTTATAAAACTCACCCGCAGTACTTGCGCCGCCGCCAAAGCTGAACGCCATGATGCCGACTCCTTCTCTGCTGGGACTCCGGTTAGAAACGCAGGCAATAGAACATTCAGTTCCACTGTACTAGCGAAATGCAATACGCTCCTTTAGACAGTACATTTGTGACACAGTAACAGTAGTCGTAATAGTAATTCAGCATAATTTACTTAGCTACCCGAAATAAATGCATCAACTTTTTTTAAAACTTTTTATTAAAGTACGTTGCTATTCCTGTATTATGTAGCTACTGTCACACCCCTAGTATGTAACAACGTGTTAATTGCGTACTGTATGTCAAAGGCTCACAAGGCAGCTATAATTATTATAGCAGAAAAAAGCATCAAGCCAACAAACGTAGTACAATTCTGTTGTTTATTTATTTATGTATGTATTTATTTTGCATGCAACATTTTAACAATTTGCAGTATTGTCACGTTCAATTTTACCCGAATGTAAGTCAGCTAAAGTTGCCATAGTTTAGCCTTCTATACATTGTTCGTCCTTCTATGTATGTTTGTATTTTATCATCCCTTGCTGTTGACAGGCAAGTTTATGTATATTCCACTAAAGCTGGCTTTAGCTGCAAATTTCAGCTGCTGTGGATTTTCGATGTCCACTAGGAGGCATCATCACATTATGCGAGAATAAAGCAAGCAACCAAACGGTATACAGTAGACTCCCGTTAATCCGTGCGGTTTAATACAGTACATTGTCAAAATGTATTAGTGCAGAAATCATCTGATCTATGCGGAAGCGGGTGTTCGTACTAGTGCGGAAATAAGCGTATCTGTGGGGCAACGGACGGTCATCATTTAATTTAATTCAATTGAATTGAGTACAGTAAACCAACGGACAGTACTGAATTGTAGTTACTGAAACCAGCGACAAGCGAACATAAAGGAGATTTAAGACTCTAACAGCTTAATCTTCAGAAATTAATTGTTGTTAATCTTGGCCTTTTTTCCACTCTGCTCAACGGGTGACTCGTGGGTAACTCGGTGGGTAAAAGTTCAAGTCTTTGGCTCTGGGGCTGTTTAAAAAGAAAACTACTGTATATTTTTAGTGTCCTGTATTCATTTCTATTTTCTTTAGTATAGTACGCACTTCAGATGATAATTTTTTTTAAAAAACGGTTTGAAATACAGTAGCGGATTTTCATTGGTTAGTTTGCCTTGCTACGGTATGTACAGCACTACTGTTGGATGACAATGCCAGTTTACATGCACAACGATATGGCAAGCCATCAGGGCCATAATGTGTTGACACAACGCGTAAGAAAGTGACCAATGAGAAGAACCGGTATTTATCAACGCGTAAAGAAGACTGGTTAGACTGCGCGTCCTAAAAACAATGGTAAACGCCAAAAGGGCCATAAGGTTAAAACCCAACGCGTAATAAAATTGATGCTACGCAATGGGGGGATAATATCGTTTAGGAGGCGTAATGAGTCACGCAACAACCAATCAAGGCTTTCTTTTTACTTTGTAGGTAGGTAAGGTAATGAACTCGTCTCATGCATAAAATAGGCCTAATTTACAAATTAATTCATGATATTGCAACCTAAATAATGTTATTTTTTTTAATAGCTCAACATTAGCGTAAATTCTAAATTTATCAGGGGAGGGGGAGTCGACATCCTAAGTGGAGACAGAAATGTACTGGAACAACATTATTTTCGTACCGCGTTTAGATTTTAATGTTCAAATGGCAGCGTTGAACAATTGTAGCTTTTGTAAATTGACTTAATTATCTATTCCATATTTTAAAATAATCCTGATTAGAAAGATTAATCTGCTTGGAATATTCTTACAAAAAAGGAATCATGAAATTAAAAAAAAAATGTGATCTTCAATTAAAAGTCTAAGACAATATTTAAACTCCAGGAATATCACTACACTAGGTTACTGTTTAAAGCATTTAGTTTGGATGGGAGCAATTTCACTTAAAATGTGCATAATATAACAAACATGCATTGCAATTGAAAATATATATATATAGTCCAACTCATACTACAGCTGGTAACGCAACCAAAATGATTATTATTAATACATCGCTGGCAAGGTAGTATTAACTTATACAAGAAGATGTCGTACAAGAAAGAATAGTTCCCTGAAACAGTTGCAATATAAAAATGGAAGTTATAGCACCCGTGAGGGGCACTGATTCTTTCTGATCTGGGTGGGATCATTCAGGCAGAAGAAGAGAAATGAGACCACAATGTTATGTCAGGCAATGGACATCGTTTTATTAAATACAGGTATACTTAACAAACAGGGCAGATCTAGAATACACAGTCACGGCATGGGGTTTGCACTGGCCATTAATAAAAACAATAACTCAAATACAAGATTTCAATTTAAAACTAAAGGGCAGTGCGGCTCAATACGATCGAGGAGACGGTGCTCACTAAACAACAATAAAACCAATACGCCCCCATCTCCAGCACTCCTCTAAAACCCAGTGCCTTAAAATACTAAAATTGTTTCAAAACACACATGACAGAGTGAAGACAAAAGCGCAGGCAGGGATGCGGCCTTATCGGCGGCTCTCTTTGTTTCATTTGCATTCTCCAACCACCCGCCGAATCAGGGTCCAGTTGCTAATAGTACTCCTGCTGGCAGCGCGTCAGCCTCCACTCCAAACAAATCCAGGTTCACATCACACTGGACAAATCAATCAAATCAAAGCGTTATGGCCCCCTTGGCATAACATTAACACGTTAGTAAGAAGTCAACTACGCGTTGCGTTTTCAAATAAGCGTTGTGAAACAGTCACGTGATGAGAATGCTACCCTTTCATTGGCACTTTCACAACGCGTTGCCAAACTTTTTTACGCGTTGTGTCAATATGTTTATGGCCCCGATGGGATCTTGACTGCTGAAACCTCGTGAGCCACAAGCATGATTCCTGCTCCAGTTTATATGGGTTTTTACAGCTATTTTTTATCGTGAGAAAGCGGTTGACCCTGCCCTTAAAGTCGCGCTGCCAAAAGGACATCCTTGTGCTGTTTCACGATGTATTCGTGTGACACCGTCACACAGTCATGCCTGTAGAGTCGATTTTCAAGTGCATGTAAACCAAGCCATTGCCGGGTGAGTGGAATCCGAACCTGATCCACTTTATACAGCAGAACTTCAGAATCCGGCTCCAGTGAAACCAAACTCCATTGTTTTTTTTTTTTTTATCATATTAATTCACACCCTGATGTACAGTATAAATTTTGACCGTTGTTGGGATATTATATTGTATTTGTATTATTGCATGTTTTCAATTAATAGCGCAGGGATTTCCCAAACAGTAAACTGAATTTCGGCTAATCTGTGTTTTTCACTAATTCGGGCTCAAATCAGTCTCAATCTGCACGGATTAACGGGGGTCTACTTGTATCGCCATTTTTATCACGCAAACAGAGTTACAGTATAAGTACTAAGAAGATAGGGATGGTAAAGCGAGGCTTCTGAAAGGGGCTGGCGATTTGGATAATTATTTATAGAACAGGGTATTTGAGAAGCATTGCTGTCAATGTGTTAACCACATTCAAGAAAGTCCCTCTACACTTTTGTTTTGGATAAATCAGCAAATCAAATGTGTCCTTATCATTTTGCGACCGCCCACCCCCCACTGTATACTATACAAAATGTCAGCAACATTTATCTTTTATAAGGGATTTAGTTTTATTTTTTACTTACATTATTCTACATTTATGATGTACTTTAGAAGAGATATTATTACTCCTGCCCCGCTTTTCATTTTTAATAAATTATCTTCACTTTGGAAAGTCTCTGAAGGTTAACATCTTCCACTCCTGGTCTTTGTTCCAACCCTGTTCTAAATTGTTTACTTGAACCAATTACACCTCCATCCAGCCCCTGAAGCAGTTCATTATATCATTATACCCGTTACACCTGGAGTGGAATAACTCTCCAGGACCGGGATTGGTTTAGGTTCCCTTTATAATTAAACTGAAAGGTGGTGTGCTTTTTGACATTGCATGGGAATGCATTTGATTGGCAGACATCAAATAATTGTAGTTAGCTTCCTACACCACACGGTATGTATTATAATAGATACAGAATTGTCACAAACAAAAAAATGACAACACAATACTGAAAACATGTTTTTATTGTTTTGTCATTTGAAACATTACAATTGTTCAAAAACAGTTTTTGAAACACAAATGTTTTCTTGTCGTTTTCTGTTTTAGATACCACCACGTATGACTCACACATTTACATATACTCAGTGTAATGCAAATTTGAAAATCCTATACAAAAATGAAACCGTTTGCCCACATCTAAAATCTCCAAGATTGTCTTTTCCAGCAACAGCACATACAGTATGCACTGTATCTGAAATGTAAAGGAAGATCTGGTTTTGCATACATTTACGATTAGAAATCATCAACAATGACACATGATAATGTGAAAGTTCTCATCCTGCACACACACAAGGTACATGTACACTAGAAATGGACGTAGAGACACTAATTGAGGTAGCCAACCTGTACACTAGTGTTTTGTTGACAGGTGACAATGACTAAATTCCTAATAAATCGCCAATTACTGAAATACTGGACAAACACCACCAGTTTCAAGAAATACCACATATCCTCTAGACCCTGTCTGAGGCTTGAGTACATCAGTTAAAATAATCACATACACACACACACACATAGAAACACTATGCTTCACCAGGAATTAATACAATGTCATTCCAAAACAAAGTGATGCACCAATTTGCTTCAGGCAAAGTACACTTTCATGGACAGCAGGTTCCTTTTCTACTGTGCCAACTACAAAAGTGCTGCTTAGCAACCTCTATCTGTTGTCATTGTCAGCATTTATGATTAATACAAAAATCCTGGACTAATGTGTCTGAACTATAGTGTCTCACCTAGCCTACGACCCTCATATTTAATATGTCAGGATGAGAACCTATTTTTTCCCCCCTTCTCTCTTTTTTAAGAAATGTATTATGGCTTCGAATCTTACATAGTAACACATTGGAACACTTTAAAAACAAAATCTCGTTACATACAAAAAAAGTATTACAAATGTATCAATTGCTATAAAATAGTTTAACCTGCTTTGCTGCCTTTGTTGTTGTATTTGTAACTGTAGTTAATACTGCAAGCATATTTAATCTGTAACAGTTAGTAAAACTAAGATCTCTCGCTTTGATATGTGTCACTGTGAGGGTCTTAAAGTTTCCACAATTTACAAAAAGTAATATATTTTTCATGTAGAATAAAGTTCAGCATTTTAACCCTGCAGTGTTGGGTTGTACACCACCATTTTTGTATATTTGAGTTTTCATTGATATATCAGTTATATAAAACTAAATGTTTACCTCAAAAATGTCTGATAAAAGACAAGACATATAGATTGGTATTATTGTACAAGGGTTAGTGAAATTACTGAATACAGAAAGCACAGGGTGTGTGCCTGCTGTAACGGTTGGAGAAAAAGCCCACAGTGCAAAAGGTCATGGATTAAAAACCCTGGCTCAGATATATTCACTGCCTAGGTCAGCACTCCGCTAACCTGAGAGTGCTTGAGATGAATCAGGTGTGTGTGTCTCACGTGTAATAACCGAAGACAGTCACTCCCCTATTTAACAAGGTCAAGGAAATAAGAAACCACCTGCTTATAATCTCACACTTCGTTGCAAAGCAATGCATTTAGCTGAAATAGCCAAACCAAACAAACAAAATCACATTCACTTTACTTTGAAATCAATTGGCCACATATTCACGGAAACCTACCACACATAAACAACCTACAGCACCTTACCATTATGGTTCCGACTACTCTGCTCTTAGTATTTATATATATTTTTTATTATTATTGTTTTTGCCTGTGTATGGGACATCATGTTTTACATTGTGTGGTCTCTGAATATATGCATACTTTTATGTTATGCTCATATATGCATACATATTTTGTTCACATTTCTTTAGCACACTGTACATTTCTTATTCTTTTGGTTCAGGATTATTTTAATAAAAAGAAATGTTTAAAAAAATTATATTTCACATGCTTTACACATAGTTCCACAGTCACTACTGGCTATACCTGTACATCGTGAGTGCGCTGAGTAAGTGAGGCCCTCAGAGCAGCTCAATGAAAGAACCCACTTAACAGCATGCTCAGATCCACTCCTCCTGAGCAGCTCAGAGTAGAGTTCAGTGGTGATCTGAGTGAGCACAAAAATAATTTCCTCTGAGACGCTCAGTTACTTAACTTCACCCAGTAATGCCTTAGTGTTGTTCCGTATCTATGTGAACACACAATCGAACAAATGTGCCACACTGAAGCTCATGGAAATACAGCTGTGATGGTTACCATAGATACCTCTGAATTCTAAAGTTGTGGGTTCCATCAGCAGCAGTGGCGACACTAACTAATCTAAAATGAGGACTGCAAATCCCCATGGGAACCGTGCCTCAGAAATCTAGCTGGAGACAGGCATGTCCACCACAGCAATATTATTTCACAATTATACAACTAACTGAAAAAGCCTATTGCCTACATTATACTCATTTTAGCCACATAGATGTAAAGCAAATTACACAAAAAATAATAATAACAATAATAAATACAATTTCTAACAAGTGTCGTGATTAACAATATTTGGCCTGCTTTCCGATTTTCACAGAAACAGCTCAGGGCTTGATGTGAATAAAGGGAGACCTCTCAATGAAAAGTATACTGTTGCCAACAGAACTGGGAGATATTCTGTGGTATCCCTGATTGTATACCGACACTGAAGAACGTCAAAAAAGGAAAAGTAGAAGCAGAGCGTTGTTTACAGCTCTGCCAGATTAATTATTTTCATTAAAAAAAAAAAAAAAAAACTGTATCTTACACATTATTACTATTCCGCATTGTAGCCCAGTGGTAAAGGCTACGGGCTGGGAGCCAGGAGGTACTGGGCTCAAATCCCAGCTATGCAGCGTGACCATGGACTGGTCGATCTTTCCATGCTTCAATCCAAACAGCTTTTAAACTGGGTCGAAGCAGACTGCCACTGAAAGGGAGATGGTGCAGTTTGTTTAGGCTATTTTGCACCACCGTCCTTCTGGTAGCTGCACAGAGCACATTTAGAAATGAGAAAATGATGTTCGATACCAGCAATGTGTGAAAAACCATGAAAAAGAAGTTATGTCTTGATTGTTAGAATTATTGTGGCGATGTCCCACCACCAAACCAATGTACCCTTCCCTTCCCTCCCCAACCCAACCCCGTTTTGCCCCAATTCCTTCAATGTTCGCTCTGGGGCGTCCTTATGTATGACCCTTTAAGTGCTTGTGTACGTCTTTAACTGAATATTTGCACAAGAGTTGTTTTCACAGCTTTCCTCTGGCTTATCACTGACTTGAGTGTAGGCAGTATCTTCTTTTGCCGTGGGTTTCTGTTAAAAACAAAAACATAACAGCTATTTACAAGACAAAATAGCTTCATGTTATTTTCCATGCATACACACTTTGTTTCTGCTGCACTGCAATCATCACTATTGCAGTGAGAGATATATATATATAATTGGCTGTGGTGTCCATGGGGATACTAAAGGGCCGTTCACACCGGACGCGGTGCGGCACTGCCATGCAGCAAAAGCAATTGTTTTCAATGAAGGCAGTAACGCGCAGCAGCAGAGCGGCGTGCAGGAGTTAAAATATTTTCAACTTTAGCTGCGCCGTGACGTAAACTACCAGCAACCAATCAGGGGAAAGTAGGAGGCTCCTTTGCGAGGAAGAAATTTTAAAAAATGTAAAAAAATACAATGGAGGAAAAGCTCGCGGTTCTGATTTCTGATTTTCCAGAGTTACAACATTAAGTAGGTTTGAAATCTGCCTTCATCAAACCGGAGCTCCTGTATCAGCCGATGATATTCGCCGAACCTTTTTCTTTTTCTTGAGGATGTCATGGACTCACAGAGATCTTACATTTTTTTCTTTCTCCAGTAGAACAGGGCGATTGCAATTATCTTTTTTTTGTATGCTGTTCATTGTGTTGTCGCTTTTACAGCCCCCCCCCCCCAAAAAAAAAGTTTGATATGATGGGATGGCAGTAGCATTTTTTAATCATGTGTATACGATAATGGTCAATAATATCAATGTATAATGATGCCTTTAACTCACAATCTCGTTGCCTATGAGCACAGAGATATTTCACTTCTTCTCTTTGACTGGGTCCCACTACTTTTGAATCGATTTAGAATACAGGAAATCTAATTCAAAGGGGGGGGGGGGTATTTTTCGGTGGTTTGAGACTAAATCAACCAGCTTAATTACTTGTCATCAGCAACATGATTCTCCAGGTAAGGTCATTAGCATATTCCAATTTAGAAAAACAGGAAGTCCACTCACAAAAGGGAGATTACAAATAAATGTAACATTTTTAAAGGAAGTCAATAAACAAATTAATAAACAAAAATCAGGTACCGGCATTTGATTCACAATTATAGAATGATTAATTTGTCAATTGTTTAATCAAATGATGTGTCTCATATATAGATGGTTTAGACAGAAAAAGGACAATAAAAGCTCCAATTTATTTAATATTTTCTAGTCAATATTTAATCAACACTGACCTTCTGCATTCGTGATCTACATAGTAGGATTATTAGGACACCCAGCAGGAGCGCTCCCAACCCAACAATGATTAAGGGGAAGTTGGTTACAATGGTTGAAATCAGCAACAATGTCCTCACTCTTTTGGCAGATGCATCATCAATCACAAAGCTCTGAAACACATACAGCCACAATCAGCAACACTTACAGCTACACTGGAAAGAAAATCTATAGGAGTTAATTACGTTGTTGAACCACAATGCAATACACAACCTGCTTCTTAAAGTCCAGGTGAATACTGCTGAAATATGGAATAAGAAAAGAAATTCAGCCTGGTCTAACAGATGAATTTATGGTGCTTAAACATGTTTGAATACATTTATCGTGTGACTGCATTACTACATTATAATCTGGAACTTATTATGCTGAAGTTCCCAATAGCTGTGTGTCAACTCAATTGCTTAACGTTTTGGATCAGAAAACAGGATTTCTTCAGATTATGAAATGAATGAAACTGTTACATGCTCAATGCCTAGGGATTTATAGTATAAGGTTCAAGTCACATTTAAAAAAAAGTGCATAAGGTAATTAAACTACCACCACTAGTAAAGAGCATGCACCATTGTTTTATAAAAACGTTGGGTTCCTATTGAAATGTGGCACCATTTTCTAAGCTTTCATTTAAAGTGTGTTGTAAGTATTGTGGCAGATCTGCCAGGCTTTATCTTTTCACTGCTCTTATGTAATTCCAATACTGTGGATAAAGTTCATAGACAACCTCCACCACCATGGGCTTATTTTTTCACATTTAAATAGATTTGGAATATATATATATATAAAAACACAACTAACAAAAGCCTACTGTATGCAATTATATTTGAAAACAAGTAATTTATAAAAGGAGTTCTTACCTCATTTATAAACATCACCGGGAATACAGTCTGGTTTAGATATTTGGTTATTCTAAAAAAAAAAAAATAAATAAATACATACATAGAAAAATAAATCTTAAACCAGTAAAAAAAAAAAGTTCATTTAAAACAAATGCATAAATATTGTTTGCATGAAATATTTTTGCTGCTCCCCCCCACCACCACCACCACTTTTAGATTTCTCCATTATATATTGATTTATAAATCACTGCCTATTTTCATTAAGTTCATCATATTACATGTAATCCTTTTACTTGTAAAAGCCCAGCTGAGAACAAATTCAAAATTCCAGAATTGTCCTGCCCTGGGAATATGGGTCCAGATTTATGTATTTTGGTGGAAGGGGAAAGAAAAGATAATAATAATATGCCCCCCCCCCCCACACTTTTTCACAGATTTTAGAAGACCTTACATAACCATGTAAAATAAGTTTATCAGGTTTACTATGAGCATAATCAGCTTTGCTGGCTTGTCAAATTGAGGTTTAATTTAATAAACTCACAATAAAACATGAAAAGGACCCAGGTGTAATGCAATTTCCCCTTCCCTGGTGTATCAATTAAAACGATGTGGTACTTACGGGAAACCAACAACTCGATCCACTAAAATGTTAATCTGGGCTCTCTTGCATGCTCTCATAGGGAACCCAGTAAGCTGTAAAACATACAAAGAATTAGTCACAACAGAACAGTAACCCTTGTATTAAGCCATCGTTAACATAAATGTAGCTTGTTAATTTTAGCAGGTTCTTGCTGTACTCACTTACGAACACAAAATAGCGCTATTTATGCAGCTATGTAACATTTCATAGTGAATAATATACCTTCAATGTCAATCATTTAAACATTGTAATAGGACTGCACAACTAATGACTGTTGCAGTTCTCATTGCAGACTGCTGAATGATGGATATACTGCATACAGAAGAGAGACTATGAAGTAGTTAATGCCAGGATTTCCCTTCTCCTGTCCCCACCACAAACAGAAGTATACTCAAGCCTTTGTCACTTACTGGGTTAATATCTAGGTAGGTTTCATGATCATCTTTGTTTGGGGACAGTCCCTCAATTGCATCTACATATTTCTGATCCGCTTGGTAAAAATGTGGGAATGAGACAACGACAGGTGCTCCTGTAGTACAAGAAATAAACAAACAAACAAACAAAAAAAATCCCTTACAAATCTTGTGGTAAAGAAGTTACCCTGAGAACAGGTCACATGTTTTAAAAGTTATAAAACAAAGCGAGGTGCAGGTCAGCATCACGTGTGTGTGGTGGGGAGGCAGATACAATCAGACCTCTATCCCAGTTTTCTGTTGAATATATTTTGAAGATATCCATTGTAGTAAAAGTCACATCTGTTTCACGGAGGTTGAAGATGGAGTGGGGGAAACTATCCTGTTTGTTTAGAATCACGACAGGATGTAATTTAATAGCACATTTTTTATTCATTTTACATTTTGAACACAAATACAAAAGGCAGGACATTTATTGGGAAACTTTTTCCTAGAGCCCTTTGACACAATAAGGTTGACACACCTTGGTATTTTCAAAAACACGCCAACCTTTGTTTTAAAAAAGGGACAGTATGTGCAGTTGTAAACTGACATGCATCATACTTATTTTTAGAAAGAAAAATCCTTCTAGAAGGTATGCGATTATATTCACAATAGTATCTGTACAAAATAAATCTACCGAAAGATATTTTAACAAAAAGCTCTTTGTAATTATATTACAAATACACAACATGAATATACATTTAGACTACAATCCTCCCTGGAAGCAGAGGTTTATTTGTCATGGTTGTTATTATTTACAGTGCTTCAATAAATACATTATCTTTATAAGCAGACATAATCGTAGTGTAAACCAACATCCAGCAAATTCAAACACTCAAAGTGAGCATATATGGCACAGTAACTTGAATTATGGGAATCCAGTCTGGGCATGCTGTTACTATGTAGGTAAAATACCTTTAACTATAAATAAACAGCGAGTTGTCTGTTTTGCAAAACAGCCCAATAGCAAATGTATTCTTCCCATGGAAACTAAAAGGTAACTTTTATATTTATATGTATACTGTGTATAGAAAAGCCTAATTAGGGCAATTCTTTTAATTAATTAATTAGGGCAAGGTCCAAATCACTTAAACCCATAGAACTACTGAAAAATGTACAGGGATTTGGGTTCCTGAGAAACCAGTGGAACAGAGGGTAACATTCTGCTGCAGTCACTGCTGGGAGTTGTGTGGGTGAAGGGTCACTGTACTGCATGTCTCTACCAAAAAAGAAAAGGAACAACGAGTCTGGCAATACATCACATGTTCAACACTCACCCAGTCAGCTGCCTAAACAAATTTCATTCTGAAGTGTGTCACTGCAATATATGTCATTTTATAACCAGATACTGTCTTATGCAATGTAAGCAAAACAAATGTAATAAAAATACCTTTTCTGCAGACGCTAACTTTTAACACTCCTGTTCCCATGCATGTTCCTGCTGGTACACAGAACCCAGCATTGGCAGGGTTCATTTCAGGACTGGCAAGAACTTCAGGAGGGGGGGAAAACCGGTAGGCAGGTATACCTTTTATTCCCACATCCTTTTCAAAGGTTAAATATATAGACCTGTAAATTAAATAAATATTTATTAAAAAAAAAGGGTTTTCTGCTATGGTGCCATTAAGCATCCAGTTACTATAGACAACAACAGACAGTACATTTAAAGCAGCAAGGACTATGCAGTATTTGTGTGTATTATTCATGGCCCACGACTTAAGGAAAGGTATCTTGACCAGGCTAAAGATCAGTGTCGTTTACACACCAAGCTAAAGTTGAAAATACAGATGGCACTTGTATTTTGGTAATTAAAAATCAAATTACAGGGGTAATTACTTTTGCAGAAGTAATGGGAAAGGGCAGTGCGTGTCTGTAATGGAATTTAGGTGAAAGAGTACTATTGAAGTTAACACTATTAAAAGAAAAAAAAAACATTCCCATGAAGGCTGTCACTGTTCCAACTGGTATAAAGACTCTTTTTGGGCCGATGAGATTTAGAAGTTCCATGACAATGGATAGGAAATTCATTGCTTTGACTGCCAAGGTAATCTGAAACAATATTCAGAAGACAGAAGCGTGCCGGTACATGCAATATATAAACATTGTATATCCATTGCCCGTGTATGCTTTTACTGTCGCCAGTGAACCAAGACTAACCAAGGTGAAACAGGCTACGTGGATTTAAGCCTTGGTACTACATTAACACTGTGCATTTAACACTGCAGAACGATGTCCAGAAACTGGAGCCCAACACCCACCAAGAGATTGCTAAATAGTAGGAGAGTAAAACCTAGCATTGCTAAACACTGGTCACTCTGGGTCTTGGGCAGTTCTTTTCTAGCAATATAGTTTGGCAAGGCAGCATTTAGCTTTTTTTCAGTGTATAATGTATTTAAACATGTATTGCATCAGTTGTCATTTATTTAGTATACTACTGTTATCTGACAATTCGTAAGTGATTACGTTTTTTCAGGGAAGTTGGGTGTGGAAATCTCCTGCAGTCTGTTTCTGCACAGTTATACACACATATATACACATAGTTTGTTGGGTATATTGATTTAAATAGCAGCCAGCATTAAAATAATTGTCCCTCGTGAAAATCTCTACATCATCTCTTCAGTGTATTTTGAGTTATATACTTTCGTAAAATTACAAATGGCCCGATGGGATTTTTAATATTTAAATAGTGGGTGCTGGGTTCCCCCTAGTGGCTCATCCAGTTAAAGCGCTGCCGCTGGGAGCGCAGGATGAGTCACGCAGCTTGGACTGCGCCAGTTCACGTCCAGGCTGTGCAAAGAGGTCGAACTTTGCTGGGGACTCCGAAGGGGGCGTCACATTGGCTCTGACGCTCCCGGGGTTGCGGATAGGAAACCGGCAGGGGACTCCTCATCAATCGCACAACAGCAAACACTACTGGCCAGACGATGAGCACATTCACAGTGGATAAAAAGCAGGGCTGATCTCTGTTCTCCGGGATCGGTAGCCCGCCCACCTCTCCTCTGGATTGCTCGGCATAAAAGCGATTCTGTCTTTAGGCTTGTGAGATCGGAAGACGCTCACGCCTACAGAACGTCTGTTCTGTGTGGGGACTTGCTGCAGTATAATTGGACATTCCAAATTGGGGCAAAATAAATAAAAATAATAATTGGTCACTCAAATTAAAAAAATAAATAAATATTGGGTGCTATTAAGATTTGACACCACTTAGTCATTTGGCTAAAATATCTTAAAATCCAGCATTAGTGGCATGTTTTCATCAAAAACTAAAGTCAAAGTTTTTAACTTCTGTATACAGTACCTGCATAGATCAGGTGAAAAGATGTATAGTGATTCATTCTTTCCTATCAGTGGGTGAAAGGAGCTTCCATCACTGCCATTGATCATGTTGCTTTCATTCGAGGACCACCACTTCATTTTGCTAAGGCACAAGATTAAGCAAAGTTTTTACTTCTGGTTTCCCACATCTTTTTACATTGCATTTTTCCTCAAAATCACCACAATCTCAACGGACACAGCATCTCCAGGTCAAGATTTCCCTTTGTTTGTCAGCGAAACATGACACACTAACCAGCATGCCTAATACATGAAACCCTTCATATTATTTTTACCATGTAATACTGCGTTCACCAAATGCTTGATACGAGTAATCCTGTTAGGGACTCAAATGAGAAAATGCAGTGAAGGTTACGCAAGTTATTCTTCAGAAGGCTTTAAACCAGGCTTATTTTGATAACTGTTGAGCCTTTTCAAAGAAGACAAATGGTTTTCAATCATCTTTAAGCTGCGAAACGATTTTCAGAACACATTGTACGGTGGGAGTGGGAGTCGCTTGACTAGATATGGGGGAAAGGTCACCAGCAAGGCCAACATGTATTATTTAGGGTTGTCACAGTTCCAAGTGGTATTAATATTATTCTGACAGTTAATGAGACAAACATTTGGAGGGGAAAGGACAGGATGTTTCAGGCTTTCTGAAAAACAGTCACGCCTGCACTATATTCATAAAATCTGAATTTATTAAACAGGTGAAAAGATTAATGAAAGAAGGGGTCTAGTTCCAAAGCTTCTTACTCTGAATAGTATTTTACTTCGATGTAAAAAGTTTTGGAAATAGCCACCCTGTTATAAACCTAAAATTAAGACCTTGAACCAGGTGTACCTTGACTGTCGATGTCAAGGTTCACCAATTGACCGGATTTATAGTGGTGCCTAGAGGCACAGATATTGGGGTGACCAGATTTCTAAAGCTCAGAACTGGGATACAGATTAAAAATGTTTTAAGAATGCGTCTTACTTGAATACAGTGATTTTATCACTTTTGTTGTTTTCCCATTAAAATTAGACTGCTGCACCTTCCCCTTCCAGTTCATAGCCATGTTTAACTGTTGTAACCATGTGTGTTGTGGTTTTATCCTTAATTTCTATAATTTTGCATGCTTTTAATTTAGTATAGTAACCTTTATGAAACATATTATTCTGGAACCATTATCAATTGCTGATCGTTTAAAGTAATTAACAGGACTTTTTTAAAGTTTGGGGAAAAATGATGGGACTGGGACAATTGACGGGAAAAGAGGGTGGCCCCAGTAAAACTGGGATGTCTGGTCACCCTAACTGACACCCTATATCCCTTGCAATAGTTACCTTTCACCGTTCCAGGAGACAATTTTACCAAAGTCTTTGTAGTCCTGCATTCCTGTGTGGAACACAAACTCATCATCACTGGTACCATTTTTCTGAAAAAAATAAACCAATAGATGTAAACACACATTCATTTCTATACAGTTTGTCTCAGCAATACTAAAGCTAGTCATTATTCATTATCAATGTTTCTTAAGGGGGCATGATAGTTGGTGCCGACTATCTGTGTCCTAGAATGCAGTCTGCACAGGGCTGGCTGTTCTGCGTGCAAAAGGACAGCAAAAACATCTGTTTCTTGTTATCTCAAAGGGCTTCGGTTCTGCATTTTTCAACCAGAAAATCTCCAGGATCTTTGGTTGTTCATCATGTTCTGAAAGCATCAGAACATATTTCCATAGGCCCACCAACAACCACCAGATCAAAATCACTCCATCTTTCTTGACTTCATTTTTTGGACCAGCTAGCTGTAGGCTAAAGACTTCAGTCAATTATGCGTTGATTACTAAACTAGCTAGTACAATATTAATTGGGTGCAGCCAATGTGGCACTCAAAAAATACAATCAACAATTCTAGTATGAACTAGAACAGTTTTGTGAACAAATACTACATTATCCCTTTATGCATTTTCATCGATTTGTGTAATCGATACATTTTCTAAATTTCTATTTGGAGTAATGTTATTACTATTTGCCCACAGTTAGAAAGAGTCAATGTCATCATTTTGAAGACCTTTAATCTAATTTCTTTTTCATGTAAATTAATTTCATATTAATTTAATCATGTTCCAAGGGATTTCCAGCAAAAAAACTATTAATTGCAAGGATGGTTTTATTTTGAGTTTATTAAGATACACCTGAGCTTGTTACAGTACCTATTCTCTGTTGCCAATCAAGCTTGTAGCAAAACCTGGAATGGGTGGAACTGCTATGTAATAGGAGTCGTATTTCCATCCCTGAATTGTTGCAAGTCATTGACATACTGCAAGAGGTTGAGTAACCCCATTGGTCCACTTGAGCTGGAATCATCCTCTAATCAACTATAATGAATGAAATACAGTATTCCCTATAAACTTAATGACTGATTATTGTACAGGACTGCACAGCACACATACCTTATACATGAGCCCAAAGTATTCCTCGACCTCTGGTTTGAACGCACGAAGTCGGGTCAGAAGAGGATCTTTGAAGCCCCACAAAAGCTCATTAACGGTACGTATCATGAACATTTCGACACCAATGGACTGCATCCCGAATGAGATAATAGAACTTAAGATTATGGAACTTCTGACTTGCTCCATTACAGCCTGTATTATTAAAAGAGAAAAATGGAAAGAAACTTTTACTGTAGCTGCTGCTGAATTACAATCACACACGCACTCTCCTGTCTGGTACAGAAATTCAATAAAGGGTACCTGCAGATGTTTTAAAACCAGTCAAAAAAACAAACAAAATAAACTGATGAGGTCTCAATATTTAAGGGGGCTTCGTTATTCCACGAGGCCTGTCCGTTGTCCAGGGAAATAGGTTCTACATTCAAGTGCTAAATGCATGAATGCTAAAACATGTTTTTCTTGTCCAAACTTTCTTTTTCATACATACAGACATTAGGTCACATACAGTATCAGGAGAATTTCCCAACTTCATATAAACCTGGTATAACAGACATTTTTGCAACATTCAAATAAACAACTCCAGCGGCTATTGAAATGATTAAATATCCATGACGTTTGCAATATGTAGCTGTCCATATTAGTGTAGCCACTCACAAAATCAGCACTGTAACACAGCATATATATTTTCTGCATAGTTGTGTGGCTGCTTGCTTTTTCTGTCTCCCACAAGTACCACCAGACTGACACGAGGGTGTACCAGCACAGCAACCTTACATAATTGTAATGCCAGTATGCCACCTCAAACTTCTCTACATAAAGCAGAAGTGGCAGCTGCTCTCAGAGCTCAGCCAAGTAAATCAAGTGTGCTGCTGGCTGATCCAGGACCAGCTGACAGAGCACCTGAACCCACTGAACTGAATATCTATCCAATGAAACAGCCTCTGTCGTGCACGCATTGGGCTTGGTTTCAAAAGTCAGCGCAATTCATCAACGCACGAAGCCTGTGTGTCTTTCGAAGCAGAGCACAGAGTTTGTGTCAAAATAATAATAATAATAATAATAATAATAATAATAATAATAATAATAATAATAATAATAATAATCTTTATTTTTATATAGCGCCTTTCATAGTGGACCACCATCACAAAGCGCTTTACAAGATACAAGACTAGGGTTTGTGAACTAAGCATCAGTTGCAGAGTCACTTACAACAATGTCTCACACGAAAGACGGAGCACAAGGAGGTTAAGTGACTTGCTCAGGGTCACACAATGAGTCAGTGGCTGAGCTGGGATTTGAACCAGAGACCTCCTGGTTACAAGCCCGTTTCTTTAACCACTGGACCACACTTGTTTGGAAAGCCAAAAACACTATAAAACACTGCTCAAAACACTGGTGATTCTGATTAGTAAATAAAAAGTTATTAAAGTAATTTTTCTGTTTAATAGAAAGCAATATTGAATATTCCTTTCCAGATGGGTTAGCAACTTGAAAATCAATAGAAAACAAACAGTCAAAAGGAAATGCACTTTTAAAAAAAAGTCTTCAAGTTTGCAGTTTGCAGTGACTGTAAATATTAGTGTAGCCACTCATACAATCAGCACGAATGTAAATATTTTTCTCTTCATAGTTTGGTTTCTTTCATGACAAGGGGGAGTCATCATCTTGTAAAATATATTGGTCTCTTTGTCCAGCTTTCCTTACTTACTGTATCTAGACAATGAAAAAAAGCTAAACAAACAGAAGATGGCACTCCCTGGCACAAAGAATGACCAGGGGGCCAGAAAAAAAAAGAGAAGCGCATTAAAACTACAGCAGCAGGTTACAAGAGGCTTTGTCTGCTCCATGACAAACACCAACAACTCAATTTCTGGTACAGTAGCAACCATTGTGATGAAGCTTCCACATATAGAACAGTCATTTTTATTTATTCAGTCAATTTTGTTTTTCCACTGGAGTTTTACATGTGTTCATTAGATAATACAGAAAATATATTACAGTTATTCCAATAGTATTCTATGCTTAAACAGCATATTTCATCGTTATTTCTTTCCCCCGTAAATACAGGACATGTGATTGATAAGTCATCAGTCTCTTATTTCCCCCATTCAAGAACCCATTACTTCAGTCATTCGTTAGACCGTGTTCAAAGTACATTTTAAGGCCCTGTATGAAGTCTGATAGCAAAACAAGGGCATGAAAACTGTGCTCTTATGATGTGGGGCAGGATGTTCAGTTTGAAGGGTTTCGTCACTAACATGTTTCATTATACCCAAAATGACATCTGTTACAACAGGATCCTGACGTTTCTAAATGTCTGCTCCTGACCTGTGTTCCAGCCTTGGTCTCGCCCCGCTCTTGTGTACTCAGCCTCTATCTCAGTGGACTTGAGCCCAGCCCTACTAGATAATGAACAGCGTATGTTAAACAGCACTTACCACAGCTGGGATGTTGACGGTTGTTATCAGGTCGACCTCTGGGTCCCCTGACGACATATCTCGACAAAACACAAAAGTCTTGGGACTTAAAGCTGATACCTTAGTTCCATTTTCAAGGAAGGTCACATTTTCTCTAGGCCTGTACTCTCTAACAACAACAAAAACAAAACAAACAAATAGGCAACACTGAGGTATACAAGTCAATCAGTGTCCTTTATTGAAAAAAAATCCTGGATTCTGGGAAATTATATTTTCTTATATATATTCGGAACAAAGATTAATGATGAATCACTGGATACGTGGATGCAAACTGGTACGAGGGCTTTGTGTGTATGGTAATGTCCATGGGAAGGAGTTCAATTCTCTTCTGTAAAAAGGTTGCATTTTAAGATACTGGTAGATAGGGTTGCCACATATTCCTTATTGTAAGGAACAGTTTCTTATCCATTTCCTATTTTCAGATATTGCCGAAGGTGGTACCACAGTCACAGGTAATCAGTTAGGTGCAGCCCTTTGAAAGATTACTTTATGTGAAAAGACTTGGCTTGTTAATCTGAAGGAGCGCTGAGGATTGTGAATCGTTCATATTCATAGTGTAACTGTGTTAATAATATTGGGATTATTTTCAAAGGGGTTTGCTGTGTGTGTTTTTTTTTTTTTTTAAAGATTAATGATCCCTGTTTTACACCAATTTAAAAATCAAATTTTGCCTCAACCCAGTTACAAATCAGGATAACAACTGGCAATATATTTGGCAGGACTGAATCCCTTTAACAGTATTAGAAGGTCTATAAATCTTTTATAGTGACATACAATAGTGGACAGTGTAGCCTTGCACTTTTTTATATATATACACACGTGTATTTAGATTGGCTAAACTACTATCTGTCTGCACTGTTGTCCTGGGACTTTGCTATTTGTTTTGGGATCTTCTTTGTGTGCTTAATCCAGTTCACATGCATTCAAATACCCAGTTTGGTTAACATCTAAGAAATCTGTTAATCTGTTCTGGATATACAGCATTCTTTAGCACTGCTTTTGTACCACACTAATTCCCATGTATTAATCCTAAAACACCAGCAACTGCTTTTGTTTCTCACAGCTGTTCCATCAAGCAGACAGGTAAATATATAAATTGCTTTGCAAAGCATTCCATTGGCAGCATTGTGCAGACATGATGTTGACTACACTGACATGAGTGAAATATTTCTGGTCAGGAGCTGACACTTGAAGTATTGAATTACAGATTGTGGCTATTCTAATGTTCGAGTACATGAGTAAGGCACTTGCATTTGAACTTATTTTCAGTTGGATGACTGGCCATGACCATAATGATCCGAACACTTGCTTTAAAAAAAAAAAAAAAACCCTAGTGGTCGGTCAGAGGAAAGCCGGGTTCCCTTGTTTACAGACTACAGTATATAGATACTCTTATGCACTGTTAAGTATTCAAAATGCCAGGGAGCTCCCTGGTTTTACAATTAAATCAGAACAAGCATTTACTGTAGATCCACAGCTCTTTAAATAGCTCCCAATCTCTTTCTGCTTGGTAAGTTTAATGCAATCTTTATTTTCAAAGCATGACAGCACTGTATTTACAATAATTCAGTGCTACGTTTTAGAATAAAGCGTGGTTGATTCAAAGTTTCCATTATCTACTTTCTATCTGACTCTCCCCCGCTATCATTCAAGGCTAGAAGATGGCAGCTGCTATCTTAGAGTATTGCAACACCACTGTGTCACAGCCTCCTCCTTTACATCTCACATCAAAAAGCACTTCACTGAATTCTCCCCCGAATCACAGAGAGTACAGATGTTCAAAAATGGTGGTACAATCAAGATACAGCAAATATAGGTCCTGTTTTTGCAGCTTAATCATTTGTTGAGCTGGCAAAAGTAAGTCGTTTTCTGCAAATGTTTTTTGTTTGTTTTGGGTTTTTTTTTTTTTTAGCTGACACAGACATTTCCACACAGCGTGGTCACTCTGCACTCTCACACCAGAATAACACTTCATCAGTTCTGCGTTACCAGCATGTTTTTTACCACTGTAAAGAGAACAGTTACGTTAATACTTTTACAACAGATTACTATGTAGCTGGCACAATAATATTCTGGTAAAAATGGCTTTTTATGTATTATGGAATGGGGATTAGCCAGGCACCCTTGGAGGTCACAGGTTAGTGTTTGGGCTTGGAGTCAGGACTGTTACCATAAGATAAGTCAGGGGTCTGTTATTCATAAATACATCTTATACAGAAGATGGCATACCGCAAACCTTTTTGGTACTACTTTTGATAAGGTTTGTAATTGAAGGTACCAAAGACACAACCCCTTTACAAGCTGCACATTACGATCAAATACCCTTTTGTTCATTTATTTTAGCATTTAACATTAACATTCCATTTGATCTGTGCATGCTTGCAGCGGTCTTACCTGTAGGTGTACGGTCCTATCTCTTCAACAGTAGGCTTCCTCCCTTGCATCACAGCTTCTGCGTTTGTCATGTTGAAGAAGTAGTACTGCATGTACACTGGGGGAGAAGGGTTCTGCCAGGATTTAAAAACATCTGCGCCTTCCTTCAAAACTATTTGCTGTTTAAAAAAAAAAAAAAAAGAAAGTGTATCAGGGATTTGCTTGTCACAGACTGGTTAAGCGTATTACACGGATAGTATATCTGTATGTTTCTCACAGCCTGTCAAAAGCAAAACTGAAATTGCAAAACAAAAACTACACAGCTACACCGTTAATATAAAACTTGAAGTCTAACTCGAGAACCTTTTACCAAAAAAAATAACACAAAAAACACAAGAGAAAATATATTTTTTAGGGCATTAAATTCACGCTAATCATGCATCCAGTTTTGGGTTTTAGAATGTCTCTTGTTTATGCATTATTACAGGGTGCCAGGAGTTTAAACAAACAATCAGGCCTCTGCAAAATCACATCATGAATAAATCATAACGGAGTCAGTAGGTTTACAAATATGAATTGTTAATGTATCTAGAAGGGAGGAAAAATTTATATAACATCAAATTCCTGGCTTCTGATCATTTAAATCACATACTTACAAGTCCTCTGTTCTAAGGGAAGGTTTGCAATGCATGGTGCAATCACTGGACCATGCGAGAGGAGCTGAAAACAGTATATGCTCATCCATTTAATACAAAACAAGCCAAACGGCAGTATTTTGAATTGAAAACAAAAATGCAAGTTTTCTTAGTAAAACACTCACAGTGACATACAGCAGAAAGGTGACACAAATACAAGAAAAAAATGACCACAGTACTGAGCATTCCAGCTGTTTAAGAATTCTGCATGTGAATAAACTACTGCTGAATAACTTCCTCTGCATTCACCAAAAGTGTATGCCTGACCAACAGCCAAAGCAGAACTGGGTATTACACAGGCTGGTTTACAATCTGAGCAAAGAGAATAAGACAGCAGTCTGAAGTGTTAAGAGTTACAGTTAGAAAAATGTAATTTCGGCAGCTGGTATACAAGCCCCTGGCTGCCGTATTTAAATTATCACTGGGTATATTGAAACGATCATTTGTATTTAAGCATGGTGTATGAGGAGGTACAATTTGGAATGTTCACTGCACTTAAAAACAAATGATCACTTTTATACACATTATAGAAAATAACCTTCAGACGTGTTCCATTACTTTTCGTTGCTTTTTTTACTTTTATCTCAGATACCCAAATTAGACAGTTCTGCTTTTTACTTTGCTCTCTTCTGCAGTAGTCTCTACAGTTGCCGTTGTGATGGAAAGCCCCCCCACCCCGCTTAAACTAGTTCCGTTTCCTATAGTACAGAAATCAAAACCTGTAGCGCATCGTGCCATTTCCTACAGCAATGGAGCGTTCACATTGATTAGAAAGGGTGTGATGGGGTAGAATGATGTACACCTGCCATTACCACCATGCGTAACTGATTACCAGAACACTTATGCCAGCTGCATGGGCGTAGTATTCTCTCCAGGTAAGAGAAGTAACTCTGTAGGATATGCTTTTCTTTCAGGGCCCTGCTCACGATTCTTGCGGAGCTGTTCAACTTTTGAGTGTCTCTTTCATAGAAATAGGCAAAACGTATTTTTTTATGCAACTCCTTCAACTTTTTATCTGTCAAATCAAAGTTTCTTTTTTTAAATAATCACATCTCAATTAAATAGTTTATTGCTTACGTCACATACTCAATATTGCTTCATACTCAAATGATTGGGCTTCTAGGCGACTTGTAATTCGTATGCATGCAATATCATAGCTGGCCCTTCAAAACTCCATTCTTTATTTAAATTAATTTAAAGAAAATACACCTGAAAGGTGACAATGTAATATTGGAACATGCTACAAAGATGTTCCAAATCAAATATTTGTGAAATATATTTAGGATTTACAACTAGAAAAAATACAATAGGTAGAAATTCACTTTGATTTCTGTGGACAGGTCCCCAGTGACGCTGTGTCATTTGCTTTTAAATGTTTGCTTTCTAGATGAAATGCGACTTGTAAACAGATCAGCATGACTGGACTAGTCTGCCTGTGTGTGTACATTCTGCATGCTTCTAGTTTTTGAAGATCTCATTTAGATATGTCTTCAGTCATATACTGCATGTAATGTTTGTTTAAATGATCACATTCCACACTTGCAATACACAAATACATGTGTATTGCAAGTCTCTCAATAAGTACCAAGATTCACAAATCTCTTTGGTTGTGTACGGATAATCACAGCTCCATGCTCACCTAGTGTGGTAAATGAAAAATCGTTCTTTATGCTTGAAAGCCACTGAACCATGCACTCTGGTCAAGCTAAAAAGCAATTGATTAACTAGCACACCCCGCTCCCCAACATCATAGCAGTGAATCCCAGATACACCACTGCCTCACAGCGATACTAACGGTATTCACAAACATAAACCCCATGGATCCTCTCAGCCAATCAGGTTCTGAGGAGACACAGGGAGATGCCCTCTAAAAGCTAACAGAACTTTACATTCTGGTAACATGCTTTAAACAGTCAAATTAATTGAAAGCAGCCTAGGCGATACGGTTTTTCTTTATATGATCCATCATATCGTAATAGAGGTATGTATCGTTTGTATCATGACCAAGATTGATCTGAGTTAGCATTATTATCCTCTGCAGCGGTCATTACCTGTAGAGAATGACACGTGTTTCATTATGAGCCCTGCATTAAGGCTTAAATGCCACTTGTCTGTTAGTCATAAGTATATATATATATATATATATATATATATATATATATATATATATATATATATATATATACACAGTACCTGAGGTTCCCAAAGACAAAGCAATGTTCCCAAGGATGGGAATCAATTAATTTACACAAACAGACAGCTGCTTGGGGGTTACATTACTTCAGGTTCCATAGTTTATGTTTGTGTAACTCCATGACCATCTAAACATGAAACCTTTTATTATTACCTGAACCAAGACATAATAATAAAACACTGCCTGCTCAGCATTTTGCATTCATTTTTTTTGTACAGATTAATGACAGAATGCATTCGCTACAGTGTTTTTTCAATGGGATCAGTGTGCAGTATTGGAAACAGAATCCTGACACAGGGAGGGGGAACACTCCAGAGAGGAAGGTGTTAAATCACAAATAGGTACAGCACCTTTTAAATCTCTCCTAGTATTCCAAAAATGTCACAGGGAACCCTTGCCTGCCTCCCTCTCCCTCTCCCACACAGGTCACACACCCCTCCCCCAATCTTTAAGCGCACAATCCATCTCTTATGCATTATGGTAGTGGAATGTGGTTTTCTATGTACAAATGTATATACAGAGAAGACCACAATCCATAATTCAGATCTAGACTGTTTAACTTGCCACACCCATGACCCCACACCCAAAAAAAGGAACAAAAACATACACAAACCAAGGTATTTTACAAGAAATAACACAACTAAAGGAATACAGGTAGACTGTTCTGAAATGAAGTATAAATTATGCCCTCTATTCTAGTGTATCTCCATCCAAGTGATTTTCTTTACCACTATATTTATCCAGGATACACTGGTTTACAGCCTAGTCCTTTTGTTTTTTCCCGGTGGAGTGCCCAGCAGTCAAGAGAAGGCATAATATTATGCGACGCATACATACAAATAAATAACAAATACAATTCGAGCACATGATTCAGCAGTGAAATGCCTCCACTAACGGGACTGAGTACAACAGCCTTTTGATCTTCAGTTTCATGAGGCTATCTGTGTTCTTAACGTTGAGACGCTCTTTTTAGACTACCTCTTGAATGCAGTGTTCTGCATATAGTGACAACGGGTTAAAAATATGTAAATAAAATAAACAAATGCCTAAAACTGTAAAATATTCCATTATGTTTCATGTATTTGTTCAGATCGTTTAGCGTTAAACTGCATTTTGTATGTATTTATTTATTTACACGGATAAAATAAGTACTGCTAGTTATAAAAATTCTACTTTCTGTTAAACCACGTGTTTCTAGCACAAATCAGACAACTAACGAATAATACCGACCGGGATAACACACTAACCAATGACCTTGGCAATCGGCATGTGTTATATCTGGTTATATTTAAAAAGCCTCTGTGTAACTACACTGGCCTTCTGCCAAACGTGATTTGTAGTTACTTTTTGTTGTGTCTGAAATGTACTCTTACCAAAACCATTCCATACTTGAACAGCAAGTACATTACATGATTACACCGGTGCACGTGTAGTGCTGGGCGCTGTACAACTCTATTTGCATTTCATAAAGTGACTTAAACATTTTTAAGTGAATAGCAATGCCACGCATCAAAAGCACACTTCATTTGTGACTTACCTTTTTGACGAGGTTATGGAGAACAGTTTGGAAGACTTGAGTCACAACCAAGGCGATTCCAGTAATTATCAATAACTGGGCAATAATAATCCCGGTAGAGTATATGACACGGGACTTTGTCGTCATGATGAAGGACTAGGCGAACAGTTATAACGTTAGAACAACTGTAAGCGATGGCACGACGCTTATTTAAAAAAAAAACTGCTTTACTTTGAGAGACTGTTTATGTCGATTTTAGCAATGTCATGCTGATCCACGGTTTTTGTTTCCTAGAGCGACTCTTGACCTGTTAAGTTCTCGATTTCCAATTTCAGATCCTTTTTTTTGTTGCTTTGCTTCCACGTAGAAACCTGTGCTTCGTTTGTCTGCTAGTGTTTAGAAAACTCCACACCGGCGCTCAGAAAGCAATCAGCTGCAGTACTCTTCAGGAGCAGCACTTAGCGCCACTCACCATTATCATATTGAGGCAGTGTTTCGAAAGACGTGGTTTGGGGGTTCTTGGCTAATGTGGGTGTGTTAAAAGGCAGTTGCTTATTTGTGGTTACTGACACTGCTTTTATGGGTGGAAGTGATTATTTGAATTGCATTAAAGTGCAAGTTGTTATTTTTGACCCACTGCTATTATTTTTTAGGCAGACGCTTTCCAGAGTTGTGCATTTGTGCCATAGTGAATAAGTGAATGAAATTCTCCACTGTTTTTGATAAACGCAAAACACTGCGTTCTCTTTAAATTATTTTTTATTGCAAATTTTCCACCAAAAAATCATGCTTCCACGTAATTATAAAATTATACATGACAAGTTTAGTTTAATGAAAATGTTCCTTTATATAAAAAAATTAAGAAAAACGCTAAAATAGAATTCTAATTGTAAACATGTGAATCAAGCAGACAAGCAGTCCCTTATCTGTAATAAAACGAATTAAATGACTTTGTATAAGTTGGTGTATACATTTTTTTTTTTTAAAATGCAAACTCGGACCTGCCTTTTCTTCAAAGATACGTCTTTCATACCTGATATTTACAAAAAGCTGTTCCTTGTCAGGCATATTTTTTGTTCTGGGAGTTTTTTTAAGGGCTAATGGCTACAGTAATGTAAAATGATGTTTAAAATTTGTACTTCATGTAAATACGTGGCATTTACTTTCTATTGTCTTTGTAGCATGAAAGCCGCTTTGCTATTTCCACAGCGTTGCTGTTCTTTTTTGTACATCATGTTTCGGCAAAAACTTCTACTTGTGCCGCTGCCGATCATTGTTGTACCAAATCTGCAAACAAAGCGGTTTATAGAGGCAGGCCAGGGCGGAACCGTTTGCGGACTTGTGGCAACTGATTGGTTGCCTCAATCACGAACCATAGTCTTTAATGTATTATTCTATGACCTGATTGGCTGTATGTACACCGAACTGCTTGACTCATGGTGGCGTGGTATTACTAACATGGTATTATAACTGATGTGTGAGGGGCTGGGGGCAGGAATTATTATGAATGTGTGCATACAATTTGAGAAAATTTCTCCATAAAGATAGTGACTCCTGAAAAAAAACAACGTCCCCACTTTGTAAAACGCGTTTTTAAGAACTAAATATGCCTTAAAAAAAAATAAAAAAATAAAAATATATATATATATATATAGTTTGTTGTCGACTTGCACCGTGTGGAGTTTTGTCTGGAGTTAGAAATAGTAAATAAAAGGATAGTGAGAGTCAATGAGAAGTCCCTACAAACAGGGATGCAAACGTGTGTGTTTGTGTGTTGAACAGTAGTTTGGGGTATGCTTCGGTTATATTGCCACACCTGTAATGTTTAAAATTCTTTTTATTTCAATAAGTCCATTTAAATATAGCGTTACAAAAACCATATGAATTCTCTCTCTCATGTTTATAGGTATACTGAAATTTGTATTTTGGATCTGTGATTTTACCACGTTGGGGTCCGAGTAGCGTGACCGCTGCCACCACCTTGGTTATCCGGTAAGGTCCGGAATAGAGTTAGGTGTGCTTGTGCCACTATTAACAATAGGTAGGTAGATTGTCCTGTGGCTAAAATGAACAGCAGTGTGGGAGCATAAGTAATAGTTCAAAGCTTTTATTAAATTACAATAAATAGTTAAAAACTCAATAAATAAGCAAAATACCACAGGTTAAATTCCATCAAGAAATGTTTTCACAATTACAGTCAGTAGGGGGGGCACTCGAGCTGAGCCAGGTTTCCCTAGAGTAGACGTTTTCACTGGGGTGATTAAAGAGACTCGTGCGTAAGAGAAAATAACTCAACAAACAAAACTCAATTAAATCAATAAATGCAAAAATGAAACGAGCAAATCAACAATCAAATATAAAGTATAAAGCCACCCACTGAAACACATAGTGTAGGGTTATACTGTAGTACAGGTTATTGGTCCCTCCAGTGTATAGGTGATCCGCCCGCAGTATCAAGCTAGAACCAGAGATTCTCTTTCTAGACTTCCTTGTGCTACAATCACACAACTTCACATCCACTTCAAACACAATATTCCGTGGTTTCATAAAGTTCAGCCATCAGTTCTTTCACTACACGCCTAGCACATATACAGCACCCGTCCTGCAACTCTCCACAACCATTGTCAGTCCCTTTTTATCTATCCCCCACAGTCCATTAACAGTTATTAGCAGCAGGTACTGTTAATCAAATGAAAGGGTGCAATTGACAGCATCTGACGGCAGATGAAGGTGGTCAATTGAGATGCCAATTGATCTGCCGATTAATAAAGTCACTATATATATATATATATATATATATATATATATATATATATATATATATATATATATATATATATATATATATATATATATATATATATATATATATATATATATATATATATATATAGGAGGCTGTGTGGTCTAGTGGTTAAAGAAAGGGGCTTGTAACCAGGAGGTCCCCGGTTCAAATCCCACTTCAGCCCGACTCATTGTGTGACCCTGAGCAAGTCACTTAACCTCCTTGTGCTCCGTCTTTCGGGTGAGATGTAATTGTAAGTGACTTTGCAGCTGATGCATAGTTCACACATCCTAGTCTCTGTAAGTCGCCTTGGATAAAGGCGTCTGCTAAATAAAGAAATAATATATATATATATATATATATATATATATATATATATATATATATATATATATATATATATATATATATATATATTTGCACAGGAATAAAAGTTTAGTAAATCTTCAGTGCCAGTTTGTGTAGTAGGACAAATCTTACAGAGAAGACTGAGCCCGGGGTCCAGTCAACATCAGATGTAACACCTCACTGTTCTATTTGTCTATGATGACCTACGAGTGTTCATGCTTTGAGGCAATTATAATGTGATCAGAGAGGTGTGTGGAATTGAGGTATGCTGCTCAAAGGGGTCTGAACCCTTATTCTCCCCACCCATTTAGAACCAATCTCGAGGCAACATGGCAGTCATAATACATATGTAATGGACAATAATTAGAAATATTGAGTGAATATGTCTCAGGTGCAATATATTCCCTACAGGCTAACAATGGGTCAAATGAAATTGTTGAAATTCCATTTATTAGAGGCTTAATCAAAGACACTTAATATGTATGGTTGGACTAGAGCAACAGAGAGCCAAATGGTAGGAAGATACTGTTATTATTCTATTCTAATCTTTCTTGGAGAATCAAAACATATAACCTACAATCTAGAGAAAAACAACTAACATACATTAACTGGACCATAAATTCCAAGCCATTAAGTAAGACATAATATTTTGTATTTTGTAATAACACTTTATTTTCTTCTCAGGTGGAGTTTTATTACCGATACGCTTTGTAAGAAATCCAAAAGGTAATACAGTTCTTAACAATTGTCTATTTCTGTGCATCTTGTAAATGATTGAGCCATTTCAACAGCACAGCGGCTTTTATTTATACAATGTTGTGAAATTTTCACTGATAAAGAAATCTGTCAGATATTTATTTTTCAGGATCCATTCTGGGTTTGGCCACATGATGAAATAAAGCAGCACATCTCGAGTCAATGTTACTCGAAGGACAGAAGCACCTGCCGGCGACTCTTCAAATGTTTTTATCCGTTTTCCTGTTTGACTCAGTCTAATAAAGACGAGGATTAAGGAGATGAGTTGCAAGGCCGAGTCAGTTTGTCGTAGTTACAAACTGATTTTCTCCTTCAAAAGTTCAGGGGGGAAACAAAAAAAGACATTCTAAGAGAGAGGCTTGTATTTAAAATAATGAAACAAGAAATTGTAATACTATTCTGATCATTTTCTATTTTTATTTTACTGAGTTAATGTATGAAGTATAAGAAGATTCCTAAGTTATTTTGTTCTGATTATAAAGTCATTTTCAGATAGATGGTCAACCTGAAGTGCATATAGATGCCCTGTGGATCACTTTATTATGAGTTTGCTCGTTCTTATTCTTTGGCATGTTCTGTTTAACAAAATGTTGTAAACAAAAAGTGCAATGAAATGACCCTGTGTGTGTAAACTAAACAGAAAGCATGTTGCTTCTGGAACAAGGGTACTTTGATTAGTCCAGGATTTTTAGACCGAGTATTCCAGTGTATACAACTGTGACAGTCACCTTCCGGAACAAGCTGAAGTAATGTTTTTAAAAGTCATAATAATGAGCCTGTGTCCCAGTGACTCCTCCTGTGTGATATTTACTGTATGCATATGCCACTATTAAGCTACTGGCTGGACTAACTGCAGAAAAGAAGGCTACTTATTTGGCACTGTTTTAAAAGCAAAATAGTTACCATGCCACCTACAAATGCCTACAAACAATTACATTATCAATTGAAATATAGTTCCTTGAAGCCTGTTTAATATAGTTTTCCAGTGGTTTTGCTTCCTGGCACGCTGCATTTGTTTACATTGTTTAATGATTGTGCTGTACGGAAACAAGCTGTTTTTATAACCATATGGAGAACTACATATCCGAGTGCTTTTTGTAGGATTTACATGATTATTAAGGGTCACGATATTGCTGAAGGACTGGTCAAGGATTACACTCTGATTTACCAGCTGGACTCAGAAAGAAGACATGTTTGAGAGCTCTTAGAAGCCACAGGTGTGTTTTTAATTTCTAGGCTTTATCAATCGTATTCAGACTCACTGTGCTTCTTGTGTTCTTAATGGATTTGTAACATGCTGCTGCCACCAACAGGTCAATAGTGACATTGAACATGGAGTCACATGTCCTTATCCGTAAATAATTAAATAAAATGTCACGAATGAACCTAAAACCTGTCTTCCCTTGTACAAGGTTCAATCACCTTTTTTGAGTGAAAGGTGTATGCAGCAGAGCTAGATGGCTCTTTGATAGAAACTGTTTAATTTATTTGAAGTCTTCCCACTGATGATGGGAATGAGAATATAGAGATGGAAGCCCTGCCTACAAGACTTACGTTTTTGCAGGTATCAGGCTTTTAAAGACACACCTGTGGTGGCTTTGACAGACTCACTAAGAGCAGAAACTGACCCAAGACTGTGACAGCTACTGGAAGCAGGCTGATCTTTGGGATGCAAATTGAACATTTGTGAAACTGCATGCGTGTTACAATATTGTAATAACTGTACTGTGTTTTAAAGAATATAAAGCCAGCAGACATACTAACCAAATTGTTAAAACACGCTTCGTAGAAAAAGTTATAATATGCTTTGTATTAACCTATAGTTATGTTAGAGCATTCTATATTCCTGTTTATTCTGTTATAACAGTAAAAATATTATTTTATCTTTGTAAGTCTGAGTAAAAAGGGAGATAGGTTGGGGTCACGCTGACCATAAAACACGTGTGAAATGAGCTAAGCTTGTCCTTGTCTGAGCTACCGATGCCAAGGTTTATAACCTTGAGGAGAAAAGCAGAAACAAGAATCTCATTTAATTAACTCAAATGTTCACAGTCAAGTCTCTTAGAGAAGTAAGCTTGAGCTGAAAGTAGTCTTTAAGCTAAAAACAAGTATTCTAGGATAATTCAAACAGAGTATAAGTGTAAATGTTTTATTTTAACAGAAGAGTGATCTTTTACATAATAAGAAATACCTTCTGGTACAGGAAAGGGGAGTCAGTGGTGAGCTATATATGGCTTCATTAAATCATAGACATTAATGTAAACCTGGTAAAAACCAGTGAGTGGGAGCAATAGCATAGGACCATGTTATGCCATATGTCTGAGAAAATGCTTACAGAAGAGTTTTCTATTAATGATGGATGACCTCGACAGAGAAGCAGGTAGCTCAGAACTTTCCTGAACAGGATTTTTGTAAAAACACAGAGAGGTCAAGTTTAGTTTGAAGCATTGAATAGCTAAAATGGGACTGTTATATTTTGACTATGTTCTTGATAGACTGGATTTAAGTGAAAATAATTGGATATATAATTGCAGATAAGTTTGCTATGAACCTTCTACCAGCCCCTATCCAATATATTTTAGTTAATTGTTAAACCACCTCTATACATGTAATAAAGCCAACTTACTGAGGAGGATGTCTTTTGATGATAAAAGGGAAATATATTTTTAACCCAGGTTGGAATAATTAAACCAAAGTAGGTGTTATGTATTAAACACATCTTTCGATATGTATTCTTCATATACTTGCACTGTATTCACGTGCATGCTGTGTTCAGGAACTCCCTGGTACCAAAAAAGAATAACATCAGTTCAAAAGTTCACCTTACATATTTTGGAGATGTAGGAGAGGTGGACTAGGGGATGATGGCTAATTAATCTTATTGAAGGAGTTAGCGTGTTTTGAAAATGTTATTCACTTGAAGGACAGGAGCTGTTAAGACAGATTAATGTTTGAGATTTAATTAAGACTTCTGACGTAAGAAGCGAAGGTAAAACCCTAGTCAAGTGTCACTCAACTTGTTAACTACAAGCTGATGTGATCCATGCTCTGAAGATCTCTGATCGAGCTGATTGCTGTTGGTGTGTATTTAGAAGTCTTTCCCTTTGAAGACAGTTTCTGTCCTTTCATTATATTCTACACTTCCATATATATTTTGGAAGGTAAGAACTATTCTGAATCTATATCTCTGTTACATTGATGCATTGCTATAAGGTATAGGATTTATGTTTTAGTTGTGGAGAGTGATATATATTGGATGTGGTAGGATTTAGCGGTGGGCGTTTTTAGCTTTATGCATGCATAGCTTAAGTGCAAAACATGTTATAACCATAAACGTATTGAAGTATTAATGCTATTATACCTGTTAAGGTACTGGATCTCCCAGATTGAACTCTGTGTGAGTTTCTTGATTAATAAAAGTCATCTGGATACGTTGCAAGTCCAGTGCACGAACGAGCCACTTACAGGAGTCCAAAACATCTTTATGTCCTCCTGAACGTCTCCCCTGAGTTTAAGAGTGTGCTTATGCATGGAATGTTTGTAGTTTTAAAATAAGAATCGTTTTTCAATTCAACTGTTTTTTCATAGAACCAAAAAGGACTAAATTAAATAAGGGTGCACTATTGTATTTTGCCACAAGGGGGAAATGTATTTTATCTTCATCTAGTTGCTTAAATAAAGCTTATATTGAAGCAACATTGAAATTATTAGTATTAGAATATATATATATATATATATATATATATATATATATATATATATATATATATATATATATATATATATATATATATATTAGCGTTCCTGTCCTAAAATGTAGGAAATATTATGGTTACAAATAAACTGTATTTGTGTGCCCCTGATTTAACTCAGTTTTGCCGCTTGAAGAAATAAATTCATGAACTCAAAAGATTTTTTAAATAATGTAATTCATTTGTAATTTTACAGACTATCCCATAAATAAAAGTTTACCTAGGTAAAAAAACATATCAAAGTGTTAAAGCATTGTATAGAATAGCGAGGTAATATTAATAAACATGGCGAACCACGGTAAACTAATGCATAATAATAACCTCTGAGATATGCATACCCTTAGAATCTTTGTAACCGCATCACAAAAACAAATCAAGCAAGATCAATCCATCAGCTATTAACAAAATGTCGTTTAAAGTAAATTTCAGCCTTTTTAATAAGATGTCAATAGAGGAATGGCTAAATCAAAACATCCCGGAAAATACCAGCACCTCTGAGACGTCTACAGTCACTGTAAGTAGCACAGAGAGAAGTACTGTTGGACAAACTGAAAAACCTACCATCAGTATACTACTAGTAGTGCTAGACATGGGAGCGTTACCCAACAGCGACTTGATTTAATGGAAATAGGAAGAACTGAAAAAAATACCAGAAAACAAACAGCTCGGGCAATTAATGTTTTTCGAGACTGGTTAAAGGAAAAGAACAAAAACACAAATTTTGAGGAAACACTTGCCAGAGTTTAAATGAATATCTCAGAGAATTTTATGCAACCGACAAAAAAAGCGGGACAACAACAGTAATAATAATAATAATAATAATAATAATAATAATAATAATAATAATAATAATGTAACGAAACATGGTTAATGGACAGTCCTAACAAGGACTCCCTGGAAGCAATCTCACTTATATGATTTGGCAATAGAGAAAAGAAGTACACTGACACACTCATTGAAAGCTCAAGAAGTTTAATGACGCAGATCCCAAAGGGTATCAGCCTGAAGACAGTAAAAGCAGAGGGGTCTCTCACCCCCAAACCACCGCACGCCGTGTCCCCTATGTTTATACAAGCATACACACACACCCCAGTCTCTCCCCATATTTATAACAGCCTCCCCCCCCACGCCCCGTCAACGTTTAATTACCTCATTATGCCAGTTACAGGTTACCCATGATCCTGTGCGCTATGCAACTAATTTGCATAGCGCCCCCCGTGCACGTCACACTGCCCCACTCTTAAATCCTTTTGTCCCCAAAAGCTTCCCAGCCCAGCCCCGTACACTACATACCTGGCATATTCGGAGTAGTCATATTCCCTGTACAGCACAACAATAAATGCAATTATGAACAATAACAAACAGTGAAAAAACAACGCAATCCAAACCGCAGCATTGCCTTTGCAACAAGTCCAGAACACAAGAGTTCAGCGAGCAGCCCCATTAATCCTGGTATCGGGCAGGTCTACGGCGCACACGGCGGCTCCTCCCGGTCCTTTCCCAGGGTGGTGAGGCAGCTCCCGCTGCCGCTGGAGATGGCGTGACTGTGGTGGGGGAAACCCCAATCGGTCAGGTGGGAAAGGTGGGTTTGCTGCCGCCTGCAGCACCCGCCCTTGGTACGTGGCGAGCCGATTGGGGCGCCCAGTCATTCGGTTACCGTGCAGGGGCCAACCCAGGAGGACTCGAGCTTGGGGCAGCAGCCTTTTCTACTCCGCGGGTTGTATACCCACACTTGTTCCCTGTGCTCAAAGTCCTGCCCCTTTCCCTGTAGCTCGCAGTGGCAGCGCTGGCGTATTCCAGCGGCTTGCAGCTGCCCCCGGGCGAAAGCATGGGCACTGTCCAGCCGGTCCTGCAGGAGCTGGACGTACTCTGGCCCAGGAGGCTTCCCTGTGTCTGGTGGCTGTCCAAAGAATATATCCGCAGGTGTATCCACGGCCCATCATTAGCAGCGCAGGGGTGCAACAGGTGGATTCCTGCACAGCGGTGTGGCAGGTAAGCAGAATCAGTGGCAGGTGCAGGTCCCAGTCGCGCTGGTGCTCGCTGGTGACGATGGCCAGCTGCGTGCTCAGCGTCCAGTTAAAACGCTCGACCAAACCGTCACTCTGGGGGTGCAGCAGGGTGGTCCTGGTCCTGCGGATCCCCAAACGCTGGCACACTCAAGTGAACACCCGTGACTCAAAATTGCACCCTTGGACAGAGTGCAGCTCCTGGGAAATCCCAAACCGAGAGAAGAAATCATCCACCAACGCATCTGCTACTTTCGAAGCCTCCTGGTCTGGCTACAGGCCATTTTATGAAGTAATCCATGGCGACCAGCACCACGCAATTACTCTGATCGGTAGCCGGGAAGGGCCCTAAGACATCCACCCCGATGCGCTCCATTGGCGCGCTGACTTGGTACTGCTGAAGGGGGGTCTGGGAGCGCTCAACTGGCCCCTTCTCCGCTGTACAGTCATCACAGCGGCAGCAGAAGGTCTCGACGTCTTGCCGGCATCGCCCCCAGTAAAAACGAGCCTGGAAGTGCGCCAGCGTCTTTGTGATCCCGAAGTGCCCTAACCCAAGGACTCTGTGGTTTGCCTGCAGCGCGATGTCGCGGAGCGGAGCAGGTATCACGATCTGCCATCGCTGCTGTCCGCTGGCTGGCTCCTGCCACTGCTGGTATTGCACACCCTCTCGGAGGCTGAGTGCATCCCATTGTGACCACAAGCCCCTGACAGTCTCTGAGAGGGGAGCCACCTCCTCCCAAGTTGGTCGCCTGTTTCCCTCTTTCCAGCACAGCAGCCAGCTGATGTCAGGATCCTGTGCTTGCTGCCTGCGCCATTCTTCCGGGGTCACCGCCTGCGCCTCTCGGACGTGCACAACCTCGCTGCCATGGATGGGGCAGTGAGTACCGGGGCTTGTGGTAAATGCACATTTTTGGCCTAAATGCAAAGAAACCATCCGTACTGTGAAGCATGGTGGTGGCAGCATCATGTTACTGGGGCACTTGTCAGAATAGAAGGGAAAATGAATGGAGCAAAGTACAGAGAAGTCCTTGAGGAAAACCTGCTACCCTCTGCAAGAAAGCTGAAACTGGGACGGAAGTTCACCTTTCAGCATGACAACGACCCAAAGCACACATCCAAAGCTACAATGGAGTAAATGTCCTTAAGTGGCCCAGTCAGAGCCCCGACCTAAATCCAATTGAAAATTTGTGGCAGGACTTGAAGATTGCTGTCCATAAACGCTGCCCAAGGAACCTGACAGAGCTTGAACAGTTTTGTAAAGAAGAATGGTCAAATATTGCCAAATTTAGGTGTGCAAAGTTGGTAGAGACCTATCCCAACAGACTCACAGCTATAATTGCTGCCAAAGGTGCTTCCACCAAGTATTAACTCAGGGGGGTGGAGACTTATCCAATTATGATCTTTCAGTTTTGTATTTTTAATATATAATTTTTTTCTCAATAAAACATTTTTTTCCCCTTAACAGTGTGGAGTATGGTGTGTAGATAAGTGGAAAAAAATCCTCATTTAAATGCATGAAACTGAGGCAACGACACAACAAAATGTGAAAAAAGTTCAAGGGGGTGTAGACTTTCTATAGGCACTGTATATTGAACTTCATGGAGTACCCTCTATTTGTCCCTTACGCAAATTTATCATAAACTAGCATATGTTTTAATTTGTCAGCTGCATTTTGGGATAAAGGCCTTGATAAATCCTGCCCAGTGGTTTAGAGGTTCAAACTCTTACTATATAAAAGGATAAGAAGTCTCTGGATAACACAACACGTGGAATCAATGTAACTTAAGTGCCCTTTGTACAGTAACTGTCAAACCAGCCTGAATTGTTCATTGACCTCCTCGTCTGATAGCGGAGATAATCGGTTCTAATATAAAGCCAGGCAGCATTGCCCCGCATGAGTGCATTTGCCAGCTGTAGTCTCGTTATTTGTTCAACATGAGGACAGTAATCTGCAGAGCGTTTCCTATCAGCCTCATACTCTTCTTGGTCTGTGACATCCAGGTAAGAAATTTACCTGCTTTACTTTCATATTCACTTATATACATTTAGATATGTACTGTAATTGCATTTGTATTTGTTTTAACATTTATTTATTGTTGGCCTCTCACTTGCCCTTGCCAGACAGCTGCACTGGCTAATTATAAGTAAGGATTTGCACATCTGTTTGTTACCTCTGATGAAGACAGTTTGACTGTCGAAACGTTGTTTTTAGCTTTTTCTTTTTAATTATTTTTATGTCCGGGAACCAAATAAAATATAAAAATAGATATATAAAGTTCAGTCGTTGTTTGTGGTTGATGAATGGGAAGGTGATACCTATGCTCTTGTTCATCTGCACCCCGTAGTTCGATGTTCGAGTGATGACTGGTTGATGTGCACCTTACGGATCTTTGTGTATTGGTGCAACATATATGTAGGAAATAATACATGGTATGCCAATGTATTGCAAATATATTGATAAATATTCTATATGTAAGGCAGCAGTCTGTTTTGGCATATACATGACATTATATATTCACAAAACTGTGAAACACAAAGCAATATATTGTGGAACATCCAGTATGGCTTGTTGTTTTGGTGTGTAAATATAAAGCTCTTGGTAAGTTATCTGTAGGAAGAAAAAATCAATAACACAACAATAAAATAAAAGGCTATGCTATAGGTGCAATGCACATTATCTATTGTAATTCCCATAAGTGATAACATTCACAAAAGCAACGACAGTGCTGTGCTATTTTCCCACTATTTAGCTACAATATATCGTATTAACCATTTAGCTTATGCTGAGGAATGTCAGTGTTAAGAGTATACAAACTGTAACAAATGTACTACTTAATATACTACTGTTTATATCTCTACAAGCACAATTTTGAAATGTTTAAGCAGTCAGCTGATCCATTGAATTAGCCATTTGTAACAGCAAATAACTGGAATAAGTGGGACACTTGAAATGGTTCAGATGGTAGTAGAAGGTATAATTCAAACAGTTGGGTGTTTTTAGGGCTCCACTGATTCTTTGTTCCCTCGACACTGAAATGCAAGACGCTTGTTTTTGTCCGTGGATTGACAGTGTGCTCTGTTAACTGTCCCCAGGTTCAGGCTGCTGCTCTCCCGCGAGGTGATGGGGTTCAGCTGGTAAACCGTGTGAAGAGATCGATGATGTGGCGCTGGATTACCCAAAGACCAATAGGAGCCAGCTGCAGGGACCCCTCTGAGTGCGGCACCAACTACTGCAAGTAAGTTCCACGGCTCTATATCTGTTAACTACCCTAAATGCACACTTAAGTGAGCATTACCAATCTGGTGTGGTTTCTGAATACAACTCTTATGCCTACATTTTGAGGTAAAAACTTAAAGAAACTAAATGGAAACATTTGAGTCAGTGTCTTAGCCAGTTATACAGATGAAAGAATGAGCTGAAACATGTGTGTACAGTACTTGACCACGCTGAAAGGGAATGAAAGCAATTTTGAGTTGTTTGCTCAGCCTCTGACACTTTGAGGGTTAAACAAACCCTGTTATGAAACGCATGCTAATAACATTGGTACTGTATACCTCTGGGGAACATGCAGCGTCCCCGCCGTATCTGATGACATTACAACTGTAGCTGTTGAAGTTTGTTGTTAAACAAATTGTAGATAAAGAAGGCTTTGGAAAGTGTTGAGCATTTTAAACAGCTGGGTTTGGAGCACTGCCGTGACTGCTATCTTTATGTCACACTGGAGATAGGCACAGCCTGGCTAGTCTGTAGAAATAGTTTTTAATCACAGTGAACTATTTTAACATACCTCACATAGTAAAAACGTACTACTTTGAAGCCATCTCAAATACAAAGGCGCATTTTTAGAGAGGAACACACCAATTGTAACACTAACAGAAACTACTTAGGCTGTTTTATTGTTCTCAGAAATGTGTCTTTGCTCTTGCATAATATCAAATGGGTCAAAGTCTGAAACTTCTTAAGATATTAATAAATAATGCACCGAAGTGCAAAATCTTTAACATCCGCTGTCAGCTCAGGGACTTCAGACCAAGTTCTGCAGACCGCACCCAGACTTCCAGACTTCTGAAACGCTGTAGAAGAGAATGGTTTGATGCAAGAGTGGCTAAATCCTCAAAAAAAACTTTGTATTTGCTGTATTTTAGATTGTGTTCTCCCCCAACACCGTGTCTCACTTTACATAAGAAAGCGTAGCAAATTAAACTACATTATTTTTTGTAACGTAACATTTGAGGGTCTATTGTTGTACAAAACCATTTCTTTAAGAGGAAAAAGTATATTTTTTTTATATAAGACAAATGCGATTACACTACAACACTAATATATAGGTAGTGGACAAAAAAATGGAAACACCAATGTAAAGTCACTTAATAGGGCATTGGGCAACTATGGTGTCCCGCTCTGTGGAGTTCTCGGCGGACCGTTTTTGATGAAACTGGCTGCTAGTGCCCCAGGTTGAAATTTGCAGTCAATTGATCTGCATTTGCTCGCCTGTTTTGCCTTGCACTTCGAATTACTGCACGGATATCACGATCCTGGAGTATTATTATTATTATTATTATTATTATTATTTGTTTATTTAGCAGACGCCTTTATCTAAGGCGACTTACAGAGACTAGGGTGTGTGAACTATGCATCAGCTGCAGAGTCACTTACAACTACGTCTCACCCGAAAGACGGAGCACAAGGAGGTTAAGTGACTTGCTCAGGGTCACACAATGAGTCAGTGGCTGAGGTGGGATTTGAACCGGGGACCTCCTGGTTACAAGCCCTTTTCTTTAACCACTGGACCACACACTTCCACACACTTCCACCCACTGTTGTCCTTTGCTGATGATGTCTTTCCCTCGGAGTTCCATGCCGACATCACCTTAGACACCGTTGCTCGTGAAACATCAGCAAGTTGAGCTGTTTTGGTCACTGAAACTCCTGCCAAACGCGCCCCAACAATCACCCCTCTTTCAAAGTCACCGAGGTCTCCTCTTGCAGCCATGCTAGCCATAATTATAGGCAACCAGGACTGTCGAGCAATTTTATACATGAACCTAAGCATGCTGGGATGTTATTTGCTTAATTAACGCATGAGCCACACCTGTGTGGAAGCCCTTGCTTTCAATATACTTGGTGTCCCACATTTACCAAGGTTTTTCCATTTTTTGGTCCACTACCTATATATATATATATATATATATATATATATATATATATATATATATATATATATATATATATATATAAAGTTGAAAATTCTCAGAAATCCACTTCATTAAACATTTCACTAGCTGTGCTACATGACATCATGACTGGCACTGTGGAGAACCAAGCTCCCCTGTAAACCGTTACAGTGCATGTTATACAGTAACAGAACATGTCATTGCCTAAACATTTACTTTGAATTGCCCACTTATCTGTCTAGCCTTATCAATCCTGTAAACTGGACGCCCTTGGGATTAAACATTCTGTTCTGACACTTCGAAAAACCTGAAGGACTTTTACTAACACGGCCTTCTGAAACTGGGCCAACAAAAGGGACAAGATTCCATTGGAAACTGAGAACATTTTGAACTTTTAAAAGGCTGTTTGTCAAACGATGGGTCCGAAACCCAAAATGAATCTCTTTATAATATAAACTGTTGTCGCTTTAGGATAAGGTTTAATAGTAATTGCACTTTAAAATTGTTTTATTTAAGAAGAGGATCCCCTGCTTTGCTAGCAAATCTTGAGTAGAAAATGTAGTTTAGTCATCGTGAGGGAAATGTCAGAGGACAAGCTAGATTTTATTTCTTTATTTTCGTTTTTGTTGAGAAGGTAAATTCAAATTTAAACTAATTGCATGTCCTGTGACTTTAGCCTCATCATGTGTTCAAGATGTGATGATTTATTACAGTACAGGATGACTCCCTGGTAGGGAAGGGCACTTCATGGCAGCAGAGTGAAAATTGGAAGTTAAGACACCACTGATGTATAGTATTGCATGACCAGTCTGTAATACACCATCAGATTAGTGGCACCTCCTATACCTTCATACCACCGGCCACCACTGGTATTAATTACTTTGAGCTACTTCACACAGCAGTTTTAATTTTAGTTAGAAATAACATTCTGCATGATCTTTCATGATGCAGTTTGCATGTGATTGTCAGCCTAAAATAGAGGTGTTACTTCTGTATTATACCTTTTAGTGTTAGCTTACCACACTGCCAAATATTTCTGCATGTCACAGTCCCCGCTAACCTTTTTCTCTCTTTGTCTTTGTAGGGATGACTACTGCGCAATCCGAGTGTTTTCGTCTTAGTACCTAAAGAAATGCAGCGTCTGAAAGTAGAGAATGTGGAAGTTCTTCACATCACCCCATTATAGTATTCAGAGAAAAATGGCCTTCACGATCATCTGTTAAAGAAAATGTGTCTATCAATGTTACTACTGAGCAACATTAAACCACCATAGTATCACCACTTACACAAGTTCTAGAGTTTCATATTCAACACCACAGAGTGAATTTCATTTTTTTTTTTTTTTTTTTTTTTTACTGCATCTCATTTTGGGTTTTTTTCTTTGCATTCATTTTAATCTAATTGCAAATCATGCAGCTTTGCTAAGCAGAAGCAGAGCATGACCTAAGGAAAGTAATCTAAATCCATCTGTTCAATTTAGGGTTAAAAACTTTATTTTCCATACATTGTACTTCATATGGACAGAATACTAGACAGAGTGTTGTGTTTTGGGGGCTCGCTGGTTATTTTGGCCATCCTCATTTCGTGCAACAAATTCCATGAACGTTCATGGGAGTATCCCCTATATATTAATGCTTTATTGATTTTTTAATTACATGGTTATGACAGAAATGCCATATAATTAAGTATTAATAAAGATTGTATAACCCCAAAACTAAAGTGAGACTCACATGTATTTTAGAGTTATCCATAGAAGTAAACTTACCATGCAAAACAAGACATTGTCGTATATGGGTTTTAAATATGTAAACCAAAAAAAGATGTGGACTTCAAGCCAATGGGTTTACTATATTAGTAAATAGAGCTTTTGCTTAAAGGTAATCTGAAAACAGTGTACTGTTTAGATCTCTCTCTCTCTCTCTCTCTCTCTCTCTCTCTCTCTCTCTCTCTCTCTCTCTCTCTATATATATATATATAAGCTTACTTTGCACATAACAAGCTAAAAGGTTATAGGTTATAGATAATGTGTTAATATTGCCTTATCTATTTATTTTTCTAAAATGTATTATTTACTATCTTAACATGTTCCTGATACCATGCGATCATAAAAGATTGTGAGCCAATAAATCTTTTAGAATGGTTTATTGTTATGTTTGTTACATTGAATTGTGAATAGAAGTGTTGTTTTAAATTGTAAAACACTGTGCTTAAATTGTTTTAACATGATGTAGCAACATTACAAAATTTACTGAATTAAACATTTTTGAGTAGACTAAACACAATATGTTTATCTCCTCCTTAGAATAATCTGTATAGTGCAATCACATTGTTTTTAATAAAACATTACATGCTGTAATTCTACAGTAGTAAAGCAAATCGTTTTATAGAATTATTTGCCCACTATCTACGGAATCTTAGAATACTGTAAAGTTTATTTGACTCATATTTACTACAAAACAAAAGGCCAACATGTAAAAGCAAAAGCAAAAGAACCACACTGGTTATTATCTTTTGTTACATTTTTTTTTAAACTATTTTGATACCAGGCTGTATTGATGATCTCATTTAGACATGCACATTAAATGTCTGTGCATACAATATTAAAACAATGTGTTCCTATATTCCATTGCATTGTTTAGTTAGAGTTTTTTACTTTCCCCCTGTATTAACATAAATCAAATTTACTCTTGGACTAAGACCACTCAAGACATTTTATAGAATGCAGTTAAAATCATAATTGATAATAATAACAGAGAATTATATTGCAACTACAAGCAGTGATGACAAAATAAGAGAAATACTTCAAAAGGAGAGTATGCTGATAAGATACTTTTCAAATAACTTATTCAAACAAAACAATATTCCAAAAGTAATGCCTCCATTCTAGGGTCTTAATATAATGTACCTGCAGACAAGATCATTTCATCTTAAACTTTGCTTATCTTTGTTTAACTGGTAGCTCTTCAGCTCCAGTATTACCTACAAGGTTCAACTGTTTGACACTTGTGAGCACCTGCTATAAAGCAGGCACACTGAGAGCTGTGGAATATTACTAGCCATAACTTTGTTATAACTTTGTTACATCAATTCTGAAGCCGGTCAATCATTAATCAAAGACAAGCATTCCCTTTTTACAAGTGTTTGATTTTAAAGCAAGCAGAAAATAACATGGAAATCAGACTGTAATGAGGATACTATGTACAGCTGAACCACTATATGAAAGCATTAACACACAACAGGAAGTTTAAATGTGGTTCAACACTCACACACCTAGGAGTGAAATAATGACACGACTACTCCACAGGTATCAAAGTAAATAGGCTGTCAAATGAAATCGGTGTGGTTTGAAAAGTTCTAAGCTGCGCTGGTATGGTGCCATTGTTGCACAGATTGGAACTCTTTTTAGCCAATGCGATTTCTCTCTCTTTCCTTACTTTATAGCTTTTTATATCATATTACGATAATTAAGAAAAGCGCAGAGATGTGCTGCCATCTATGGTTTTAAATAATTGTTTTAGCTCCCGTAAGGCGGCTCATACCCTGAGAATAGCAGCTCAGTAGATGCTTGTAAAATGTTACAGTACTAGTGTAACAAAATATAATTTAGAAAAAAGGCAATTCCCTTTCATTTCTGCTGCCGCTTTAAACGCTGTTGCTTTCAGCTGAAGTGCAAAGAAGGCCAAATTATGGAAGAAGAGACACAGAAAGTGTTATTGTATTTTAGTTTAGAAAATGACTGAGGGACAGTGCAACTTTTAATAAACATAATTAGTTCACCTGAAAGCTTCAGTTAGTTAGAGCCATGTTCCAACAACTGCAGAGAGTGTTTCAAAAGAGATCATTACAATCATAAACAAAACAAAAAAAAATATCTGTGAGCCTGACTGAAAATGTGGGGCCTAAGATTTTTTATCTTAACATGGCTCGGCAACTCTGGTTAGAGTGCTGTTCCATTACATGTTTAATTGTTATACTGTACTCAAATGATTAATGTCTGGTTTCACAGACCCGGATTAGCACTAATCCTGGACTACCTAATATTAGTTTGGTAAGGTAGTCCAAGACTAATCTTAAATCGGGGTTTGTGAAACTAGCCGCAAGTGCTTTAGGACCTGGCCAGGGACTCAATTACTTTAATATAATTATTAAGCACATGGTTGGAACAAGACTAGAACCAGACGTTCAGGGGATGCCTAACAGTATTACAGCAGTCTTTTCTTTTGATTTCTCCACTATGAAAAAAAAAACAACGATTACAGAATGAGTTAGAGGAAACCTGTAAAACCTGTATAGTTTATAATAATGCCAGTAATTGAGGAGAAACATTTAGTTGTAGTACCATCATAACACAGCAGTGTCTGCATTTATCAAAAATAAAATAGTGGATAAGTGTTAGGTGCTGCACCAAAATCCACTCTGAACACTTATACAGCCTGTAACCAGCAACCTGCAGTTCAAATAGCAACCTTTACCATGCAGTACGTACAGGTAGTCAATGTTATTCTAGAAGCAATACCCATATAAAAATGTACCACTGTATTTTTGCAGTTTTACCATCCCACTCCCATAGTTCTGCTATGCATTTACCATAGTTCACCATATCTCATTCTGTACAATACTTTCATATGCTATGCTTTTATTATTGTAAACTTTTATATGGGTAGTGTAGTAAAGTTGGTAAATATTACAGTCCTGGGGTTACAGAGTGCAGAAAGAAAGGAACTTATCAGACTAGCCTAGAAAGGCCAGCCCTCCCCCATAGTTGCAAGCAGCAAGCATTTCAAAGCTTCCACTATCAAAAAAGATATTTTCCTTTAGGCATGGTTATGATGATGCTTGCAAGAGAGGTCCTTGTTCTTCTTTAGTTCCCTGTGAATAAAATAATAAACTTTACATCAGGGGTTTTATAATTTCTATGAAAAGCAGAAAAATAAGTGTACCATTCATATATCATTGAAGGTCATACATTAGACATAAATACTTTACTGTACATAATGTCCTTAAAACTCAGATCAAATCCAGGTTTTGCCTTTATTTGTGTCACCACGAGCTAGATTGTGAGACTGAAACGCAAAACACCATGTTAATGTAAAATGTTATGCCATTAGATGTTGCCTGTAACATGTTACGAGTGTAACAAAATACACATTTTGGGGGGAAAAAACCAAAACAGAGTGGTGTATTATGAAGGCTGAACCCAGAACTCACCTCTGGCTCTCGGTTCTTGCACAAAAATACAATGAAGATAACCCCCAGAAGAATCCCAAAGGCCATTATTATGAAGGGGATGTTGATGACCACATTGGCCTGGTACACCACCGACTTCACTTTGTCTGCAGACTCGGCATCAATCTCCACACTCTGAGAAAACACAATCACAGTTCAATGGAACAAACTCAGTGTGACGTTCAGGTCCAACGTGGCCTGGGGTGAATGAGTTTAACCAACCTTTGAGTCTGCCACATCCACCTCTCTGCCTTTTGTTTGGTTTGAACCAGTATACGGAAATCCCATATTGGGGTTAATGAGTTTTAATCTAGTTACAATGCAGTTCTGTCAGAATAGAGGTTGGCTGCAATATTAAGTTCTGTCACCACAGGGTTAATCTAAAATGATGTATTGCAATGCACTGCTACTGGTCTGCATGCAAAATAAAAAACATCCATACCCGTATCCAACTCCCTTCATTCCTTGGGCTTTGAACTCAATAAAATTGAGATGGTCGATACTTTAACACACACACACACACATCTCTCCAAACTGTTCAGCTTAATACCCTGCGATGGAGGTTGCAGGGTATTAAGCCCCTAAACCGCCTTACTGTAATAAATATACTTTTTTTTTGTCACAAAAATATACACTGTGGAATAACTTTAAATGTTTATCCAAAAACAGAAATACAGTTTAAGATTCTGGGTCCTAAGTGCAACCTCAAAAGTAACATGCCACCAGTATGCAGCCATGCAAGGCCATGGTCACAGGCACATTTCACCCAAGTCAGCATCTCAAATGGTTTCTGAGCTATGAGGTGTTGCCGTGGTGGCAGTTGTTATACATGTGAGTCAGTGGCACATACGGTACTGAAAACCTACTTCTATTTTAATTGTACTTGTTTGCAAGCACAGACTTCTCAAACTTTTTCAAGCCTGACTTTTTAAAATCAACTCCCAATTCCAATTTCTACAAAGGAATTGGAATTGACATTTTAGAGACGCAATAATTGTTGTGATTGTTGTTTCACTGCTTTCATTTCAAGCCAATTTAAATTGACTAACAGTGGCTTCAGTTTAAGTAGACCCCAACCATGGTTCAGAAGCCACTGTTCTGAATGTGACTGGGAAACTAGTGTGGTTGGGTTCATGTCACCGACAGTATAAGAGCAGTGCAACTGGGAGGGGGAGTTTTGAGAATAACCTTTCACCCAAATGTATAAAGTAAAACATTATGAAAGGGCAACAGGTTTATTATGATGTCACCGCTTAATGTGACATGTGGTAGTGCATTTGGTTTAATTCTGAAATGTACAAAAATGTCTTTATAGGCAGAGAGAACAGTTATTGGCTATTGCTTTACTGTTCAGCAAGCTTTTTGAAGGACAGATATTTCTATATAATCTAGACTGTCTTGACTATTTTTGTAACTGACGCTGCATTTCCAAAATTAAACATACAATATATCAAACTGTAGTGTCAAACACATTTATAAATCCGGTTATCAACTGGAAATTGCATGGGAAGTGACCCTTTTTCCAGTAACTCCCAAACAATCCAGGTTTTTGCTTCTAAAAATCCAGGATAAAAGACAAACCTAGGCTTTTTGATCTTCATCAACCAGAGTATTAACAACCCTATATGTATATTACAAAATAAAAAAAATAAAAAAAATGTCGAAATTATTAAAATACACCCTCCTATGAATGTCCTATGAATTAAATAAAAAAACAAAAAACAGCAATGTGGCTTTTGCTGCCTTTTGAAAATCCCTATTTTGTTCCTCTCACATGGTAAAATGATCATAGCCTACCACAAAATGAAAAAAATAGCTGCTTACTCTTGATCTTCTCTCTGTTGGAAGCTGCATGTACATCAATCTGCAGTGGTGCTACATGGTGCCTCGTACTTCTCAAAATGCTAAACTTCCAGAAGAACATCAGTACAAGATCTTTAAAGGAAGACTAAGCTCTGAGCTACAGAACTACAGTCACATCTTAGCCACTGGATCACCTCAACCACAGACTGGCAAGGAAAAAAAAAACTAATCCTGGAGCCCAATTTCTAACAGAACTTCACTTCCCAGTAACTGAAGTGGCTTGCTGTGTTATTAACACCTCTGTTCCCATAACAGCAGTGGCTGTTGACAAGACTTTTATATAAATATACAAAACAGAAATGTCATGTTCACAACACAACAGGCTCCAATACACAAGAACAACTGCCATAGCTGGTCTGTGAAAAAATAAGTTCAAGAGTAGTGCCTTAGTTGATTAATGACAAATGACAAATACTGTAGTAACAATACGAGTCACAGATGGCAGCAATGTTAATAAAATACAGTGCTCTATAATGTGGTGGACAAATGATGAGATACAAAACCCTCATATGAATTTTGAAGTAACGGACACTTTTGCTGGCAGGCTCACAGAGAAGGGATGTGTACTTTAAGGATACAGGTCATACACGTCAGAGTAGCTCTCAAGAGCAGCACATGGCCTCTGTATACAAACACAAGATTGCACACTCTAGTGCTGTCAATCTGTCACTATTACAGAACATAAACACCTCCAATAATTACTGCACAATACACTGAAATAACAGTACTGTAGATTATTAATAAAAACAAATAAAACAATCTTCCCTAGGCTGACCCAGTTAGTTCTTTCCAATTATGGTAGTACTTACAGTTTTGACCTTCAGGTATAGTATGCATAGGGCTCTTTGTTTTCGGTTTTTATTTTTGATTACATCTCTTTTGTAGCCGACTCCGTTCAATTAAACTGTTGGAAATGTGTTGATTGTGAAACAAGTTCACTTTAGTTTTTTCTCCCGTAACTTGATCGAGGATTATGAATCTGTTTCATTGATAATATAGAAAAAGGCAGCTCCTTATTTTTTATTCAAACTGAACGCAAAACAGTGAGTGAAGTTAAATTGATTTAATTATATTGTAATTAAGAGGAAACTTATTTGCAAAACAGATTATAACATTTTTTGCAACGAGTCATTAAGATTTTAATCTGGGAAAAGCAATTTAACTAAACTCTCTTTTTGTGTTCTGTTTGAATTAAAAATAAGCAGTGGCTCAATGAAACAGATTCATAATCTCAATCAAGTTACGGGAGAAAAAACTAAAGTGAACTTGTTTCACAAATCAACGCTTTTCCAAGAGTTTAATGAAGAAACAGAGTCGGCTCAATATAACTTTATATGGACATCATGTGACCAAAAATATAAACTGTAATAAAACAAAAAACATACCATGAAGGCACAATAAACATTTTTACAAAGGAGGGTCTAAAATTAACAATTGCTTCTATGATGAAAGAAAGAACAGCTTTAAATACACTTATTCTTGGGTGTGTTTTGGGACATCTGTATTTTACATACAGTTTATCAACTTTGTTAGGAGAAAGTGTTGGTAGATGGTGAACTTAAAACGAAGATCAAGACAGCTGACATACATAAGCACTTGTCTATTTCAGAAACATATGAATTGTACACAGACAACAAGTATTAGGACACAGGGTGTAGGTATCTATGTATGTATGCATGTATGGGCGCTCTTACCTCGTTGAGATACATCACAGGGAAAACCAGTGTTGACACATTTCCAGTTTGGCTGCAAAATTAAATATATTGCAACATTAATGAAACAGGATGATAATACAAGAAAAAAATAGACATCTAAGAAATATGGATTTTGTCAAAGAATGTGTTCTATCAGGAGCTTCCTAATAACTAGCCAATCCTTTAAATATACTTTGCAGTACTTACTTTGCAAACTGTCACCTACTTTCTAAAATTGTAACTTTCTTTTTTTTTGAATTGTTTGCATCTACCAGTACAGTCCTGGCGCACAAAGGTAGCGCACAAAGTTCAGCCAGGATATTCTCACTGATATGGAATTAATCTGTCTCTCTTGCTTAAAAGAATTGGGTGACCTACTGGATCCTAGCCTTAGTTTCACAACCTACATAACTTCATCAAATTGGGTGCATCAAACTAAATGTATTATTATAGTTTGTTTCAAAGCGAGGTGGAGAACTGAAGAGAAATGTTTCTACACCTTATACAGTCAATGGTGATGTGGTTTATGATTGCATCCAAACGTTTGTGTGTTAGTTTTATTTAGATTTTATTGGATGCTTTATGAACCGAATAAAATGAGAAGGTTTTTTTTATATTCTGTTTTGATGCAAATCATTTGAAGTTTACTGGGGAATACAGTAGCACAGTAAAAATAGTAAAATCATGCAAAGCGGAGTCAGGCAAGGTAAACCATGAAAAAAACCTGCAAAATATGATAGCCATGTGAACGTCTATTAGGCCTAATCAAACCCATTTCCTGGCTTTCACACGGTGACCTAAGTCAGTAGGCTACACAGCACACCATTTCTACACAGTTCTCAGCAGGGGATCCCAGCTATGTAAAATTTCAAAAGACTGCATTCCAATACAACTACAATCCTCTAAACACTAGGTCAGCACCAATAGTACACTAGTTAGCGCCAAATGTATGCACTGAACCTGCCAAGGCTTCAGCCCCTGAAGCATGAACTCTTTGCCCACTCACTTTACACACATCACAGCATCATCAGCTCAGTATAGAGACTTCCAAGTCAGATGCACCTATTTACACACCATCTGAATATACATTTCAGGCTTACTCCTTTTCAACGTTTACTTTTCAGGGGCTCACATAGTACTGTAATAAAACCACTCACCTTTCAGATGTAGTTATTGTTCTTATTGTTCTTTATTGAAACACCATGAAACCTGTTAGTTGTGGAACGGGTTGCAGGGGCTTTGCTGTTTAATACAATGATCTTCAATTTATTCTTCTGACCAGCGGCTAACCAAATACAGCTATTGTTCACTTTGGCTACCAGTATCTCCACTCCAGTCAATCACAGTGTGACGAAACCTGTTATATAATTAACAGGTTTAATGGTGTTCCAATGAAGAACACCTGTCAAATACGTACTCTAAAAGTCGTGTGCTTTATTATGGTTGGTGAGCACCTGAAAAATAAATGTCATAAAGGAGTAAGCCGAAATATAATAGCGTTTATTTGTATGAGCTCATATAAACAGTAAGACAAACTGCACTGAAGTTTTCCTGCTGGTGTTATTCTAATAAATCAATTAACGGCACCTTGCCTTGGTCATGCTTTGCTGGAAAATACATTAAAAACAATCAAGTTACTTCATGTAAATAAAACCATGTGAAATGAAACTATAAACCTTAATAAACAACAGTGCTACTGTACCAAAACTTTTCCCAGGAAGTGTCAACCTGTTGCTTAAATTTAAACTCTTGCAATCCTAATGTTTTTCTATATTGAAGTGGTGCAATTTCTTTCAGCTTTGCTTGAAGTAGGTATCCTATATCTTTACACTTAGGTAGGTAGTGTCTATATCTTTACACTTCTACATTGTTCTCTCTATCTATACCTGTATCTCTATGTATATCTATATCTACATGGGCATTAAACTGCATTCCAATAAAATAAAATAAATAATAAATACATCTATCTATCTAGCATTACATGCTGGGAGTGGGTGGCGGCGCCAGGTGGAAGGGAGTGATTATCTTATTTTTGGAAATTGGATTCCATGAAATGTTTTTGTTGTGGTGTTGAGGGACACATGGTTAAAAACTGTCTAAAAACAAAAAGAACAGGAGGGAAGGAGGAGGGGGAAAGGAAGATATGACAGAGGAAGCTTCTGGGAATCAGGAGTCCACAGTGCCAAATTTCGCAGTGCAGTTTTACTTTGAGAAAGTTTTAAACCGAATGACAACAGAAGTGTCAAAAATTTGTAACAGTACTATCTCTCTGGCTAGACTAGATCAAATGTATGTTTTTAAACAACAATTAAAACACAATATATGTAATATTAGATTATTGAATGATCCACATTTTAAAAAGTGTCTTCATTTTTTTTGAAAGATGGAGGGCTTGTAAAGCTTCTTTTTCCTCTATAAGGCAGTGGTGGTATGTGGGAAATGAAATGAGTGTTAATGAGTCTCTGCAAGAGCTGGAGCGGGACGTCTTATAGAGCTCCAAGGGGCTCTGGACTCCAACCCAAACGACAGGTTGACTAAAAACCTCAAGTATAAAAAACAATTACTAGCAGATCTGTTGGATGTAACAGTGCTGGGAGCGCTGGTGAAGTCCAGGGTACAGGGTTCAACTCAGATTGACGCACACACACAGTTTTTTTTGGATTGGAGAAGAAAAGCACCCAGCGGAAGACATTTCACTGCCTGATGAGGCCGGACAGAGTGGAGCTGGAGGAGACACGCAGGTACGCTGTTGAGTTCTACTCAGGCCTGTTCACAGTGGAAGCTGAGGCTGAACCTGAGGAGGTACAGGTCTTCCTCCAGGGTCTGCCGTGTCTGCCTAAGGTCGAGAGAGAAGAGCTTGGGAGGTCACTGCCTGTGGCAGAGCTCTCTAGCGCCCTTCAGGTTTTTGGGACCTGCTAAAAAATGATCTGTTCAATGTGTTTGAAGAAGCTTTCAGAAAGGTGATCTTTGTACTATCAAGAACCGGAGGCCTGTGTCGCTGCTGTGCTCCGAGTATAAGATCCTTTCCAGAGCCCTGGCCAGTAGACCGAGTGTGGCGATTGAGAAGGTTGTGTATCCTGACCAGACAATTAAGGTTTCTTCATTCCAAACTGTCTTACTCGGTCAATAACGGTCTCAGCGTACGTTGATGATATTGCTGTATTTGTCTGCAAATCAAGAGGATGTACAGGTTTTAATTGAAAGCCAGAAAGATTTAGAAAAGAGCTCATCAGCGCGTGTGAACTGGTGTAAGAGCAGCACTGTGCTTATTGGGGAGGGACAGGGGTGCAGCTCTCTGACATTACTGGACAGATTACAGTGGAGTCAGACAGGTTGTAAATATTTGGCGGGGGGGGGGGTATTTTGGAGATGAGAAGGTGGTGCAGAAAAACTGGGAAGTTTTAGAAAAAGTGAAGGTGGCGGTGGCTTGTTCCTCAGATGTGCTGGTTATTCATAATTTGGCTGCCCTGAGTGTATAGCCGGTGCCCTGGCCATGCGGCCTGTACATGTGGTGGGTTTGTACCTGGCACTGCTTTGCGATACTCTGTGGCAAGAGGCACTGGAGTTGGAGATGTTTTTTTTAATGAATGTCAAATCCTTCAGCAAACTCCTTTTCTATCTCTGCTAGTCTCTCCAGCAATTATTCCAACTAATGAAGAGATTGGCCAGATTTTAAAAAAGAAGGACTTGTGTTAACTTCAGCTGTCCAGTTTAGAAGGAAAAAAATTGTATCAAATGTATGTGAAAGTCAAGCACCAGGATCGACTCAAGGCCCTTCCAGACATGCACTGGAGGGAAAGTTTGGGGTCAGGAGAGGAGGACAAGCCAGTCTGGAGGACTCTTTACAAACTCCCCCTGTGTAACAGATTGTGGGACTTACAGTGGAGACTCCTGCATTCTATCCTCGCTGTGAACTCCTTCATCAGCATAAGAGGTGACAGATAAATGCCCCTTCTGCTCTGAGAAAAACAGTTTTTCACTGTTACATGTTCTGTAAAAGACTAGATCCTTTGTTCAATCTGCTAGATGGTCTTTTCTCAGAACTGAATTTGTCATTCACAAAAACTGTTTTCATCTTTGGTGTTGAGTACACAAAAAGTAAAAAGTAGAAAACCCAGCTGGCTGATTTTATTTTAGGGCAGGCTAAGTTAGCCATCTTAAAGTAGAAAAAGTTAAGTTACGTTGAGGTGTGTGAATGCAGCGCTCTGCGAGGTGGAGAATGAGCAAGAAGAACTCTGTTTAAATCTGTAATTAATTTTTGTATGAATGGTCGTTCGTGGTATACATTATTTCTTCCCCTGAAGAGGATGTCCTCACATAAACCACTCACCCTTGTTGGGGCACGTGATTTACTGGGATGTCCACCTGCAGTGATTTTAAAACGTACACTGACACTGACAGCACCAGACACTGACACTGACAGCACCAGACAGGATGACAGAGGAAAAGAGTCTCTCAGCTGTGTTACCTTGCAGACCATGAAGCTCCGCCTGAAATTGACACCGATGACACAAATAAAATGCTTACTTTATTGTACATTACATGTGTTGCTATTTACAAAAATGCTGGCTGGCTATGAATTACTATCTACACTAATTAATGTACTCACGTACACATGCGGTCTTCACTAAAGTCTCAATTTAAAGACAGTAAGTTTCACTGTAGCCCTTGGGATTAAACTGTTAGCTAGGTGGCTATTTATTTATTTATTTTTTTAATTAGCAGTGGGAGAAAACTGCTTCAGCAAGTACAGTACAATCTGCCAGAACTGACGGACGGTGTATTTACTAGGTTTAGATACTAATGAGAGCATAACAAATACAAAAGAAAAACGAGGGAAATGCAGATCTTTGCAGAAATGCTTAAAGCTGGGAAAAATGTATTTTATATTTTTAAACGCTGCAATAACAATTCTGCCTGTGAAGCTTCCACACTGTAATTTGACAGAACAGGTGATTTATTTGCACTGTGCGGGACCTTATTTTCCCCCATTATTGCTCACCAAATCTGTATTGGTATAAGAAAAGTGTGTTTTAAAAAGAAAGAAAAAGTTTTTTAAAAGATGTACACAAGAAGTTTAAAGATTCAAAAATCTTTTATTTTCAGACGTTTCGGGCAAAAGCCCTATTTCAGCTGTTTAAAAAGAAAAGTAAACACAGTGATATACATGTTTTTGCTCAAAGAGCCAACTTCCCAACTTCTGTTTAACATACCTTTGTCAAGGGAAAGTGTGCTTGAAAACAAACATTGGAGGTATTTATAGGCTTTCTGATACCATGGTAACCACACATTTATTTTTCTTTAAATCTCATGTCTTTGTGATGTCATTCACTATATTAAACCTTCAGACATCATGGTATCTAGTCTATTTATTCATTTATTTTATTTTCCTATACTGTACATTATCTAATTACATTTTTTCAAAAACCACAAACTTTAGGTCATCCAAGTTGTCTCTGTTCCTTGTAAAGTGCTGAACTATTGTTTCATTTTCTTTTTTATTTCTTATTTGATAAGTGGTTCTGTATTCTTTTACAATGATGTACCTGTCTATCCAACATATTTTATTTGATTACATTTTATGCAAACTGAACATTTACTTTCTTTATTTGCGATTTCACGTTATACACACACACACTACGATGGAGTGAAAAATGAAACACAACAGTGCAGGCAAGAACAGATTGTACCATGATGTTGCTTGTGCTTATTAAGCAATATTGGAAATGGCCTTCTGCTATTTATATCTAATAATAGCACTGCACTAATGGTAAAGTCCAAAATTATCAGGATTCAGGTCATTAAACCTGACAAACGATCCAAGAATTACGTTCTCGAAAGTGGCGGCAAAGGCATAAAAACAGAATTTATTCACATACATCAACACACTGAACAGCAATGGTAGCGCACGTAGTTCATACAACACAGTGTATGAACACTTTGGTGGGATCTAAAATCACTGAACTAATCTTCTCTGTTTAATAATAAACAAACTCTGGGTACTAGCCAGGCTGTTGCTGGTTTCGACTTGCTTACTCACTCTTCAGTATCCAACCTGTGCTGAAGAGCTTGATCATGGCAGATAAACGGTTTGAGCGGATATGTGACGGGCGGATACACGAAAGATTACTGTATTACCAAAGCAGGCTCATTGTCATTGTTTGCCAAACCAAATGCCAGTATCTTCAGCTGCAGGACACATGGAAGGAGCTATTATGGGGGAGCTGTCTTGTGCCAACTGTTTTTTTTTTTAATTTTTATTATTATTTTAACAGTGCCCATTTGGCTTTTGGTAAAGTTTTTTAGCACAGTTCTGATCATTTTCTTTATCTCGCAGTGTGAGCTTTGACTGGTCTGTGCACACTTGTCAGTGGAGATGTGTGATTTTAACATCCAGGAAGGAAAACTAAATTGCACTTGTCCTGTACTTTGGCCATAACTTCTACCTTTACACGTAGACAACACACTTATCAGCATAATACATTTACAAGCTGCCAACTTCATGTGGTCACGTGAAGATTGGGCCCTGTTTTAATGATCAAATGGTGCTGTATCTACAGTAAATACAGCCACTGTGTAGATAACTGGAATAGGTTTCAATGGGGACAGATTTTTTAAGATCTTCATGCTAAAATGCAATTTGCAACACTTTTTGTGAAAGGTTAATACAACAATGTTACACAACTTGTAGTAAAAAGCTTTAGTACTCCTGTGAGTTCTACATTAATATTCCAAGATGTTTGTTGTTTTCTTTGAACTGCTCCCCTGGAACCCTGCTCTTCAGTTCTAGTTTTCTGCCATGTCAGCCAACAAATCAGTAAGCACCAGTACCATCTGCAGCACTGCTGTGTATTACCAGCTGAACTTGAGCACCGGCTCTTACTTCTGTAAAGACTCTTTAAAACGTGGCTATGGCAGGCAACCAGAAATGAACAGCAGCTCCTAAATGTATGTGAATGCACCTTAACATACAGCTATGAACAAAAAATGTTTTACACCACCCTTGATAAAGTCGAATGAAACCTGCTTAATAATGTTACATTAGCATATTGAATTACATACCAAAAAAGTTTTGAAATCTAACATGAAATACTGTACTACTATTATGGCTTTTGTTAGACTTTTGCAATATCATTTTGTAGTTTATTTTATTACATGATGTTAAATAAAAGATCCAAATTATGTTCATAGCTTTTTTCTTTTTTTTTTAATTTATTATGTCTTAATCCTAAAATTCTAGGTAATGCAAATCTTCTGACCATAGCTGTAGATCTTTGGCACTTTATTTAATAAGAAAAAGGGATCACAAAGCATGTTCCCAAATATTACCAAAGCAGGCTCAGTGTCATTGTTCACCATAGCAAATGACAGTATCTTCAGGATGTGGGACACTGGTAAGGAGCTTGTGACAGAGAGGGCCCTGTCGCTGGTTCCTGCGCAAATGTGTGCAACTGGGACGCGGAACAGGAGACGCATTGCTGGGCAACCAAGTGAGCAGTCAGGCTCGCCCAGCGTTGAGCTGATCGCGACGTCCGGATTGGCTGAGGGGGGGGGCGTGCCCATGGAGACTGCGTGGAGCTCAAAAAGCGTCTGCACTACAGCTCGAGGCTACTGCACTGACATTCCTACACAGACGGCAGCTGAGCGAAAGCTTGAGCTTGTTGATATCGAGGAGGAGAGCGTCCATTCCATGAAGAGAACTACTACACGAGACCCTTCCACTCCAAGACGGAGCTCGTGAAGGCACTGCCCAGCCGAGGCCGTTTGAAGAGACTGGAGTAGCCGTGAGGATGCCGGGACTCCGGGAGCCCAGAAGTAGATCAGTTTAGGGGATTTAATACAGTACAGTGAGGGCTAGTAGTGTAGTAGGTTCCGGGAGCGGGACATTCCTTTTAGTGGGACTAGTGCTCGCCATTTATGGACAAACTTTTATTTGTAGCTTTGTTTTATTTTGTTGTCGCTTATTAAATCTGACACTAGGACTACCATTGCTGGTACCCTAGTGACAGCCTGTGTTATTAAATCTGCGTGCCTGTGCGCCTTGTCAACACCCAGTGCTCTGTGTCTGTCTCAGTATTATTCAGGAACAACCCCCACACATAACCACCCCACCCCCCACACCCGTTTTTATTATTAATATTTTAAACAGTGCCCATTTGGCTTTTTTTAGCACAGTTCTGAAAATGTTCTTTGTCACGTAGTGTGAGCTTTGACCGGTGCGATTTTAACAACTGGGAAGTAAAACTAAATTGCAGTTGTCCTGTACTTTGGGCACAACTACTACCTTTACACACAGGCAACACAAATAACAGCATAATAACTTTACAAAGCTGCCAACTTCACATGGTTGTTGCACACTAATAATTTATTTATTTTATTTTTTTTTACAATCCTAAAATTCTAGGTGATACAAAACTTTTGATCATAGCTGTAGACTTATCAAAAATTTAATTTAAAAACACAGTTGCTGATTAATTGCAAATAGAACTAGAATGATTGTAAACATCATACAAAGTGATGGGAACAGTATAAAAATAAGAAAGTACATTTGAAGTTACTTTCTATTTAAAAGATGCCATTGAGGTCCAAGTGTCAAGGATAAATCTGAATAAAGGTCACAAGTCACTTCCCAGGGGACTATTCTTGGTATTGGTTGATAAAGAATTGTAGAGCTACATGCAAAACTAGTCTGAGCAGCTATCCGCCCCAGCCAAATCACTGCCTTCCTGTAGGTAAACATCCTGCACCAAGTTCCTCCGGAATAGGTCTATTTCCCCCCTCCTGGCTAATCTCTCTCCTTTACTGAAAATGACATCTCCAAAACAGACATTACTGTAACTGAAAAAGGCACAAATAGTCAATTTCAGCCCCACGTCTCCCCCTTTCAGGGTTTCCTGGCAAATGACCAGTATTTAAACATTATATGACAACGTATATAAACCACATGGGCCATTTGATGTTATTTATGCACTACACAAAAAGTCACCAAAATTCATTATTCTCGGTGAAGTGAAGCACTGCAATTTGAGGGTAGAAACCAAAAACATTAGACTGTGAAAAGTAGTGTTTTCTTCGATTGGCAAGAATTTACAACTATATATATCAGTACATAGTGCTGTGTACCTACATAATTATTTTTTGTTTGGGTTCCATAAACTTCATAGTAAAATACCGGTATGCTCCAGTGTGTAATTGTATTCTTTTAAATACATTTTATTCATGTTCATTAATTTCATGTTGTTTCTACTTGTACTGTTTTGCCATACTGTGTTTTGCATGTGTTTCTTTAATAAGTGCTGCATTTATTTGAGCTGGGTTTAGGGAAAAAATGTACGTTTCAATACTTAGAGCAGCGTTTGAGGCCGGCGTCTATTACAAATCTGATACAGTAATCCGTTGCGTATCCGCCCGTCACATATCCGCCCTACCCGTTTACCCGCCATGATCAATCACTTCAGCAACGTTAGTTTATTATTGAACAGAGAAGATTAGTTCAGAGATTGTAGATCCACCAGAGTTTTTGTACACTGTGTTGTATGTGCTCCGTGCGCAACCATTGCTGGAAGCATTGCCGTGAGCTGTTCAGTGTGTTGACTTGATATGTAAATAAATCCTGTTCTCCTGCGGGGGGCGTATCAACTTCAACCTCCGTCTCACTCTCCTGCCTGTCACTCAGCAGCAAATGCACGCACCCACACTGCAGACGGCTACTCTGTCACAAGCATTAATACCCTGCATCTTTCTAAACAAGGGATTTAGGGGAGCTCCCTAATAAAAGCTGAATCTCAAAACAATAATTGTGTGAATATAATGTACCGCCGTCCCTTTTCTTTGCATCGTCAGCAATAAAGTCACTGACAAGGTCACTGACACAAACAACTGTAGTTTCCAGTCTCACACTGTAGGCAGGTACTGTTTCTCACTCAGAAAACTGTCACACACTTTAACGGCTCCTCCTCCACCATTCACACACGGAGCCGTGCAATCTAACTAACCCCATTCACTCCCGGCTGCGCATACACACTCTCATGCGTACCAGTTTAACAATACACACAACGCGTACAACACATAACAACCACAGCAGCGGGACTTCTGAGCCCCCAGTTATCCGGGTCACTACAATAATAATTGTTACAGCTGTGTATAACGGTATTTAAAACAGGATTCATTTATCCGCCCTTACTCTGGTCCCACGGCAGGCGGATATGCAATGGATTACTGTATATATATATATATATATATATATATATATATATATATATATACACACACACACACACACACACACACACATATATATATATATATATATATATATATATATATATATATATATATACACACACACACACACACACACACACATATATATATATATATATATATATATATATATATATATATATTTCAGTCTCAGTTTGCTTTTGTTCATTTGCAGAATGTGAAAGTGAAAGCAGTACAGGTGTGTGCTTAAAATCTTCTTCTATGCAACTTAGTCATTGGCTTTTCCAAATGTGTTGTACTCCACCGCAGAAAACCTGTGTACAAATAACTTCTCCTGAAGTCAATGATTTCTTTTTCTACCTTACTTGAAATGGCCTTGTCCGTTGATTAAACATTGCCATTCAGTTTACTGCAGATGGCTTACAAAATTGTAAATTGCAGCAGCTTTACTTCTGTTTTTTCAAATGAACTTGAGTAACCGTTCACTATGAGCACAAGGCCTTGTTTGAATGTCAGCTTGTACAGTATACCAATATTTGGTCAAATGAATCGATCTGACAGTTTCACCTCAAAAGGGCACTGCTTTATCTCACTGGTATTGCCTTGGTGAGGACAGTGAATATTTGCTTTAGCAGACGCAGAGATCATTTTACTATTAGGTTTGCAGAGTCTACAGATTGGGTTTCATTACCATTGAAGGCAAAGGGCTCTATTCTGGGCTTTACAGGAAAAGCCACTCAGCACTGTCAAAGTCATATGCTGCAAGGGATGCAATTGGGGATTTGCATGTCATCAGTTTTTACTGTACATTATTTTTAAGAACTGATCTTGATTCCAGTGAGCCCTATAGAGCAATCATATAATCATTGACAGCTGTGTATGTTTGATTATGTTTCTTTAAAAACATAGTGATAAAGAAACTAAACATACAGTACTAGCATTTCTGAAAAGCCAAAATCATACAGATGAAACATGCATTGTTTAACTGAAAAAATTATCTTCAAAAAACAATTGTTAAAAGGAAAAATACATATTTTAAATGTTGAGTATTTCTGTTTATAACCTGAATGAACAGATGTCAGTTAGGTGTAGCTATAGAGGTAATATTGGTTCATTTGTATTGATTGTTGCAATATTAAAACCAGGGTTGGGGTCCATTTCAATTCCTTCAAATAACTGGAATTGTTAAACGGGAATGGGAATTGGAATTGGGAACTGATTTTAAAAAAGGAATTTAAATTGAAAAAAGGGAATTGACCCCAACCCTGATTAAAACAGAAATTTGACCCATGCAATTTAACCAGCACCTAGGAACTTACAACGAAACAAGGACCAGGGTTCACAAATGGAGATTAGATAAACAGAAAATAGGAGGCACTTTTTTACACGGAGAATTGTGAGGGTCTGGAACCAACTCCACAGTAATGTTGTTGAAGCTGACACCCTGGGATCCTTCAAGAAGCTGCTTGATGAGATTCTGGGATCAATAAGCTACTAACAACCAAAGAGCAAAATGGGCCGAATGGCCTTTTCTTGTTTGTAAACGTTCTTATGTTCTTATGTTGTTAAAGGATCCATTTTCAAAGAAGAGAAAGAGAACCACTTAACAGTTTAGTTATTGTTTGGCTGTTAAAATGTGCCTATTAACTAGTAACTCTTGCATGGTGATGCAGGGGCCCAACATGTAAAACACCCACTAGCCTCCAGCAAGTACAGTCACAGTGTTCCCTAGTTGTCTCCCTTTACACCACAAATACATGGTCATGACTCCCAGCATTATAAAGGTGGAGCACTGCATTGGACACATTTACATGTCACATAAAAAAAAAATGTTAAACCATGGTGAAATAATTACATTTGGGCAGCTGACTGCATATTGTAATTAAGACTGGACTGACTGTACTGTCACTGCAGCTTAGTCATAGTATAACTAGACTGCAACTGCAATTTAAGAGAACAAGAAGTACACTGTGATGCAATGAAACAACATGCAAGCCTCAATTCGAAAGCTTAATGGGCAGCTACAGCATAATGTTGTTAAAAGCAGTAATTACTTCACATATGTTGCATTTTTTTACGCAATTAAATGCAAATCTGACTTGTAGAATAAATGCATTTTGTAAACTTTACTCACCTAAAAGCTTCAATTTTCTCAACAAAGGCGTTCACCTGGACTCGTTTCGCACCCCTCACAAGAATGCCTGTGAGCTGATTTAAAAAAAAAAAAAAAAAAGTTAAATTGTGGAACAGAGAGAGAGAGAGAATTTAAAAACAGACTTTTCTTAAATCCTATAAAACAAACAACTGAAAAGTGGACTTAAGCCAACTGACTTCAAATCGTGTATCTAACTCACACTGCAATTACAAATATTAGAATCTCACTTCCCAGGATCATACACAATTAGGAACAACCTTTTTTTCTAGTTTAAGGTATGCTATAACAGAGCAGTTAACAACTATTACAGGGACGGTGTAAAAGTGGTCTTTATAAACGAGTGATTTAACAGAATTGCCTTCCATCTGCGATCACTGCTGTATCTCTTATTGTTTTTAAAACAAAATTATTCTTTTTAAATAATTTCAAATAAAATTAGCTTTATTGCAATTAATACCTAGCTAGAAGAATATTGGTATAAAGGGGGCTATACAAATACAAAATCGTACACATGTGTATGGTCCTTCTAAACAGGTTTGGCTGTACTGCAAAGTATGGACCAAATTGCTTTTTTTCTACAGGGCTCAATGGTATACATGGTCTCTATGCCCAAGCAGTTCTGGGTTACATATTAACTGGAGATATAATGTTTGGATATTGTAAAAATAAATTATTGATCTTAATGAACTTTGTGTGTAAAGAATATAAATAAATAAATAAATAAATAAATAAATAAAAATAATGAAAGCTTATAAAATCAGCTTTCATTATTCCAGAGGAGCAACAAGTAGAAAAAACTACTTGCAGGCAAAGTACAATAAAACAAAAACAAAACAGTCAGACACACAAAACACAAGATATCTTGACAAACTAGTTGTACTAGGGACTGAAGAAAGACTAGCGTCCAAATACATTTTACTGTGAACTTTTTTGACACATCTCAGCTTTGTCACTCTACGTTCACATTTAAAACCTGAACTAGCTCACTGCAATGTGAGACTTGACTATTCCTTATACTCTGTCTGGAGCATGGGTCTGGCTCTGTGAGTACTCTTTTGGCCTAAAGGCTAAGTCATCCCCCCCACCCCCGACCTAATGCTAGTGCTGTGTGCGTGTATCATGTGCAACTGTAAACGTTTTAACTGCTGTGTAAATTTGACACAATGTATTTGCTTTGTTTCCGCGATTGTAATAAGTCACTACTATCGGCAGACCTGAAACAAGATATCGGTTTGGTTGCCTGAGAATGTACGAGCTTAACTAGTTTGAAACAATATAACTAATTGAAATACTTGACTGAATGGCCTGAGAAATGATTTAGAACATTGTCAGCACTAGTTCATGAAAACATTTTTTATTTTCTTTATAGTAATTTGTGAATATAAAACTGGGAATGTAACGCCTGCCTTTTTATAGCAATGCAATTTACTTCATGTGTTGGGAATCGGAGATCTTCTCAGTGGAAGTCCACAGTTGCAATGAGTGTGTAATATATACACACACACACACACACACACACACACAATATTACTTCAATTTGGCGCCGCTGCGTTTATTCTAAATTGATCAAAATGACTGCGGCCCTTAAAGGAGGGCAGCCTTTATAAATAATACTATGCTTTACAAACGCTGCAATATTTTATTAAATGATTTAAGGCATTTTAGAAACGGCACCATGAGAGGCTCTGATCTGCAGCACTATACTCTTGTGTGTTTTGGGGGCTTGAATACAGTACATTTACTGACAGTTAACGAAAGCCTATTAGGTGGGAATTGGGAAGTCAGGGGAGTACTGTACCAGCGAATCAGGAGTGTGTATTGGTTGCTATGGGGCGGGACAAGAAGAGGAGAGACAACGGTAGTTGAGTGTGATGCAGTTGTTTTTCTTAACGAAAAATATTACCTCTGAATATCGGTTTGAGCGCAATGCAATTCTAAATGCCACAGCAGCAAGCCTTGCAAAAACAAATAGTGATTTGTTTGTTTCTAAATCTAAATAGTGATATTTTTTTTAAATGAGAGCTCATTATGGTTTCTTTATATGTATCTAATTTGATTGAACTCCTTTAAATTTTACCTGACGACTTATCTAAATAATCACAGCAGTGGTTTAAAATGAGACTGTAGCTCAGTGCAGTTCTCAATATGGTTTATTTTGAAAATGTTGTCATCTCAAATAAAAACCTTTAAGAAGGGTTTCTTTCAGTCAACAAGCAGCCTTTGTCTTTATTCCACAGGCGCGGCACTGTCTGGTGCTGATCGGGGTCTGCAAAATCTGTTTTCTAAAAAGTGGTAGTTCACCATTCCCTATGATTTACGAGAATATTAAACGTTTAAGAAACATACTTTCTTTCTTTCGCGTAAAAAACAATGATTAGACAAACGTGGATTGACATGATTTTGCAGTTTAAATACTATGTATAGAGTAGTCTTAAAACAATCAATTTTTAATTGTGTTAGTTTTTTCCTCTAAAACTGTATTTTCTAAATAACAAAGGCGAGAACATTACAAACGTTATTTCAAGCTCGCTTGGAGTTTAATGTATGAGGTCACTATCCTCCTAAATTGCTTACCACGACCCCCTTGCAAATGAGGGTCTCAATGGGTTAACTTCCTGCATAAATAATAAATACATAATTAATCAATGACGTATCTTACAAATATAATGTGCTTATTTTATGTTCATTCAATAAAAAAAAAAAATTGTATTAAAGTTTGTATTTTACTTGATGCCAGTTTTTAATACCCTGCAATTAATTGCTATTTGCAGATTGAGCAGCATCTTCAAAATCTGTTCGGGAACTGTGCATTTGCTCAAAGCACATTTCGCAATTTGAGTATATCACTTTACTCAAAAGACCGAAGAAGCTGTCTCTTTTTTTGTTCTTTGCTGGTTTGATATTTTCCATTTTGCAATTTGATCAAAATAATTTGCTCAAAGACCGAAATAATATTAATAATCGTTCTGTGTTCATTTGTAAATGCTCAAATTGCGAAATGGTTATTTTTGTTAGTGACTGACCGAATCCTGACTGAGTGTTACTTATTTGCATGCATGCATACATATTTTTATATGTTGCCCTACAATAGTCACATCCATTAAAACAAAATAAAATGAAACAGCTGAGGCAGTAGGGGGCAGTTATGCAGGCAGAATTTACAATTAACACCATTTTGCTGATGTCACTGTATTTATCCTTATCTATACTTACAGTACATAACATATCTTTGACTTTGAACATCGAAATACTCCACATTTCAGAAAGACATATAGGACTTCAGACCTTAAAAGATCATCAATATACCAGTGCCCTACATTGTAACTGATACCACCTGTATATTTAGGTACTGTTATTGTAAAATCTAGAATAGGTAATTTTAACACACTGTACATACAGTACCGGAACCTACATGTTAGCATGTTTGTCTGTATATTGCCCTCTTCATGGGACTTTCATATATTAAAAAAAAAAAAAAAAACATATTTTCTGAATTTACAAATCCTATCAAGAAGTATGAACAAACCTTAGTTAATTCGCTTCATCAACAAGGTGTCCATCATTAATAGTTACTCATTGTATAAATAATATATCTGTAACATGCATGATCATCCCAGTAATAAAAGTTCAGATTTTTCTGAGTTCTGATTCTCTGTTTATTTACGTATTGTCTGAACAAGGACAGTTATATAAAGGTATTGAGCCAGATCCACTTAGTGAAAGGCAGTTTAACAGGGGCCAAAGAGCAAACACAACACCATTATGAAATCAGCAACATGCCACTAAACGCTGTGAACAAGAGGCTTTTTTTTTCCCCAGCTGTGATGGGGTGTTTTTTTGGGGTTTTTTTTGCAGACTAACGTCGATTCATAACTGAGCTCACCTTAAATAACTTCCCTCTGGCCCGTACCCGCTTCTGACCAGAATTAAGGGGTCATTCTCAGATTGCTTAGTGCTTAAAGTAGGTGCTGTGCACACCAACTGTACTTTGGTTGCTCTGCACATAATTTTAAAGTGGTATTCTCAAATTGCTGCAACAGGAGTTTGTAAGATTCTGAGCAGTGCAAAAACCATGCAGCAGATCGAATGTAGATGAAATGTTAATGACTTCGTACTGTTTTTTATCATGTTCCTGTTAGCCACGTAAAAAATAACTAGTACATGGTGTAAATACTGACTGTGTCAGTCTGAGAATAGCACACATCAAGGTGACATGCAAAGCATGTCCATGTCACAAACATTCCAACATGCAACACTTCATTACACATTTTTAATTATATTGACTGCTGGCTTCTAGATTTCTAACATACATTTTCAATAGGTTTCCACAACACTGAAAATACGAAGCTGCAAGCTGAAATGGCAGTGTTTGTAGTAGTGTCAGAAGCGAATTTCCAAACTCATAAAAGCTCCCCAAAATACAGAAACAACATCAAGTGAATTAATAATAACAAAGTACTACTTAACTCCCAACTTATTCCACACAGAAATGCGGATTATAGTTTTTCCAATATACCTGGGTGTTTAACAGGCTGATTTGGTGAATCTATACTCAGCAGAGAGAAGTCACAGAGTCATAACAGTTGTTTTTTTGTTTTGTTTTTAAACATTTTACAAGAACAGTACCCCTGAATTTCTGGATAACCACAGATAGGTGATAAAATGCTATTAAAAAAAAAAAAACCTGCCCTAAGTCAAATATCTGCAAAATAAAAAATACTCTCCACATGCCCTGTTAGAATATATTATATACAGGGAGGGCTTCAAATACAAATAATTGAGCAGTTCTCAGAAATCGGACCTTATAATTCTATTTGGTTTGCATTGAGATAAATATAACATAATAACAAAATAAAATAACCACATTACACACAGACTTACATGAGTAGTAGGGATCGACAAACAGTAGGCTAGTCTCTGTGTCTTTCCTGAACGATTTAATTTGTTTAAAGTAACTAAAAACCTTAACAAAGAGGTTTTGCAATATTGTATAAAAAACCAAGCCAAAAATTGTAGCCCCAATACTAGTAACACCATTTTCTTAATTGGGTAGTTGATTTTCAAACTTATACAAGCTCGCCTCACCAGGATGTCTAATTATAAAACTCACAACAGCCTAAATACAGATCAAGTGAACAAAAAAAAAAAAGAAATACATTTAACCTCCCACTTATTCCACACACATATACAGATTAAAGTTTTGCCAGTGCTTTAACATGGAGCACATTTCTGTAGCATTTGCATGCAAGCAAATCAGTAGCCCACGTGTGAGAATGTTACATGTAGGTGTTTGCATCTCATTCAGGGATTCACAACACAGAAACAGACTGCATACATAAAACAAAAAGCACAACAAATACACAGCAAACTCAGTGAAAACAAAACAGCACTGAAGCAAACATTGAGTAATACCATAAGGTGCGATACAATACACTAAAACAACTAACCTGGTGACTCCCAATCAGTCAATAGAAATTTACATTGTTTGGGAACCCTAACTGTTAAGGCTCATACCTTTGCTAGTTTAGCCAGAGATTGATAAAACACATCTCACGAGTAATGAAAACATTGAATCCTTTCAGAAAACATTTCCTGTGACCAGGGATGGAAATAAGACTTGCATTGCATAGCAGTTGCACCCATTCTAGGTTTTATTGAGAGCCTGGTTTGCCACAGTGTAGCTAAAGGTAACACGCTCAGGTGTGTCTTATTAAACTCATAGTAAAGGAATGAGGCAAACTGATCTTCAGTACAAAGTCTTATTTCCATATCTCCCTGTGACACATTGCAATAATATGAAAATGAAAAAGTATCCAAGTCAGTTAGGTAAAGTGGCTTTGCATGGCTGCAGATACATTCTGAACACTTTCAGGACATACATGTGTTTGTGTCTGTGTGTGCTGTGCTTATCTGTAGCAGCACACTACAATGTGAATAATATCTATTACAAAGTACAGAGCCCCCTCTAGTGGTAGAATTCAGAGTTGAAAAACTTAAGGCTTTACAGTATATTTATTAGCCAGCCTTTTATTATGCGTTTTTCAGGTATGAAAAAAAAAACCACAAACATTTTTGGCACAAAATCTAATTCACTAACAATACATACTTCGTATATTGCAACAAGTCACCAACATTTCTGGAGCAAAATATTTATGGTTTTACAGTAAAAGAAACAAAGTTCATTCCCAAAACTGAAGCAGCCCAATCTATATACTTGGGGATTAGAGGGGTTGATTTAGTAAACCTATACCCAGCCGGGAGAAGCCCTGGATTGCATCAACCACAGACTCTGAGGTGTAATTTCAGGAGATCCACAGATACAGATTGTTGGTTAATGCAATCTAAGGCTGTAAAATGTTCTAAAAAAAATCCCCAGTCAAATATCTACAAAATAGGTTCTCATATTCTGACCGTCAGAATTATTTCTGGTCCGCAATATAACATAATAATGACATAGAATAACTATGTTAAACATAGTGATTGACAAACAGTAGACTAGCCCGCATGTCATTTGTAAATGTTTTTAAATTAAGTCTAATAAAAACCTTTACAAAATGTTGCATTATTGTACATAAACCAAACCCAACACGAACGTTACTAATAACACCAAGTAAACACTATTTATTTCAAAAGTATGCTTCCAATAAACTGCTCCAATACTAATTTGCTAAATTCCGGTGTTCTTATACTGTGGCACGAGGATGCTCATCCTCTACTGTATGTTATGAAGTCCAAATTTATAAATGATGGGCCTCAGACCAGTTATTTAAATCCCTGATTATATATAAAACATCACCAATGAGCACAATTATTAATCCGATTTACTGAATATCAACAATAACAGTGCATGAAGTACAGTGTAGAGTTTTTGTTTGTTTGTCAATTTCGTTTGAATTAAACATGATCTATTTTGGTTCATTGTTTACTATTTGCAAACAAGGAACCAAATACTGCAGAAGTGTCAAGCAGTGCTTCTTCAAGACAGCACCCTGGACCCTCGGTCCTAAAAAAAACTATAAATTAACCACCATCAAGACTTGGTAATGACCACTGCAGAAACCTGTAAAATGAATAGATCGGTTTTCCAAATCAAAACACACATTGTAACTGCTTACCGGGTTAATGTCCATTATCGTTTGATGATCCTCCTTATTTGGATTCATTCCGACCACATCATCAATGTATTTCTGTTCTGCCTGATAAAAATGCGGTGATGACATAATAATTGGCGCACCTGTTACAATAAAAAAAAAATAATAATTACAAAATCTGAAACCGGGGACAAGGAAATATTTTTTTCTTCTAAATGTCCTGAGTTTTGTTCAGTCTGTACCTTATATTTGTTCACAGGTAATAAGCCAGTTACAAAGAAACAACACAAAGGCCCTGGTCATGGTTCTAATTAACAGGCTTGTGGAAATCATGACAGAACAGTCAAGTGTGTGACAGAGAAACTGGCACCAGATGAAACACTGTGCACTCCTCCATCATATGCATAACAGCTATTCCTGTAGTCATGATCCGCAAGCTTCTACCTTGCTTGCACACGCTGACGTTTAAGAGCCCTGATCCCAAACAGTTTCCTGCTGGCACACAGAAGCCAGCATTCGCTGGATTTACTGAGATATTGGCAAACACTTCTTTGGGTGGCACAAATCTGTAGGCGGGTATCCCCTTCACATGGACTTCCTTTTCAAATGTAGCATAAAGAGACCTAGAACAAAACAGAGCAAAGTCAGAGCACATTCAAAATGTAGTTATCAATATCGTTGCAATACACACATGCGCATAAACAGTGGGGTGACCTTGGGATTTCTCTACATACATGATCATCTGGACAGAATTACATCAGTTGGTTCCCACATTGCTATTCTTTCTGTGCAATGTGTAAATTAATTCTAGTACGAGCGCAACACATCTGTAACAGTAAAACTATAGGAAACTAGTCGAATTGACAAACGATTCTGATAGTGTCATAACTGACAAAGGAATTATTCAAAACCTTTGTTTACAGGAGAGGTAGTGTTCACTCTTTAGAGAGACTTGTGTTCTGTGTGTTGACAATATGTATAAAAAGACTGTCTGACCCTATTGCACTTAGACACCATACACTACAGACAGCTCTTAAGGACTTCAAAAGAGGGCTGATAGTCGGTGCCCAGCAGGCACGTTGTCACAGACGGTTCTAGCACGTCCCTTTTGTGCTATAAGTCATTAGATCCTTTTGCATGGAAGGCCTCGGTTGCAAGGGTGTGCGGTTCTTTGATGGACCCAGATTCAGTTAAAATGTGTTTGCCCACTGACGATGGGAATGAGAATGAAGAGATGGGAGCCCAGCTAACAAGATTTAAGTTTTTGCAGGTATCAAGTAAAGACCCTGGTCGCCCACACCCGTGATGTAAACGCTGGCCTGTTGTGGTGTTCGCAGAGCCACTTCGAGCTGAGCCAGGAGGAGAATTCGAATCTTGCTGGGAACAACCTGAGTTATTAGATATGGATTGGATGCTATAGAATGAAATACATTGCTAATAGTAATGTTGTTGGATCCTGTATTTTGTATCCTTTTGAATAAGTCTGTGTAAGATCTGAAAAAGAGAGCTCTTGGTATCAAAAGGTCAGGCCAACCTGCTGAAAGTTCCAAACCTCCCTTATCAGGCAAAAGCATCTTTAATTAGACTCAGAGCCTCAAACATTTTAATACAGTGAGAACAGAATGGCAAAATCTATGGAGCACAGTTAACATGCCAGAAACAATTGAACTAAAATAGGTTTGTGTTTCTACTATAGTAAGAAAATACAAAAGTATTTAAATAAGACAACTGTGAGATTTTAAAAATAAGAAACCTAATAGCCTTAAGTAAATGCAGGAAGATGTTAGTCTGTATCAAAATATAGCAGTCCTAAGTTTTAATATTCAAGGTTGCATTTGCTAAGCAGTTGCCCAATTAAAACTTAACCTCTTGCCTTCTGTGTATATCAATGGAGTAAAATAAAATTACAATGTATAAAAAAGACTGCTGTCTTTAAGCTAAACACAGGTATTCTAGAATAATTCAAACAGAATGTAAAAGTGTAAATGTTTTATTAGAACAGAGGAAGTGTTATCTTTGAACACAAGATAATAAAGTGTAAACAATGGCCCTGTCCACACTACATAACCGATCTCGAGAACCGTACTCGAAACCGCTCTAATTAATCCAGCTCAAAGCTTCCACACTGAAGTACCGCTTCATGTTTAGTCGGGTTTAATGCGTCCACACACCATTAGAATAGTTCAGTTACAATTCCCAGCAGCGCAACGAACCATGGAAATTTATACGATAGTATCCCACCATGCACTGAATTTTATTTTAAAATAATGTGTTATGCCCCATATTAACAGAGGTCCGTATTGCATAAATGAAATATAACAAGTATTGTGGAAAAAGTAAATCCGAATATACACGCAGACACAAGTAGGGCTTGAAGTTTTCAGGTTTTATTTTTAATCAGGTGAAGTCCCTTTAAACAAATTGAGCTGATTCTGTTTTATAATTAAACTCAGAAAAAGCTGTTAATTACAAAACAATCTTTGTTTTTACCTTCATATCTTGCCTGAGCCTAATTCTGGTCCTCTTAATTTTATTTTAAACAGAGCTGACAAATTATGTTATTTGTTCATCCCCGATCCTACTTTTAACTCGCATTTCATTTTTGCAGTTGCCTAATTTAACATTGTGTTTTTGTTATTTTCCTCACTAGTTTAACAGAGATGTCCAGACAGATTTTTTGAAGCATAAAAATGAATAACTAGTGCGGAGTGTACACTGATAGCAAGTCCTTCAGGCGCCTGCTCTGAGTATTTCGCCAAACATACCACAAAGCATTTTGGGATATTGGAGGATACACAAAAAAATGTAGTTTGGTATTACAGCGTCCACACTTCTGATAAACCGCACTACCTGATGCGATCTAATTAGAATCGGACTCGAGACTACCTCCTGAGGTGGTCTCGAGTCCGGTTCTCGAGTACGGTATTAAACGCTGCGTAGTGTGGACGCAAACCGTATTTAGCACTTTTAAGCCGGCTTAAATGCAACTAATATGGTTTAAAGGCATAGTGTGGACAGGGCTTGTATTTAATAACTTTAGTACACAGTGGACCCACTGAGGGAAAATAACTAATTTTGTGACCTCTTTACCTGCTCGTAGCAATGCTGTGCTAGGCATGAAAAAATAGGTTTTGGCAGTTGACGCGGGACTTCCATAACAAGACGCACAACTTACTAATGTGTCACAGTGTCAGTGTGGCAAACAACCAGAAGCACGGTAGTGACAGAGGACTACTGAGGGAAATTCTTCAACAGATTTGCCTGAAGGAATTAGAAGTACTCATTAAGGAACAGTCTTGAATCCCACTTAAACAGTTCCCAAAACCTGGCAGTCTAACTGCTCAGTCAAAGCTGTGCCATACCGGATGCTTGCTGTGGCCCAAAAACCTATTAACCATCTCAAGACAGGTACTTCCATGATTGTGTCCAATCCCCATGTATGTTATCCAGCAATTTCATTGTAATTGTATGTGCACAGTTACACCCACCTGCACAAATCAGATGAGAAAATGTAGATTGTTTCATTCTTTGTTATGAGTGGGTGAAAGGAAGCTGCATCGGTCCCATTGATCATATTACACGTCTCGGAGGTCCACCAATCCAGCGAGCTAAAAATGAAATTACTTCAACTTAACATTTGCTCTGTTATGTGAATAATAACCATTGAACCCTTAAATTAGACAGAGACAGGATGTACACAGGTTTGACATTGATAAATGGACACTGGGATACATTTAGTGTTTCATTTAGTGACTACTCTGTGTGTTACTCACACATTTAAAACAAAAAAAGACACAAATTTATAGCAGCTTTTTAAAAAGACCAAATAGTTAAAAATATGCTAACTGTGTGCAATGCAAAAAACAATCAGTTATCTGCATCACAGATGTTTGCTTTATTATTTGGTACTATGAGGATATGGGCAGTTAAAGTGAAATGTAATCCTGGTTAGTGAGAACATGTTTCTAAAGGGATAGGAAGCTTGAGACAGCCTAAACTACAGCAATAAAGAAAATTAAACAAATTAGGCTGCGTTTATGAAAAGGCACATGCAGAGAAGACTAAGCTATAGAGACATGTTTTATACAGAAACCAAGGAATTATATTTTATAAATGGCACTTTCTGTTTAAAAAAATGTATCAAATAAAAAGGCATTAATTTATTTCAAACAAACAGTATAGCGACAAGAGCAGAAACAAATATACCTTTCACCTCTCCACTCAACTATTCTGGCAAAGTCTTTATAGTCCTGATCTCCAGTCAGGACGACATATTCACCATCATCAGTGGTGTTCATCTGGGAAATCAACAGATAATAGATCAGGTAATCGTACTATATGATTGTGCAAATAGTCTTGTATACAGTAGAGAGTGACACGGGAATGAAACTTCAGTCCTGTCCCATCCTGTTCTGGCAAAAAAAGAAAATCCCGTCCCATCCCATCCCGTGATATACAGAGATCAACTATTATTTGGAGGTAGAGATATTTTTCTATTCATGTATAAAATTAAGTTTTATAGGGTTTTGCATTAAACACTACCGGTATACTACTAGTAATTTGTTTTTAGTTTTTGTTTTTTCAGAAGAAAATACAGTGCAAGCACAATGTCTTTATAAGCACAATGTGCAATATAATGATTTAATATATACATTTGGTAATATAAAAACAACTGTTTGGAGTTTTGTGCTGCAGTTTCAGTTTCTAAACCGGTTACTAAGCAACCCGGCTCAGAGACAGTATGTCAGTGAAATACAGTATTACGAACCATTAATTCATTTAAAAAATAAACAGTAAAAAAAAAAAAAAAAACATGGTATTGAAATAATATTTTATAAAATAATAGTTCAGGGAGTATTCATCATGTATTTATTTATTAAAAATCGTAGTATTATACATACACTTTCAAGGTAGCGCCGTAGCAGAACCTCCAAATAGTAGCTGCTATGGCCAAATCGTACCCGTTGGCATCTCTGCATTATGATTAGGGGTAATATTCATAAAAACCGAAAATGTGCACCTCCTTAATATACTGTACATATGTATATAGAGAGAAATATGTTAAATACATGCCAGTAGCCATCCACAGCGTTCGGTTATTCTGCTAGTATCAATAATTAATGTATCAATATTGTTAACTAAAGGACTGACATAACTATATAATTATGGGTCATATGAAATATTGTAAGTATCAATCTATGTTAAACGTAAGGGTTTTTATTAACCATTCCGTGTTGCCAAGACGCTGATTCTCGTCGGTCTCTCTCCGAGTTTGATTCGGAGGCATACGGCTCGAATTGATACGGGAGACAATCCCTGTTTTCCCTCTCTACGTCAGAGACATCACTACATGATTCACATTCATAAGAAGTGTCTGAAACTGATCAAATTAGGTTACTCTCACTTTCACTGTCGCTGTCAGCCATACTGGCAGATGCAAGTAGCCTGCGGGTATCTCCCTCTGTGACGTCACAGTCTCCTGGCCCCGAACCAGGAAATGGAGATCGCCCTCTGTGTATTTCCAGGTATTAATTGATTAATTGTAGCGCGATTAAACATAATTTGGTAAAATGAATGCGATTATATGTTCAAGTGAGACCTGTTAATATTATGTTTTATGTTTATGGTAACAGTCATATTCCATGTCATAGGCTCTTCCTGTCTGCTGGTGGCAGAGTAGTCCCGTTCCTTCCCATTCCCGGAAGCTTAAATCCCGTTCTTGCCCGTCCCGAGAGCTTTATGTTTTTTATTTCCCGTTCCCACGAGCTTCACTCCTGTACCGTCCCATCCCGCAAAATTTAACACAATTGTTTTCTCATACCGCAGGAATCCCGTGGGTCCCGTCTTCATGTCACTCTCTAGTATACAGGACTACATGTGCTTGGAAATTTGAAATCTATTACAAATCAACATACAAAAACGTGCAAGGGTTAATATATTAAACCAAAGGAATGACTATATTTTCACAGAAAGCTATGTGTAGTATAAGCCCAAGTGCCTGTTTCACAATTACACAACTGTAGTTTTATATCCAAATCCATTAAACACTGTATAGATTACATTGTTTGGTTTAAAAAACGAACAGCTGAGTTATTCACTGTAGGTGCCAGGTTCTTGTAAATATCACAGTGAATATCACATTTATTGTAAATATCACAGACATCAGACTTACCTTATAAAAGAGGCCAAAGTATTCATCAATGTCAGGGCGAACTTTGTGAACAACAGCAAGTAAAGGATCTTTGTATCCCCAGAGTAGTTCATGTACAGTACGGGTCACAAACAGACCTATATTTTGGGACTTCATGTATGATGATATTAGGTTACTTATCACTGGGTGAGTTTTAAACTTTTCAATCATTGTCTGTATGAAAAATAAAAGAAATTACATTAATTACTCTCTATCCACAAAATACAGGCTTTTTTTTGTCTGTTTTTTAACAATGAAACGTTATATACAGTAATTGGATAAAAAAAACAGAAACATCTTGCCTTATGACTGCCCTCACATGACTGATTCATGTGCATGACCAGATTTTTTTAAATACTTTGCAGACTTTTCACTCTATTAACAGTGTTGTGTAACTGAATGAAAAAAAAAAAGTCATGGGGTAGTGGGATATTTTGTAATGCTCTGAACAGCTGTGAATCTAAATAGCGATGCCCTTTAACACTGTATTAAGTCTGCTTCTGTATTCCACCAGATGTGATTTATTGACTGCTTATTAGCATGACTAAGCATGTGCATCAATAAAACTAAATTTCAATATTGAGATACATGTTCCTGAAATCTTGAAAATCAGTATGCAATAAAAAGAGGTCTTCTGAACAAATAGCCTTGTGACAATAGACCAGTTGTGTCTGGCCAAGTCACCCGGCAAGTGAGCACAGGGTACAGTATAAAAGAATGGCTGCTTTCATTCCAGACCGATTTCAAAAGTTAACATGAACCAGTCTAAATGTCTGGCTATTGAAAGGAAAGAGCAGAATTGTAAGGACTGAATGACAATACGAACATGTCAGACAGGGCGATTGCAAATACCATTCATGTTGCTCCTTTTACACTTGCGCCAGGACAAACACTTGGAATAAATACAAACACAAACTGTCCTGTTTTCTTATTTGACGAAGGCTAAAGTTCTGATCCACTTTTTCTCCAAGTTTTCAACAAGGTTACTATTATGCAATAGACAGGTCATGGTGTATGTTGGTGTTAACTTACTATAGCAGGAACATTAACAGTTCTGATTGGGTCATCTTCTCGGCGTCCCACGGACATCTCAGGCACAAACACATATGTCTTGGGCATGGTGGCTGATACTTTAGTGTCATTGTCAGAAAATCTCACATTCTCCTTTGGCCTGAACTCTCTAAAAAAAAAAAAAAAAAAGAAATCATGCACTATGTAGACTATTCTCCAACACGTGCCAATGAATGCATGCAAAACAACTGGAGAGCATCGTCCATTTTGCCTTTCTAAAGAGATCAGAGCCCCTTCTTCAATGCATGTGTTTTGAAGAGCAATCCGTTTCACAAATACAGTGGTACCACACTACTAGTTTACTATAAATACATATAAAAATGTCATGACTTTGTCAGACTTCGTTGTTCAATTCCCTTTTTTACCACTAGCAACATGTGCTTCTTCCTAATATAAATATCTGTGGGTGTTTTGGGGATGTGAATAGCAATTGCTGCAAGACGAAAGGTTCCTAAAACAATCTGATTCACTTGTATTTCATCAGGCAGGCTATGTAGCAATGAGCACTTTATAGGCAGTCCGTTTTAATGCTACAAAACCCAGACATGTCGAAATATGTAAGAAGCTATTCTAAAATTACTATTTGCACAATGCAGCTGATGGTCAAGACGTGTGTAACTGTCTCACAGGACATCTATCAAATCAAATCCTGGAGGGGAATATTGGCATTAATTCAATACAGAATTTGGGGAGTAGATTAAAGGTCTGCTTCAATTGGAAGGCTTACCTGTAAGTGTAAGGTCCCTTCTCCTCCACAAATGGTCTCTCTCCTAGAAGTACCTCCGAGGGGTTTCTCAGGTCAAAGAAGTAAAACTGCATATACACTGGCGGAGGAGGGTTCTCCCAGGCCTCAAAAGCATCAGTGCCATTCTTCAGTATTATTTCCTATGAAGACAATGAGCATTGTGCAGTTATTACCCCCTGTGGTATATGTTTAAACTCATGTATCATACAGTAATCCCAAAAGGCTTAATAGCAAGTAAGGCAAAAATGTAAGAAATGTTCATGTTTGAATCTCTCAACACATAAAGTTTAGACCCCAAACAAGCAAATCCAGGTCCTTAATACAGTCGTAGCTAAATCAGAGGTTTTTAAATCTGGAGTGGAATAGCCCATCCCTGATACTGATGACATGAAGCAAATCCAAACCAGGAAAAAAAATAAAAATAAAATAAATAATAATAATAATAATAATAATAATAATTATATATATATATATATATATATATATATATATATATATATATATATATATATATATATATATAAACCCTGTTACTGAACCCATAATTGAACACTGCATGCCAGTGTGGAATTTGGCATCAGAAAAGGCCCTACAGATGATGGTTTTCGACATTGTACCAAGGGTTTTACAACTAAGACATAATTCCAAACAGTTAACCCACGAAGACGCTTACACTAAAGGTTAAAGGAAACTGCTAATGTCTGCAAAAAGATTTAGATGAGGAAATGCATTTAAAGAGTAAGTAGCGGGGTTCCGAAACATATCGCGTTCACACGTCCCCACGTGTTGCTACAACTGTTTAAGTAACGTACCTGTAATTTTTCATTTTCACTGTTAACATATTGACAACTTTTTAGACTTTACACTTATAACTGTAAAGTCTGTTTCAAAGCTCTTTTCAAAATGGCTGCTCTAGTGCACTGGGGTTAGAGAACCACTGCTCTAAATCACTGCAGAAAGAGCAATTTATATATATATATATATAACAAGTGCTCTAGCTTTTCTGTTCCGTAACACATGATGGATTGTTATTGCTATGTAACCTGTTTGCCAATGTGGGCAATAATCCTTATCAATAACTATCAGTGCACTAGAGCAGTCTAAATATCGAAAGGCAGCAGGTATAGCTTGTCATCCGTATGAACTAATGGGTCTTACGACTCATTATGAGTTACCAGGTAAGCACGGGACTACTGTAGATGTGCCTGATTGTTTTTTTTATTGCAGAATAACAAACCCCCCCCCAGTGTAAGGCTTCACTTCTAAGATACTGAACCACTCCCTTCAGTTTGAAAGAAACAAGTTAGGACAGGAACAGTAACTCTGTTAACTTTGTTTCCCATTCAATAACATAAAAACAGCTTACAAACTTTTGAAAATGCAAAAACAAATAGCTCATAGCCTTAGTTGAAAAACATTATATTAAAATCCATGGAACCATTTTTAAATTTCTTAGCCTAACACAAAACAGAGGAGGTGTCAGGGAACAGAGGGATTTCTGTATGGTAATTCTCATGCTGTTGAACTGAAAGTTCGGTAATAGGACATAGACACATGAGAGGATCACAGTATGCAAAGGAAATGCAAGTTTTGTTCTGATAATGTACATTATGTGTGACTTACTTAAACAGTAATACCAGGCATTCACTGTATGGAATGTTTATTGGAGCTAAAGAGCCAAACTGGTCCGTACTCTCTGCTAATTCCTGATGTGCAGGGTATTATTACAATTATATGTCAATGAAGAGATGTGCATTTTACTGCTGTATTCTTTTTTGATGCATTATAATTCCAGGACATTTCTCTGCCATGAACATCTATTCATTTTATAGGTCATAAATGTGCAGTTTTGACAGAAACACATGTAATAGCATACTCTGTACCCAGGACTACACCAGGTTAAGAAAACTGGGTCATTTCACCAAGCAAGTGAATTTGTCACCACCCCCCTTCCCTGCCTTCTTTCCTGTCAATAACCAATCAGGTGCTTCCCCTACTGACTGACATACTTTCAGACAGTAACATGCTTTGACCCAGAATACACTGCTTATGTAAAGTGACCCGGGGATTACAAGTGCAAACAGATAAGACATAGAAACTGAGATACCTTTCCCCTAAAGTGGTAACAGATTGCTTGTTTCAAAATTAAAATAGATGTGTGCTATAACATGCGATTCTTTTAAAACTGCACATTTGAGACTTATGTGGCAAAATAGCTAAGATTTATGGAATTATGCTGTTAGCTACAATTACTTTAACAATTTACAAAATATGTGTTGATGACTATTAAGATATTGTAGCGTGCACGGGGGAAGGCAGCAGCAGGGCTGGTAGGTGACGTAAACACACACAAAGACATAAACCCCGATATACGCTCCTTGCAAAAGAGCCCGGCGGTATCGGCGCTATGGTTCAGACTAGTGCGAGAGGTCCCGGGTTCGCACCCGCCCTCCGCCTGTGTGATGCGGCTGCCTGCGTAAACCGAGATCGCTACAATATGTTAAATATCCCTTCTTTTCTTGGAGAATGACTCTTAAAATAAAAAGTGGTCTGGGTTAAAATAGACAACGAATGCACCACCCTTGTCATTGTGCATGTATTCATTAGTCACTATAAATGTTTTGGAGGGTGGTGTCAACAAATCAAAACGATTTGGGATGTGTGTGCTTACAGAGAATAGCAATATTGAAAACTGTTTTGTATATCATGGTCCGCCCTTTTAAAAATGGGGCGAATTCCATTTGCTGCATGAGGCCTGACTGGACAAGAAACAAAACAAACAAACAACAACAAAAAACAGCTGACAGAACAATAAAAAAAATGTTTTCTGATTAAAAACTAATACAGATTTTAGATAAAACACACACACACACACACTTACCTTCTTTATTCGTGCGTTGAGTGCGTTCTGGAAGACCTGCGACAAAACCAGAGCGATGCTGACAATTAAAACGACTAGTGCAAGTACCCCAGTGATGTAAATACAACAGGACTTCTTCATTGTGATTCTATGTTCGTCTTCAAATTGACACAAGACTGAATGGATAATGCGACTGTTGAACGTTTATACTAGATGTCGTCTCTCCTTACTCTGTCAGCTATACCGTGTCACGTCCGTTGACTCAGTGAGACAAAATAAGTTTCGATTTCGATATTTGTGTTCCACCGGCCCGTGAGTTTCAGTAAACAACACACCACCCAGCCCAAATTTTATTTGACACAATGAAGCACCGCAGTCAGTGTGGTCGCACAATAATGACGTCTTTACATTAACTTGAATAGATTATTTTGTTTTCATTCGATGGAGTTTTATTTGATAATATTGGGGAACATTTGAGAGAAATAAAGGAACTATTTTCATTCAATTTGTTTTTTTTTCCAGCTTTTGTCAAGTTAGGACAAGTAGCCACATCCGGGTGTTCAACATGTGCCTTGTCGGTTTCTTAGCAACGGCGTTGTGTATATTTTGAGGGTTGAGAGCTAGCACGTTTATGATAATTTCACACAGATGCGAGTTTTTTGGGGATTGTTGTCGAAAGTACAACATTAAATGGATGGAAGAAAAGACCTTCACCTTTCGGTGGGGAAATCTGAAGGTAAAATACATCCCCAGCCATGGTAAGAATGTGTTATTATTATTATTATTATTATTATTATTATTATTATTATTATTATTATTATTATTATTACATAATTACTAGCAAAATGTCTATATAATAAAAGTATAGTTGTGTAGTACAGCGAAAAGCACTTAATAGCATAAGCCTCATATTTCAGTCAAAATTTGCCGTTGATCCTACAAAACACAGCGCTATGATCAAAATGATGGTACTGTATAGATGCACGATTACATGAAGCTGATTTTCACTGTACTGTAGCTGCATGATGTTGGCCTAGTACTGTATATATATATTTTTTTTTTTTACATGTATAGGCCTCACTATGTTTGTATTATAATTATTTAGTAAAATACATAAGGCACTTCTTGTGATCTGTGAATTCTTTATTTTTTGCTTTTAACACAATTAATTGAACACATATTAATACCATAGTTGTATTCTTTGTGGTAGTCAATAAATAAAACATGCTGATGAAGACCTGGGCTGTATATTTTTGTATGTTTTGTGCAGGTACAAGGAGAGATTGCACACAAAGTATCTAAAAGAAAAGAAGAATAAACAACAACTATCTGGGGCACTAAATGGCTCTAGATGGCGCTTTTTAAAAAACGGAATGGATGATTTCCGAGATGGCTACCCGCCTCTTAGAGGGGAGGATTATTTTATTCCAAATCAGAAGGGACCTCGCCCTGTTGTTCATGGTGAGCCAGTCTCTTTGAGACAACAGCCAAGAAAGAGATTCACCAAAGAACAGGTGTGTTACTCAAAGCAGACCCCGTTACAGCAGGCTCGCGGGGAGTACATCGAGGAGATTGAGTATGGCCTTACCCAGCACCCCCTGGCTCTCTATCCACACCTGGAAGAAAGTCTGCCTCCAGAGGTAACACACAGGATTTTGTATACTGGTAATATCCAGTTTCCTGAGAAATTAAGAACTCAAAAACTACCATTTGCTGTACTGGTTTTGGTTTATTTTATCACAGCTTTACTACTTTTTCTCCATTCCCCTGAAGTTAAACTGAAGTCATAATTTGATTTTTTTTTTTTTTAAACATTTAATGGTAATGGTATTTTAATGGTAGTCACCCTGGATTACCTCAATAAAAAAATGTATCCTCTAAATAAGAACTATAATAATAACTATAACACATATTTCGTTACTTCCTCATAATTTAAAAACATATTAAATTGTATTTGTATACACAGCATCTAGTACAGTGATGCTTTTTTCAGATGTTGTGAGTAGTAATCTAAGTGAGGTCTTACCAGTGCATTATTTAATAATGGTATCTCTTTTATTAGCTGCCTGCTACTACTGTATATAAATATATAATATGCAGTTCAGTATTTTAATGGAAAAATATTAGTAGATCAATGTTTCGACAACATTTATTTTTAAAATGTATTTTGTAGCAAGGTTTTTCTGCTTGGCATTTTCTTTGTTATATGGTATTAATTCCATTTCCTTTCTAGCTTTTTGAGGAGGTCGTGGATATCCTTGACCCAGAGATGCACTTGAGTAGTGAGATTGGATCCTGCAGAGCAGACTCTGCAAAAGAGCAGGAAGAACTCTCTACCGACCAACAGAAGACAAAAGACCGAGCTCTGTCTACATCTAAAGGGGAGCTAAGCACAAGGCCTTCTGCCAGTGCCATGCAAGTAGATGTGTTTTATTATGTCATGCAGAGGTATCACACCAATCCACTGCAGGAGTGACTTTTAAATGGATGTCATACTTCATAAGACACAGTGCTTTGTGTACTGGGGTGAACATGTTGTTGTTAAAACCCTACGTGAATTAATAGTTTGGGCTTGGTTTTCTTAACTGCCGGAATACCCACAAGGAATACTTTTGCTGTATCTGTATATGTCATCCTGTTTTTGACTTTACAAACAGCACATCCTTTACCAGATAAGGCAAGACAGAACATTATTAGACTTAAGACAGCGAACACTGCTAAAACACCACAGAAAGCCCTACATTTCCAATATACTTATTACTTATTCTTGCTTACTTGTTCTGTGATACGCTTATTGTAATATTTGTATTTTTATATAAAACAAAGATGATTTTGATGTATTTCTTTATGTTCTTTAGCTAGTTTGATTGAATCCTGTTCATCACAGGGGTGCTTAGATCGGTTTAACAGTGACATCACCCTCCAGTTGTTGAACCTCTAGTTTTCTGGCTGTTTAGACCCTTCTAAAGTTTTCTTATAGTTTCCAGTGGCCACTTGTGACAAAAGCAGCCTTGGTGATTCTGTGTTTCATATTGACTTTAGAAGTGAAGACTCGAAACATAAAAACCCGTACATGTGGCTTCAAGACAAGGAAGAGGCGGTGAAGGAGGATAAGAAAATGAAGATAAAGCGCCTTCCATCTCCATCCCTTGATGAGGACATAAAGCAGATCACTAAGGAGTTTTGCGAATGGGTGGCTTCCTTGGTAAGCATTTAATGTGGTAGAATAGACGTATTTTATTTTTTTCATAAGAAAGCTTGGTATCCCCTTGTTGACAGCAGTTTCTGTGCCTATTGAAGGGTGGAGAGAGTAATAACCTGGATGAGTCCACTCTAATGAGTCTCTTCGGCAGTGGGTACGAGCAAGCCTGCCCTCACAGTACCTATCCAGGTTGTGGAGCTGACCAATGTGCCTGCAGAGTTAAGAATGGCTGTCGGGGAATTTCGACCACCGACTGACACTAAATCACAGTTTGAAAAGGATGGTGAAATTCCAATGGTAAGAAACCATAGGGTCCTGATCTTGAACATTTTCCATTCTTTATTATAAGTATGAATGTGAATATTCTTTATATTATTTACTACAGTTTACTATTGCATTTGAATCTATTGGAGCATTTGCAATGAATACATTAACCCATATAGGCATAACCACCAAGTATACGCATTAAAGAGAAAGTAGTGGGGTTCTGAAAAATAAGTCCCCATGTGTTGCTACAACTGTTTAAATAATGTACCTGTCATTTTTCTTTTCATCGCTTATCGTGTATTGTTATTGGGGATATACATGTAGAAGTTTTCTTATAGTTTTCGTTTTAGCAATAACATTTAGGAGAAAATTATTGTCATTTTAAGAAACTGACATTTTTAAAGCACGAAATAGCCCTGCTTTCCATTTCAAACTGCACAAAGAGACCACTAGAGGGCAGTATTGGATTGAACATTATATAATGATCGGTTATTTGAAGTTATAGGTCTGTGGTTCCCAGACTTTTTCAATGTTGTGACTACCTTGGTGTTTGAATTTTTGCAAGGACCACTTGTCACGCGTTTTTTCACAACAGCAATTTGAAACTAATTTGTATGTGTATATGTATAAGTACATGTAGAAAGTATAGTATTTATATAACATACCTAAATTAATGAGATTCCTGGGCTTGAATCTTCGCTAACAGTTCATCAAGGAATATTGTCATTTTGAGTATTGAATGTTGCTATTGGCAAAGTTCCTGTTTCTAAAGTTTAAAAAGGTTATTTTGTTCACATTCCGCATGCTTTGTATATAAACGGCATTGAAGAGTTTCGTTTGACAAAACCTCCTGACAATACACTGGGGCTTTGGGTCGTCCTCGGACCCAGTAAATGTAAATACCAGTGCTGGTCCACACAACCGTTACCTCGTGTAGCAAATGAATCTATCCATTTCTAACGCAATTGAATGTACTCACTTCGCTCGATGTACATATAAAAAATACACCACGGACGAGGTTGGTGGGAAGCAATTAGAAAAATTAAAAAATGATTGGAGAGTGTACAGGATGTTACATACCACTTTTGGTCGGCCGTGATGTGTAAATTAAACGGGATTGGTGGCGACAGTCCACAGGATTTATAGCATTTTGGGTAAGTATGACGGCGTCAAGAACAGACTACACATTATTTTCAGAAGTAGTGTTAAGAGAATTTCCTTTTGGTGTATAGTCTTGTGTGATATTAAACCTGGCTGAATAAACCCACATAATAACATGGAGCTGAAATCGGTAATTCGCATTACGGTACAGTTCACAAGTCAAGCAACAAATACAGTCTCTTTTTGTTTCACATTAACTTCTGTTACTATATGCAGCTCTCTAAAAACGTGTAATATGGAAATAATAAGGATATTCCTATATCCCTGGCAACACTGTAATATATATTGTATATTGTTGAAAATGAAAAGTACTAAAACTGTGGGTTTAATGTTTTTTGTTTTGTTTTTTTGTTTGTAATTTAGTCATTCCAACCGAGTTAGGAATATTCAATGCAGTGCGCTACTTTTATACGGAGCGAAAAGGCTGAGACAGCCTTTTCTCTCCGTGCCTTCATAATGTGTAACAGTTATTTAGTTAGTATTTGTTTCACATTAAAAAGCTGTTACAGCTGTTAATAGCGGCTTGGAAGACGGTGCTTCATATTGCATCAAAGGAAGCTGTAATAATAATAATAATATTTATCTATATATATATATATATATATATATATATATATATATATATATATATATATATATATATATATATATACGGACCACAGGTTGGGAACCACTGTTGTAGATGACAAAGCTCAAAAATTAAAATTAATTAATTAATTACAATCAATTGTACAGCTCGTTATCTAATTTCTGTGTAGACAACTCTACAGTAAATCACTGAGCTTTCTGCTTTCTGTTTAAGCAAAGGTCGTTAAATTTGGCCCTTGGTTATTCTATTGTGGTCCTTTTACAAACTGTCAATCACCTGGCCTGCTTCACCCCACAATATTCAGGAACAAAGGTCTCAAATCTACAGTCTGCCATCCCTTGTAAGTAACCAATGAGAGACCTGGATTAGATTGCCCGTCATGAGATGCACACGATCTGTGTTCATATGATCGGTGTTAACTTTTACAAATCCATTTTACTTTTACCTCTCATAACTTTGGATAAATGGGGTGCTATTTGTGCTACTGCATTGACTACCCAATAGCATAAATTGGCAAATATACTTCAAAGCAACCCTGTATTAAGTTCAAGCTGTGCCCTAGATCAGTGGTTCCCAATCCTGGGGACCCCCTGTGTCTGCTGGTTTTCATTCCAACTGAGCTCTCAATTACCTAACTAGACTCTTAATTGTACTGATCATTTGCTTAATTAGATCTTTTTTATTATTATTATTATTAGTTTATTTAGCAGATACCTTTATCCAAGGCGACTTACAGAGACTAGGATGTGTGAACTATGCATCAGCTGCAGAGTCACTTACAATTACGTCTCACCCGGAGCACAAGGAGGTTAAGTGACTTGCTCAGGATCACACAATGAGTCAGTGGCTGAGGTGGGATTTGAACCAGGAACCTCCTGTTTACAAGCCCTTTTATTTAACCGCTGGACCACACAGCCTCCTTTTTACTCTTAGTTGCAGATTTCAAGTTAGATATAACATTTTATAAGTAACTTGAACTCTGCAACTGGTTAAGAGCTGAAAACAGTAAAAACAACAACAAAAAAGTCTAATTAAGCACATTATCACTTCAATTAAGAGTCTAGTTAAGTAATTGAGAGTTCAGTTGGAATGAAAACCAGCAGACACAGGGGGTACCCAGGACCAGGGTTGGGAACCACTGCCCTAGATGGTCAAGATTTCTGGTCAAGCCATTACTGAAACATCCAACTGGCCTTCACTAAAACGTGGTTTGGAAATGCAAGATATGAAAACACATAGGGACACTAAGTGGTAATTAATTTTGTACGTTTCATAACACAGAAATCTTCTTACCATCCAAGCTGGGTTAAGGTGAAGTATGGAGCCTGGTATCTTGACCCAAAGACATGGAAGAAAAGAAATGCAGATGAACCACTCAAAGACCCGAATGATGATCATGAAGAAAAACTGGACAAAATGCATAAACTTAGTGAAAAGGTACCTACAACAAGAAGCTGATTTAGATCTGGAACTGCAAATCATGTTAGGTCAGAGTTTATGACTTGAGTTGGGTTAGTTATGCTGCTCTAAACTTTCCAGACTAATACAATAGATACTAGCTGTAAATACAAATCCACTTCTGTCCGGAGGTTTCTTCCGTTCTGTCACACTAAAGAGCATTTCAGATATCAGACTAGTGTACTTTGCTGCATGCTGGACTCCAGGCTTTTACGCTCCACTGTAGGGTAAGGATGAGATAGTTCAGAGTTCCATGAGTATCGTGGATAGTGGTTTTCATGGATTTAGTATCCAGAATATATTCATGTGTGGTACCTCACATCCAGGATAATGAGTATGTGAAAGCTAAGTTTAGATTTTGGATAATAGTCAAGCACAACAAGTATCCAGAATACCAATCATACACGTGACTAATACCTATAACCTATAAAACCTTCTGACTTCTGACAAATCTAATCTGACTGTAGCCATTGCCATTTTGTTCCTTACTAAAATCACAAACACAAACAAACAAACAAACAAAAACAGATCTACATTTCTACTCTCACTTTTTACTGATATTTACTTTTTGTTTTTCATATAAAAAGGATGAAGAGTTAATGCAGCTGCATGGGACACACACCTTCAAAGAATTTATTCTAAACAAGGGAGTCAGAGAGCCTGAGGTAAGAGCAGGCTCAAAGTTGATCAGAGTTTATTTTAGAATTCCTTTCCTGAAGTCCAAGCGCTCAACTAGAGCTGTGCCAAAGCAAACATGCAGCTGAACGGTAACATTTGCTTACAGGTTTGGCTACAACAAAATTATTTTTCATTGCAGACTGTTTTGATTATAAAAAGAAAAAGGAAGCATGTATGACTTTACGGTGTTTTAAAAAGCTTGAAAAGATTACAAAGAGATTTTAGCTGACACAGTTTGTGCACATCTCAAGTACAAAAAAACAGCTCTTAAACTGTGTGTGAATAAGGGGGAGTGCATTCTGTTAATACTTGAAGTTAATAATCGTTGCTGAATAAACAATCAGGCTGTAAGCTCATCATATTGATCCTCCTCCCCATAGCTACTGATGCACACAGAAACTACACTCTTGCAGGCTGCTAGGAAGACCCTTCCAGAAACGGAGATACAGTGCCTATAGAAAGTTTTGTTGTGTCAGTGCCTCAGTTTCATGCATTTAAATGAGGATTCTTTTCCACTTATCTACACACCATACTCCACACTGTTAAGTCTGTTGGGATAGGTCTCTACCAACTTTGCACTCCTAGATTTGGCAATATTTGACCACTCTTCTTCACAAAACTGTTCAAGCTCTGTCAAGTTCCTTGGGGAGTGTTGATGGACAGCAATCTTCAAGTCATGCCACTAATTTTCGATTGGATTTAGGTTGGGGCTCTGACTGGGCCGCTCAAGGACAATTACCTTTTTGTTCCTTAGCCACTCCAGTGTAGCTTTTGCTGTGTGCTTTGGGTCGTTGTCATGCTGAAAGGTTGTGGGGTTGGATGTGTAGATAAATGAAAAAACTTTTTTTTTAATGCATTTTAATTCCAGGCTAAAAGGTGACAATGTTGAAAGGGGGTGTAGACTTTCTATAGGCACTGTATGCTTATTCTGCTCGTACTTCCAAGTGAAATCTGTTGCTGCTGCAGTCCTGTGAAAGAAAATAGATAAATAAACAATACTCATCCTAATCACTAAACCAGTAAACAGGAGGAAATTAAAATATGCTTATCATCAACAACGCTCCCAAAAAATAAACGACTGTGATCAGAAAAAGCTATATTTCAGTGACCACATTTATTTCTTTGCAGTTCCTTAAGAAGATCTTCTCGCAAGAGGATGAAAATGGAAAAGCTGAGAAGGACAGTAAAAGAGGATGTAGAAAGGATGACAACAGAGCTATATCTGCATCAACACACGCTGGAACAATTGTTTATTAATGGACTTCTTTGTTAGTTGTATTTGTAATGCTTGATGTTGTTTTTGTAATTCCTTAGTTTTTATTCAAACCTGCCTTTAATCTCTAATTTTGTTTGAAAGAAATTACATGCTTGTTTATTGTATTGTCTTATTCCTATGTGTTAATGCATATGGATAATCAGGTGCTGTTTTACAGGTGTTCATGTCCTTAAGTTAGGTTCAATAAAAACATTGCACGCATTTAAGGGGGGGGGGGGTCATTACATTCATATAAATATTGTACAATTTGTATAAAATCATCAGTATCTAGTATGTATTATTCCAGTTTGGGATTATGCTTACAGTGGTAATTACATGTGCTGCATAGTGAACAAATACATAATCCTTAGAGGTTGTGTTATTTTAATATGAATTATTTGGAAGTCAAGCTTCAGCCAAATAAAACCTTTTTTTCTGGAGCATGTTGTTTTTGAGATGTAAGGGCTGAGGTTTTGGCTCTGCAGTACTGCTGCTTATTCATAATTGAAGACCTTTCTAGGCAATGCATAATTAGTTAACTTATTACAGTGGAAATAACGTCTTAATGAATTGTACCTGGCTATCCAAGTATTCCACAATGATTGCATTGATAACAATATTTAGTTTCTAGTGAATTGAGACCTTAACAAATTCAACAAATCCATGCCGTGCTAGAGCGGGGCTTTAATGAACCCTAATATTAGTACTCTTATCGCAGATATCTGTTGTTACGATTAGGTTTGCTACTTTAGTGAACAATGGTAAGTTGAAAATACATAATATACTTTTATGAACATAATATTTGTATGTCTAATTCTATATCCATGACACCTGTGTTGTCAGTTTAATATTGACCACCCCACACTTGTTTAGCTTTTTCAATGAAATTAATTGTCTGGTGCCAAGCTAATTGGCAGCACTCTGACGCACACCTGATTGCAGAGAGTAGCAAGTGTTTTGTCATTGCTGCAGCATCGATTGAGAGTGATTACGTAAATCGGACAGATTAAAAAGGTTTAGAAGAATAAACCCAGTCTATAACTGGCCACTGGAGAGCAGATGACATTGCAGTCAGCAGGAAAAACGCAAGCGTAAAGAGAGCCGACATAATTTTTTGGTGAAATGATTAGTGGATTTGGGCCGTCAGTACTTCTGGGGATTATCGTGGTGCTGTCGGCATGGGCATTATTCATAATACGGAGGAGTATCTTTGGTCAAAAAGGCAAAAGAAATGCAGGAGAAACTGGAGCGGAGAGGCTTCCTGCAGAGGCTGAGGAAAAGGCGGACGTGAAAAGCACAGGCAATTTGGAAAGTCCCTGCATCAAAGAAGCAACAGGTACAGATTAATTAACTAGATGTATTCTCGGTTTTTCTGCGTATTGGGTCGTTTTTCTAATATAACCTGGAATTTAATAAAATTCGGAAAATGTAGCCTACTACAATAGGAATTTCATTAGGGCTACATTGGCATTTTAGTGCACATACAGTAAGAGCTTTTATATACACGATTTTATGAATTAAGACTTTGTTTGGTTTTATCGGTACAGGTAGTACTAATACAGCAAGATTTTAATTGTGACAAGCCAGTTTATGCCTGCTTATGTTTTATTTATTTATTTATTTTTCTTTACTTACTGCGTCAGTCTCTAGTTGAAATTCCATACTCGTGAACCTGACGTGACTGCATCTGGTTTTCATTCCAACTCCCATCTACTTAACTAGACCCTTAATTAAACTGATATGTTGCTTTAATTAGACCTTTTTTTAATAGTTTTCAGCTCTTAAACCGTTGCAGAGTTCAAGTTACTTCTGAAATGTTTTAGCTAACTTGAAATATGCAACAGTTTAAGAGCTGAAAACAATTTTTTAAAAAGGTCGATAGCAAAATATCAGTTCAATTTTTAAGGGTCTCGTTGAGTAATTGAGAGTTGGAATGAAAACCTGCAGACACCGTGTGTCCCCAGGACCGAGGTTGAAAACAACTGCCCTAACCCAGTGTAAGTGAAACATCAGAGCAATACTTTAAAGCAAGGCTACTCGACCCTTGCTACGTTTTTTTGCAACTGTACCCTAAATTACTTAATTGGACCAATGAAGTGCTGCTTAGAAGTTTAATTGGCCCATTTAATCAATTTAGTGTAGTTTTTTTTTTTGTTCCAACTGTAGACTAAATTAAGTCTACAGTTGGAACATAACCCTGCAGGTGTGAACTTGGTACCACACACGGTCTTAAGATGAGATTTTGATGGTGCAACAGCTACGTTTATTGGATGATACAAGAAATTAACTTCACCCAGAGAATGTACAATAAGGTAGACGTATTGGGTTATGGGTGAAAGTAAAGGGCATCTAGGAGTAATAGGAGGTCGCTGTCAATCCTGCTTCTCTGTAAAATGGTAAGCATCATATCGCAGTGACCTGTGCTTTGGTACCAAAAACACTTTTAATATTGCTTGCAAGTGAACCACTTTATTGTTTTTGTTTTTGTGTGATTTCTTTTAGATCATCAGATGAAAAATGGGGGCAACATACAAGAGTCCAAAGAGACATTGTGTGTTCAGGAACCCATGCAAGAGGAAGACGTTGCAGCAAGCACTGACAGTGGTTCTACATCGCCAAACGAAATGGACCTGCCTTCTGTTGAAGGACACCATACTTGCACTGTGCCTGGCAGTAATGCGCATTTGAGTGAGAAAAATCAAACCCAGCTCCCAAAAAAAGAAGTGACGGTAGCGGGCAGGAAAACGACAGGCTTTAAAGCTAATATGAACAGTACATGGGAACCCAGTATGGAAAAAACTGAAATAAGCATCATGGAGGCAACAATGAATGACAATGAGTGGCTGAAGGGGCTTGACGACAACTCTGATGGAGTTCTGCATGGCGGGGAGAGTACAAAAATGCAGGACGCGCAATCAGGCGTTCACACCGGTTCAAGAGCTAAAGAAGAGAGCGCGCTGGGAGACCTGGACACCGCAGGTATACAGGAGTCTGTGCAGACCAGTAAGAAGATTTTGGCTGTGTCACCGATGCCACAGAATGTCGGTGTGTCTTTCCGTGTGCACTATATTACACGTTCACCATTCCAGTTGATCGCTGTTACTGGGAACCACAGGGAGCTTGGAAACTGGGAGAACTACGTGCCTCTAAGGCAGGATAAAGATGGATTTTGGTGCAATTCTGTTACCCTACCAGCTGATGTGAAAATGGAATGGAAGTTTGTGATGGTGGAGAATGGCAAGATCAAGCGCTGGGAAGAGTGTTTCAACAGATGTTTGGAAACCACCCATGATGACATTCAAGCGCACAAATGGTGGGGATATCACATGTAAACTGGTGCTGGAATCTTCTGAATTGAGGCTTTTACTGCAAAGGCAAGGCATTCAATTGCACTTCAAGTAGCTGGTGGTTAATATCTGTTGCAGGAATGCTAAGGAGTAAAGTGTTTGTGTGTTGTTGTTGTGTTCCCCTTTGTGAAACCTTTAGTGATCTGCTCACTGTTAGACCAATGGAAAATATGTAAACTTGTATATTACTAATTCATGTTGATGACTGTCTGGACAGTGTTTAGTAGAATAATGGCAACATTTTTGCTTTATTTACCTTAAATTACAGTAGTATGCATTTTAATGCTGTTGATGTAAAAAGAAAGAAAATGGCTTTAATAGATAGCTGTGTTAAATATTTTGACCTTTTAACTTTTCCAAACTGCTTGTAGCTGTCCTCCTAATTTGTTTATATAGGGCAGCCTAGACTTGGATGAAATTGGTTGTGGTTACAGGCAAATGAATAACGTTGAGCCATTTGATTTAGATTAAAGATGGCGTTTCCCACATGTCGACCCTGTACACTTCAAAAAAGGTAGTCCAGTTTATATTCCCAAAAGGTAGTTTTAGCTTCAGGGACCTAAGTGCTCTCATCTCTAATACTGGGTTGATAAATGGGCATGGTCTAGCTACCTGCAGCAATTTGAGGTTACAAATTAGTCAAGCTCTGCTGTAGCTCAAGAAGCAACAACAACACAACACATTAATAATCATGGCTTTGGATAGCAGACATCGCCCAATATAGAGAGTATAAACCGATTACTGTCTGATGCTCTACCAGACCTAAAATAGATTTTAAAAGCTTAATGCTTATTGAAGAAATGGGAATCTGTATGAAAGGCACTTATATAAGGAACACGCTACAATACTGAGACACTAACTTCAGTTTCTATACATTGGGAGGTCAGTTTAAAAAATAAATAATAATAAAACCAATTAAGTCACAGTAAATGCATCTTTTAAGTCATACTTTTGATTTGTTGACAGTTATCTTAATTAACTACCATGTGAATCTGGAAATGTTTCGTGGTGTATTTACCTAATGATCTTATTCTTTGTTTCAGGTTTAAAAAAAAAAATAATTGTCTAGTGTGGGCTGATGTCCTAGGCTCATGTCATAGGATGAGTCATTTGGCTGTGTTATGCTTTTAATTCCAATCATAAAAACAAACTTGGTATAAAATATGTATTTTTTTATTTTTTAAATAACGCAAAACCTTCAATTTAACTTGTAAAATTGTATTAAAGATAAAAAAATACAAAACTTGTGTATGCTTTTCTTTTGTGTGTGTGTGTATATATAAAAAACATAAAACCAGTTCTTGCAAATTTATAGAACTTAAATAGTTCTACTCTATGTAAAAATAACACTTCTATATTTCTTTCTAAGGCACTTGAACTCATCTGATTTATTGGGTAGATGATTTAAAAGATACCACAGTTGATAATTGCAAACATTGGAAACATCAAAATGATTTCATCCCTTCAGTTAGTTGACAGCTTCTCCCGGTCCTTCACTTTCTTGATCCTTTTCTCTTGACTTTGGATCATGGAGGACATTTCTGTGAATTGAAATGGTTACATATATATTATATTCTATTGCATAGCAGTTTCAACCATTCCAGGTTTTACTATGAGCTTGATCAGCCACAGGGTATAGGTAAGCTCAGGTGTGTCTTATTAAGCTCATCGTAAAACCGTGATTGGATCAAACTGCTAAACGATGGGAGTCTTACTTCCATTCTGATATTGGGGAGCTGAATTCAGAACCACATCACAAATGTAAAGAAATGGTGACTAAAACAAAACAAAAAAAAACAGATGAAGCTACTTAACCTTTTAATTGAAATCCTAACCTGTAGAATTCTAATGGAAATCATAACCTGTTGAACTCATAAGAATCGAGACAAAATGCTACCGTTAACAAGTTCCTGTGGCATAAACAAGTGTTTTAAAATTATACCTTTACTGTACATTGAATCTGCTATTTGCGTTTCTTTTTAAAGTTTTATAAATTATATCATAAAGGACTCGTTCCCAATGCATGTCTTGGAGCCCAAGACTGTTACCAGTCTTGTAACCCTTGGGTTCTGACCCGATTTAACAGGATTACGGCCTCTAATCGATTATCTCGTGCAACTAGCTAGCGGGACACAAGCTGTATGTCTTTCTATTGCTGGTTTTATGATATTTTGAATCCATGCCGTTTCTATATAAATATGTGCAGTGGATAATACGGTAATTATTAGATGGATGGTGTAGGGAGGAAAATCAATGGGCAGTAGGAGACGCGGCTCCGGTTTCCAAAGACCAGAGATCACTTTATTAAAAGATCAAAAATCAAACAAGCAGTGCATCAGGCACACACACACACACTCGCAGCTCTGCAGAGGTATCAAAGCCTTCCTCTGAACACGTCTGCTTTTACAGTTGTTTATATAGTTGCATGAAATTGCGCTATATCCTTTGAGCTAGCCAATGGTGATGGGCCAGCGCCCTTCTTTCTCGTCTCTATTGGTTGTGTCCACCCCCCCCCCGGCTGCAGGGAGATGCACCCTTAAACCAAGTCTGCTCATGCGCTCCCACATTACGCAATATACTCGGTATAGCTGTTGGTCACGTATGCCTTTTGGAGTCCTGCCAGTACATTGGTACTATTAGCATACATCCTGTTGCTCACAGTTTCACAGCCTGCTTTTATCTTAGCATAGCTTTTGCAAAGACAAGTTAGCTGAAACATATTTTTTTCCTGATAGCATATTCTTATACCATATTATAATGCAGTAGCACAATTTCATTCCTTTCAATGGCGTTTTACTGCAATTGACTAGTACAAAGTTTGTACTGTTTTTCTTGTACATGAACAGTATAAAATAACAGTAGTATATTTTAATGCTCTAAACCAGAGCAGATCTAAATACTGTTCCAATTTAACTCTGGATTCATTTTGCTGATATTTTACCCCCCGGGAGGATTTATTTTTATTTTTATTATTATTATTGACATCCTGAAATGCAATTAAAATAAAGTGGAAAGAGATCAGCTAACCGTTTATATTTAGATCTGACGCTGTTCAGATCATTAGTACAATACTTTACTAATGTCATTCAAAAATCCTTGAAACCAACATTTCAGTGAAATATTTGTACAACTTTTTTGTGGATGATAAAACACTAATGCAATAGGGTGGTTTCACAAACACCAACTGGCACTAATCTTGGACTGCCTTACCTAAGGCAACATTAAGTAGTCCAAGATTAGTGTGAATCAGGGTTTGTCTTTTACTTTTCTGATAAACTAGCAGGTCATGCCAGTGAAATGTAACAGTTTGTACCTGCAGAGGTCATTGCTGACAGTACCTTGATTTTTAATCTGTAGATCTGAAACCAGGTTCTGCAGGCTGTCCAGTCTGCCTTGCAGCTTCACACAGGCCTGACCAGTCATTTCTACCTGCTGGTGTCCTACTAGGAAACAAAGGAATCAATTATCTTTGAGTTTGCTGTTTATCCAACACCTGCACGGCTTTCAGTTTTTAAATACAAAACATTAAACCAATAATGTGTGTAAATTCCAATGCAGACAAAAGCCTTTATGAATTTTCCATCAACTGCCCATTTGGCAACTCTCAAGTCCAGCAGCCATTCCACTCAAGCGAGGCTGCTTGAACGATGCAGTAATCAGAATAGGTGGTTGAATGGACCTGAACCTCATTTTTGTCTGGATTGGGTATGCTTGTGAGTAATACCGCTTTCATCAGCTAATGTAGTAATGACGTACTGCTGACTTCCTCCATGGGAGCTCCTCCGCTAGGTCCTGGCTGCTGGGGTCTGCTGCTCAGCGGGGCAGTGAGCAGGGAGTGCACTGGAGACCTGGGCTCTAGAGAATGCTTCCTGGGAGAGGAGGTGAACCGGGGGGCCACAGAAATAAAGGAGGGTTCATATCCTGTAAAACAAACAATCCGATCAAGCAAATGTTAACAGCTCTTGGTTATTACTGTAATTGCCAATGTATGCAAAGTATGCTTTTTTCATTCTAAAAAGTATTTAAACAAATAGAAATGAATAACTCGGCATGTTCATTTCTGTTACAGTTCCTTTTTTGGTTTTGTCCTTTTTCCAACAACAGTATGTTTCCTTTCACCTACTTACAAAACAGTTTCAACAAAAATGACTACTATCTGAAATGCAACAGTAATTTAGGGTTGCACACTACCAGAGTCATAAGACGTATAGTACTCTGTATACACAGAACTTAAACTGGTGTTCAGTACAGAAAACAAATTGCATTACAGGTACAGTATGTACAAAATGGGAAGAGTTTTTCTTCTACCCTTTGTTGTTACAATAAAAATATCTAGTTTTTTGTTCAACACCTATGGCTGCTTTCCCAGACCCCATAATCGCTCATCTTGGACTAACTTGTGTTCTTTTAGGTAAAGTACAATAGTCCAAGACTAGTGCTAATCGGGGTCTGTGAAACCAGCCAGGAGAGTTTAACTGCTAGGATCTTTCGACTACTGTGTCTAAAAGAACATTCTCATGTTCTAGTGTTAGTTAGATTCTGCTGTTCCACAGTGAGAGCCTGCTGACCAGCTGTTACTGCACATTAAACACTGATTATTAGGGCTGTGCAAATACTCAGATTTTGTAGAAGTTCATTGCCATTGATGATACAGATGAGGGAAATGTATCTTTTCTTGTTGGGAAATAAACACATTTTTGAGCATTTGCACAGCCCTATGGATTGTAGTAATCATTTCAGAGAATGGGTTAATAAGGTGTAAATCAGCTAAGTTAAAACACAGCATCAACTCACCCTCAGGCCCCAGAGTGTTTATACTGAGTTCATCTTCAAGGTCCACAGTATGCAAGGTTAGGGGATCTCTGCAGACAGCAAGCATGGCATAGACAACATTGAAGGGTGCCAGCAGCATGCATTTATTTAGTACTATTAGCATTATTTGTTATATTAAGCATGCCAATACATTTATGCCAAAGCTAAATCAAGTGCGTGCAGACAGTCAATGTCTCGAGGCAGCCCTTACTGCACGCAGCACCTAGCTCTCTGAGCACCCCGAAGTTACTGAACATGATACGCAGCACCTAGCTCTCTGAGCACCCCGAAGTTACTGAACATGATACGCAGCACCTAGCTCTCTGAGCACTCCGAAGTTACTGAACATGATACGCAGCACCTAGCTCTCTGAGCACCCCGAAGTTACTGAACATGATTTCCAGCTTCTCATACTTCAAAAGTACATACCAGTAAACACTTCAAAGTTGTTAAGCCCTCCCAGCAGAGGTACTTAGTGCCATGTGAAAGAGCTACCACAAACCTTATCCTGTCTCTTTTTGTCATTAAGAAAACTGCAGAAAATCTTGGCGGTTGTTTCTGTTTTCAACAGTTTTGTTCTATTGCATTTCTGCAATGGAATGCTCTTTGTCTTCATACCTCAGTGATCAGGGGTTCTCACCTGCTGAACCTTACACTTCTGCCATCAGTGTCTTTTGTTACATCATGCCTATAAAGAAAACAAAAATTATCATCATTATTATTATTATTATTATTATTATTATTATTATTATTATTACATGCATTGAACAAGTGGCAAAAAAGCTGCTTGCATGGAACACATGGAAGGGTATTAAATTATTATAGTGATACTAAATTAAAGATTAAGTTGCTTTTAAATGTGTGCCATCAGTGGTTCTTATGGCAATAACTAAACATGGTGTTGTAGCCTACAGCACGGGTTCCCAAAGGTGGGCCGCGACACAGTCCCGGGTGGGCCGCGGGAGCAATGACATTCTGTGTATTTTTTTCTATTAATAGAGAAAAGCAGGTGCCTGTAACTAGAAAAATAGTGTAGCAAGGGAGTACTGGCGGACTGTCAATCAAAGCAGAAATTCACAAATCAGAGCTAACAGATTGTCTAGGCGGGATATAAAGCGAGAGCCCTGACAATAGGGCAGTGTTAAGGTCATGTGATCGCTCTGCTGGCAGATTTAAACAGTGTGTTCAGTATTAATAAAATTACAGTATGTCAAATATGCTACCAAAAAATATGTTTTGTAAAGTGTAAAGAACAAAAACGGCAGCTGTAGGAGTTTGAATGCATTTGTACCGTGGGCTCAGTTTTGAGGTGCTGGAATGGGTTTTTTCTTTTGCAGAAACATTTCAATACTAACTTTTGTACTTGATAACATTCATTTAAAAATTCAATTGATGCCTATGATGAATACGTTTTTGTGACTAATTAGCTATTAATATTTACAATATTGAGTACTTTAATGTATGTTTCAATGTTAACTAAATCAAGTTATTAATCAAACTGATGTTTTGGTACACTGCTATTTTATTGATTACTGGCTCGTTCACAGTCTTAAAATAACGCTAGAATGTTTTGCTGGAGAATAATAATAAAGAAATTCAAATTTCGCTGCAGATGGATTTATTTTCATAAGTTTTCTTTTGGTTAAGTGGCGCAGCTGCTCTCCGATTTTTTTTTTGGGGGGGGGGGGGTGGATTTTACAAGCCACCTGAATGTGATTTTGCATTTTGTATTTGGTTGTATAGAGATGTGGCGAAAAAAGTAACTTATGCAAGACTCTCATTTCCTTCTGCATTGTGCGCATTTGTCTTTTTTGTGCATGACAGTTCAGCATGAGAGGTAACGGCTGGACGTTTTAGCTACACAGTGTTCAGAAATTAGGATTTAAGAGTTATGTTCTTATGCACGTTGTACTGGTTTTACTCAAAAGTAATTCCTGTTCAGGTATTTATGAATGGGAATAATAAGAGACAGGCACTTTCTTGTTTGATGACCAAGAAAAATAACTGCATTTTCAATTATACAAAGGTACCAAATTTAAAGGTTTGTTAAAAACGTCTGTTTAGTTTTTGCAATTTATTTTAATTTACTAAAATTAAAGTGTTTCAAAAATGTTTATTTTCACTCAGTGCATATTTGATGTGATTTCCATCTTTCACAATATTTATTTAAATGAATAAAGGACAGTTCAGATTAGGTTTATTGATAATGTTACAGGTTTAAACATATAAAATATTTTTAATTTGACATTTTCCCAAGGAGTGCTAATGCAGCTGAACAAACTCTGCTCTTGAGTTCCAGCTGTAGCTGCCTGCCACAGACATGCAAGTGTCAGTTTAGAAGTAAATGTCAAACCCACCTCGACGACAGGCACTGACACTTTGGCTCGTCTACGTATGTCTTTGGCAAGCAACCAAAACTCAAGAGCAGGTCCTCAACTCAGGTCAAAGCAGCTTCACACACAAAATATCAAGAAGTTAAAAAAAAAAAAAAAAGATAATGTAATCTGAAGCTACTCGCTCTATAAAATGCCCCTTACAGTGGAAGACAGCAGTGAGGAAATAAGTTAAAGTGTTAAAGTCTCTCACATTGCATCCTTGTTTCCCCATGGGGACGCGGGAGTTTCCACATCAGTGCTGTTCTTGGCAGGAGCCGAGGCGTTGCGGTCTTCCTGGATCAGGCTCTTCAGCTCCTTCAGAAGCTTCTTTACATCGTGCGCTGGGTCTTCTTGCAGAGCTGTGGTTTTAGGCTGCAGAAAAAAGAAATAGATAAGTGTGAAAAACAGCTTTCCTCTTCTGTATGTCGTATTAACCCTTTTTTTTTGTCTTTCATCTATAAATCCGAGAATGATGAGGGAAGTAGCTTTTCCTCCACTGGTTACCCAAATACAACCCCTTCTGGTGCTGTACTCGGTAGTGATTCTTAAACACTGCGACACTTACCAAACATGAACTCAAGTACAAGGACCATATTGATCATGTTTTGTAACTTTCTTAACTCCTATTAGCTTTATTGACTTTATTCCAGGTCCCTCTTTTATTGTGCTTTTTAATTTTTGTTGTAATTAATTCAGGATATGAAAGTATTTAAAAAAACAACACTATAGATGTTTCTGTAGGTCACGTGATGATTGCAGTTAGAGCTTTGGAGTGAGTTTGAACAAGGTACCACTCATTGTTGTCTTTGAAAAGAGGGACCAATAAGACAAATTAATAATAATAATAACAAGAATGTCCAATGTAAATACCTTATGTGTTTTGCTTCCCGATCTTTTAGATGATTTTAGTTAACTATGATGAAATGCATAACCAAAAAAAAAAAAAAACTGCAGTTAGAAAGTGATTCTGCATGGGGCTCACGAGTGGCGCATCCGGTAAAGGCACTCCGCGTGGAGTGCAGGATGTGCTCTATAGCCTGGATGTCGCTGGTTCGAGTCCAGGCTATTCTACTGCCGACCGTGGACAGGAGCTCCCAGGGGGCGGCGCACAATTGGCAAGCGCCGCCGGGGGCAGGGCCGGGGCGGGGCGGGCGGAGGGTGGAGGGGCGGGTTAGGTAGGCCAGGTTCCCCTTGGCTCACTGCGCACCAGCGACCCGTGTAGTCTGGTCGGGCACCTGCGGGCTTGCCTGTAAGCTGCCCAGAGCTCGTTGTCCTCCGACACTGTAGCTCTGAGGTGGCTGCATGGTGGGTCTGCAGTGTGAAAAAAAGCGGTCGGCTGATGGCACACGCTTCGGAGGAAAGCGTTTGTTCGTCTTCACCCTCCCGAGTCAGCGCGGGGGTGGTAGCGGTGAGCTGAGCCTAAAAATAATTGGATATTCTAAATTGGGAGAAAATAATACAAAAAACTATTGGTGACTACTAAATAAAAATAAATAAATAAATAAATAAATAAATAATGATTCTCCAGATTTAATATAGGTGAAGAATATCAGTACGCCAGACTTACTGCAGAGAGGTATCCGGAGGTGAGCTGGGAGCTCGGCAGGTTGGCAGTGTAAGCAGACGGATGCTGTGATGTTCTGTACTTTGGACCCTGAAGTTCCTTAAAAAACAAGAAGATGAGTGGAAAGAATAAGCTACATGGAACTATGGTCAAGCCTAACCCAGTAACAGGCTTTAAAGTGCCTTAGAGTTCAATATTACACATATGAACACATACTCTGCAGAGTCACAATGTGTGTTCATGCCTGTTTTACTTCCATGAGGAAATCCAAGTCAAAAACTTAGTACATCTAACATTGATATGTGCCGCCATCCGACAGGCAACTACCAACATTCCTACCGAAGATTGTGACCAACACAGACCTTGACGTGCCTAAATAACATGCTGTTTGAGAACACAGGGTTTTGAATTTAGTTTGAATTAACAGTACATGCCACCGCTAGAATAAAAAAAGACTCAAACATTTAATATTTGGAATACTACCGCTATTTTAACCTCTTTTTCTTTCTCTACTTTTGTTCCTTTTCTTGTTAATTCTGACAAATTAAATTCAAAACCCTGTGCTCTCAAACAGCATGTTATTTAGGCATGTCAAGGTCTGTGTCAGACCTTCCCTTCCTTCTTTCTGTTTCTCTCATTATTTCACCATGAGTTTAAAACATTAAAAATATAACCAAGACCATACTTCCCAGTAAGTGAAGGAAAAGATGGTCTGTTTCTAAACAGGTCAGCTTTTAATAAACAAGAAGAGAGGATCTTGAAAGTCATCTACCTTCACATCCAAAGCATGCTGCAGTTTCAGACGCATACATTCCTGCTCCTGTTGCTGGATTCCGACTTGGCATTCAGCAAACCGATCACACGCCTGTTGAATGTAAGTGCCAACAAGCAGTATTTGAGCACTCCACACTGCTACACAAGTTATGTGGTGTCAGCATCAAGAACCACAAAAAAAACACCACCATTACCTATATCCACAGCAATCACATCACAACACAGCAGCAGTGTGGAGTAGTGGGTAGGGCTCTGGACTCTTGACCGGAGAGTCGTGGGTTCAATCCCAGGTGGGGGACACTGCTGCTGTACCCTTGAGCAAGGTACTTTACCTAGATTGCTCCAGTAAAAACCCAACTGTATAAATGGGTAACTGTATGTAAAAAATAATGTGTAAAAAAAATGTAATTGTATGTATAAAAAAAAAAAAAAGTGATATCTTGTAACAATTGTAAGTCGCCCTGGATAAGGGCGTCTGATAAGAAATAAATAATAATAATATCGTCCCAATACAATATACAGTATATCTCAGCCAATCAGGTGTCAACAGTGTGTACCAAAAGTTTCATCAAACCTGAATATGTGGTTATAAAAAATTGATTACAATTATAATGAAAGTGTTGGTACAAAACAGAATCTTTTTATTTTCAGTTTTCTAAAGGATTCGAGGAATATTTCTCCCAGGTTGTTTGTTAAAACAAGGAGAACCCACTAAAAGTTAATACACTTAAGCAGTTTTTCCCCCACACAGTACCATTTTTCTCCTGAAGTTTGTAATATTCACTGCTTGGCACAATCCCTCCTCATTGCCCTCACAACAGGGAACTAGTCCAGAACGCTGTGTGGTACAAAACCATTTGCTTACACACCAACTGCTGTATAAGTGATTAAATTCCATTTCATCTGCGCATGAGCACAAATACAAGTACTCCCCACTTAATTCATTTGGCATTGAAACTATACCGGGAGTCCCCCCACGATTTCCTTCTGGTGTAAAGGCAAATGGTAGCGATTTCAATGGGGCTCCTGTTGCGTATTGAAGTCTAGTGTGAAAACATGACTAGGATTCCTGTTACCTTTGAGAGGGCACCCTCCAGTCGGATTACTTTTTCCTTTAGATGTTTCTCCAAGGACTGGATGGCTTCTACCTCTGTCGTCAACTTTTTCTTCTCTGCTGATACACTAGTTAGCTCCAGGTTCAATCTGTTGATTTCAGATTTCATGAAACGTTTCTCCTGTAGGAGACAAGCCATGAAATCAAGAAAAATACTAACCAAACAGCAACTTTTTTTGAAAAATACAGCAAATTTCTGTCAAAACAGAGCAGGTTTTAACCACTACCATAGAAATAATGTGTGATTATAGCCCAAGCCTAAGCCCCTGGTACTTTGTGTCTTATATGGAAAGAAGGTTGTATTTTGTGGATTTATTTTTCCTAGACTCTTTTAAAAGTTTTAAAGTAAGAGTTGTGTTGATGGAATGCAAATATATACCGCCTGTCCTTTAATGTTTGATCGATTACTAGTTTAGATGCAGCTCATAGAGCAGTGCTGTAAGGTCAAAGGGAATCTTCCTCTTAGAAAGCTGGGACTGCCTTGCCTTGGCAATGTTTTCGACGGTCTCCTCCAGAAAGTGGATCCTGCTCTGCAGAGCATCAATCTGCCCACGCTTGGCTGTGATCTGCTTCTGCATTCCCATGGCAACTTTCACCGCTGTGAAAAACACAGAGATTTATAACAGTGATCAATACAAAAACATTATCCGATCACCTGGAACAATCTGTTGTGTTTAAACACTGAAATTCTGAAATTACAAGTCAAGTTGACAAACTTTTCGGCTAGTGCCTTCATCAGTTTACTGACGACGCCTTGAAATAGTAGGTCATCCACAATATGTAACAAATGCCTGCACAGTTTGACCAATTCATAAGTCAGCTCAATCAAAATCAAACATAAATTAAACATCAACATCTTGACTTTCTTGTAGTTTCTTTTGTTTCAATGATTAGGTGTTTAAAGTTATGGATGATAGTTTTATCACAAACCAACACGTTTTTAACAATACATCCTCCCATAACTCAGCAACAAGTGTCAGTTACACCAAGCAGTAACGTCTCTGCACTGTGATTGCTTCATTTAACTGTGCAATATTGTGCAGTGACATCATTACTGGTATAACTGTACCCATTGAGATAGCACGCAGTTACATACATATTGGACTTAGTTTGACAAAAACACCACAGGAAAGAAAAAGAAGACCATGCTGATTTATAGTTCTGAAGCCAGAGATCAACAGCCAGACACTTAATACTCCTGCAAGTACATCACTTCAAGTAATGCTGACCTTTCGCTGGCAGATAAGGGCTGCTAATTGAGGCCTGGCTAAATCAACAGCTGCAAATGTCAGGTGTTTGTGAGGCGAGCACCAGACTGACCCTGCACTGGCACTGCTCTTTAGTTTACCAGTTTATTTTCAGTTTATCATGCTTACACATTTATGCATTTATTGAGCTTTACCATAGTTAACCAAGGTTTTGACAGCAGCATGCTTTGCCGTATTCAAATTTCTATGCTTTCCTGCGTTTACCTTAATATACTGCAGTAAAGGTGAGGCAAGCCTATTGCCCCTTCCAGGAATCAGGAAGGGTCATACATTACCACATTAGGAAAGTCTCAGCAGATATCATTCCTGGTGCCAATGAGTGCTGAAGATTCCTGTGGAGGTAGGTCATGCAGATGCAATATGTGGATTGGGGTTTGATAGGTTGTTCAATTTCATGAGGTTGGATGGGGAAGCGATGGAATCATCATTAATAAACTCCATTCCCCTCCTTTCAGGGGAAGCACACATTAAACACATTTAAAGGGTAAAGTAGCAAATGGACAGCTGATCAGAAGGTGTGCTCATCACATTACACTTCTCTAGTTTAAGATGTTCAAGTGCTTCCTCCTTATCCTGTCCCCACACCCCCGGCTTATTATTTCAGCGGTATACCATGGCCATCGGCTCCCTCCAGCGTCTTCAGTGTGCTCTTCGTTTTCTCCAGCTCGGCGTTGGCTGTCGTCAGCTGCGACTTCAATCTGTCTGTGGCGTTTTCCATCTCCTTCATTTTGCTGTGATGACTCTTCTTCAGTGCTTCATGCTGCTCTGTAAAATACACAAACAAAGTGAAGACAGTGCCCATCACAAGGCCCCTGCATAGGACTTTATGGGGGATAGGTCAGGTTCTAATACCTGCAGCACAGGGGGTAAGAAGTGATTTACACCCACACTTCTTGAGCTGAACCCAAATAGAACACAATTCTAGCATTATGAGAAACCAGACACTTCTCTTCCCCTGCGTGGGATGCATATCCCTGATAAGCTGCCTGCATGTCACACGTACACTTTTACTTATGTCTCAAAAACCGCTCAATGATTCTACTGGAAACAGTCTATAATGAATACAAAGACAAGAGCAATCTTTGCCAAAAAGTTAACCCCACATGTTAGCACGTGGTAGGGAGCATTCACGTGTCCGATTGCATCCGAGATACGCTAAAGATGTTTAAGTGTTTTTATGCCTCATTATTTAAAGCAACATATTGTGTATGATCTGCACTCAAAGCTACTGTTTTGTCAGATTCAGAATGTGGAAAGGGTATCATTAGTATGGGGTAAAAGCTACCTGGTAGCAGCTTAAACGGAGCACTACTTGAGCACAGCAGAGAGAAAAAATGACTGGTTTAAAAAGGCTGTTAAAGTGAGACACTCATCATCAAAATTTGACATTAATCCAAAACAGACTGTTTACAGTACGTGAAAAACAACCTATGAAATCAATGTTAAAAGTCAACAAATGTGCATTAGGGGCTTACTTAATAAAGCAGAATATTCCCTAGGTAGTATATAGTGACCTGTTTATGATAATGTAACAAAGTGGATATCACTGTGTTTTATAAATATATAATGGCACTTTGCTGAGGTACTATATTGAGAGCCAAGAACTGACTCACAGTGTGCCACACCTCTTCATTGCATAACATTTATAAACACCATAACAAAAGTATGTCACCTTGACCTGCATGCACAAAGAATAAAATAGCATCTCATAATAAAATCTGGAGCTGTGGTTCCCAAGATACACAGTACTCTTCAATACCTCAGTCAATTTGGTGTAGGTACAGTGATACGGAAAGTCCATTGCCTAAATTCACAGTATCATGAAAAACACGCCTAAGCAAAGCTACAAATTCATGCCAATCCTTGCATTCAACTTTTGGATTCAAAGGAAATAAATACAGAAGGATCGATTCCTTGTGCATGTACAGCCATGGCCAAAAGGTTTGCATCACCTCGAATTTTAGAATTGAGACATAATTTAAAAAAAAAAACAAAAACAAAAAAAAACACTGTATGAACATGATTTAGATCTTTTATCTAACATCAGGTAATCAAAGACACTACAGAATTATATTGCAAAAGTCTACCAGAAGCCAGCATAGTAGTACAGTCTTGCATGTTAGATTTCGAAATGTCACATTTTGCAATTGTTTTTCAGTTTTTCGTTAAGTAGATGTAAAACTACAACGCGGTATGCAATTCAATATGTTAACGTTATTCAGCAGGTTTCATTTGACTTTATGAAGCACCTATAGGGTGATGCAAATCTTTTGGCCACAGCAAATCTTTTGGCCAGAGCTGGTACCTGTGAGTCTGGCAAGCTGTCTGCCCTGGACCTCAAGCCTTGCTGTGAGCTTCTCCTTCTCCAGAGTGAAGGCTTTGAGATGCTGCTCCTTCTCAGAGTCCCTAGTCACCAGCTCCCTGACTCTCTCCTCCTGCTTCTCCACTGCAGCCTGAACCACACAATGGCAAAACACATGGCATTGCTGCTAAGGCTCTACAGATGCTTATATAACACGTTATAGAGGGAATGTCACATACTGTACTGTGAACAAAGGGCACTTAACTTTAGAGTTACTACAGTGAGATGAGATTTGGATTCTATAAACAAGTCATCTAATGGAACCCTATAAATATTGCCCCACAGTTTTTTTTTTGTTTTTTTTGTTTTTACTTTAGCCCCAACAGAAACAAAACAGTATTTATATGTTTAAATTATTGTACATTTTAGTGCTAATGAAAGTTATTGTACACTACAGTAGGGCGTGATGAAAACTGAGGTGAGTGAGCCTCACTATAAAGCTCTGCCAGTGCAGCTCAATCCTGAAGATCACCAATTTTGCTGTTTTGTTTTCAGTTTCAAAATCGGACCATCTTCGCCAAATATTGCGTGCTTTGGCTGCCTCTCCACCTAAAGCAAAGCTTAACTAATTCCACTGATGCGATAAACAAAACCACAACCCTGACCTTTAAACGCTGAATGTCTATTCTGCGTTCGCTCAGCTCATTCTGAAGCTGTGTCTTCTCGCTGTGCATGAGCTCTGCGTTGCGGCTGTGCTGCCCGGCGAGTTTCGTCACATTGTCCATCTGCTGTTGCACCAGCTCCACCATCTTCTCCTTTTCACTCAGCTTCAGTTTCAGCGTCTCGGCCTCCACCTTCATGGTCTGCAGAGAGCCCAGCCCCTTCTCCAGATTCTCCTGGTAGTGTTCAATCTCTGTCTGCTTCAGCTGCACCTCCTGGCTCCTCTTCTCCAGCTTCAGCTGCAGGTTCCTCCTCTCTTTGTGGTTTTCCTCCAGGGCCTGCTCTGTCTGCGCCAGGGTGGTCTCTAGCTGCCTCGCCTTCTCCTGGGACACCCTGTGGCTCTCTGTGATTTTTTGGAGCTGTTCTTTGGTGGCATTCAGCTGGCTCTTTAGAGAGGACGCTTTCTCCAGCACCTCGTTCTTATCTTGCTCTGCCGCTAGCTGGGTAGAAACACAGGGCCCAGTGAATCAGTTTTATGTATTGCTGAATTGAAAGAGCAACTAAATAGAACCTAAAATGCATTTTGACAAATGTGTCCACTTTCTATATTCAAACCTCTTAGGGTTGTTTATATGCAAGTGTAAAGGCAAAAATAACTTTAAAAATAAATAAATAAATAAATAAATACATAACATTTTAAACTGTATACTACTAGCAAGAAACAACTTAGATTCAGGTTTTTTTTAGCCACACTAATACCATAACTTTTTTAAATTTTTTATTTCTTTCACAATTTATATCAAAATATGGCCAATAGTCTTAATGCCAGTACTTGATACTTCCAGGATCTGTTTTTTTTTTCTCTTACACTTTATGAATAAATAAAAACCATCACTGTTTGTTGTCAGGTCTACCTGGCGGTCTATCAGGACGCGGCACTCCTCTTTCGTGCTTTTAATCAGGGTTTCCATTCGCTGCGCCTCCATGCTCCTGCCATCCAGCTCCCTCCTCAGGTTATCAATGGTGATGCTGTTTCCAGATTCTCGCTCCCACAGACGCTTGTTCTGCTCCTTCTCCATGTTCAGCTCTTCTCGGGTCTTATGCAGATCAGTCTGAAGTGAAAATCACATACTTTAAATCAGGAGAACTCTAATCAGGAGCCAGTCTGAGTCGGCCTATGCTGATCTTCTGCTGTAAGATAACCAGTTCAGATCAGATTTAGTGTAGGCACCTTATTTTTTCATTCTAAAGAAATAACCCTTTGGAAATGTCCCTGAAGAGGGATTAGCAGCGTTTAAGTGGAGGAGCCAAATAACAGATAATGGCAATATATTTTTTGTCTAAAATACATGGAAGCTGTGTTGAAGTAACGTGTTGTGGCTGGTAAAGCTGCGTACCATCAGCTGGTGGAGCTGTGTGTCCAGATCCCCGGAATCTCGGCTGTACTCATCCCGCTCGCACTGAGCACTCTCCACCTCGGAGTAAGCCAGGATCAGCTTCTTCTCCAGATCCTCCATCTGTTAATGACAATGAAGACTGCATTCTCCTTTTCTGTTATTATTTACTCACACTTTGGTACAGTATATGGGGGTCCTAAACATCTAAATATATAGTGAAATAGGTTACTAGAAGACTCTTAATGTGACGCCACCCATCATCTGCTCAAACTCAAAAATACACTTGATATAAAAGGAGCCATTAATAATGATGACACATCTTCCTAAGCACTCGTGCATCTCAAAACCAGAACCTGTTAAGGTATGACTGCACTCGTTCACTGCTTTGTGACCTTACATATAGAATTTCTGATTGACTTCTAAACAGACATGTTCCATACTCCTGACTGCTAGGTTTGACTTTCAAATGATCAGGAAGAATCCAGCCCTTCCCTGCCAAACGCTACTGTACAGAATTGTAAGGTCAGAGCAGTTTTTTCATCAGTTGTGTTGGGCACAAACCTTGTCCTCGTACATTCTCTTGGCTTCTCGTAATTCAGAGCGCAGTTGGGAGACGGTGGACTCCAGCTCAGTGAGCTGACGCAAGTACATCACGTTCTGATTTGCTGCCTGATCTCTATTGAAATACACAAGACATGTGCAGTTGACTTAGGCTGCTGGCAAACTTTGTAAAATAATTCTATTAAGAAACCTGACCAAGTAAATTGTGATTTTGCCCCACAATACTGGGAGGTCAGAGGTCAGTACAGTGTTTATCTTGGCACTTACTGTACGATAGTCATCTGTTTCTGGATGCTGACTGCATTGATGTGAGATTTGTTCAGTTTGTCAGTCAATGCTGCCACCTCCTGTTCATGACTGAGAATGAGCTCCTCCACCCTGGAAGAGAACACTGCAAATCATTTCATTTCAACAACAAACCGGAAATACAACATATTAAACTTTTAAATAGGAACCAGACTTGGATATCTACTGTACTAAGAATTCCAGACATATGTAATATTAACATATGTTAATACAATAATTGTCCAAATGTAATTTATTAACCATAGCCACACATCTTGTTTATAGAATTGCCACTATTTAAGAAAATATTCGGAATGGACTTTTCCTTTGAAAACACAGTACTCCCTGTTGATAAGGCGGCACTGGTTATAAGGTGGTATGGTTAAGGCTCCCATTTACACCATAATGCCATTACACTTGCACATGTATTCTTGTTATAAGAGGAAAACAAAGTGCAGTCTCTTGCCTACAACTCCAGGCTGTAATGCCACAGTTACTATTTCCTCTTAACTCCAAATAAAGGTAAAAAAAAAAACTACTAGGGTTATCTTTCCGTAAAGATAGTTAGTATTGAAAGAGTTAAAGGGAAAGCCAGATCTGAATTTCAAATAAGAAAAGCCAGGGGAAGTTACCGTTCCTGGTGCTGTTTGATAATAACATCTCCTTTGGTTTGAGATTCCAGTTTAAGAGTATCAAGTTGGTCTTCCATCTATCAATAAAGAGCACATATTACAAATCTTGCTACATCCCAACATTAATTAAAGAATCAATGACAATGACACATTTCCTTAAAAGGCACATTGGTCTATTATTCTGGGAAGCACAAACATTTTTATACACTTCAAAGTATTAATGAATGTGTAGTTAAACTGTGGTTTCACTTTGCTAACTCTGTGATTATGAGGATAGAATTCTACACATTACCAAGAAGCATTTAACAAAGATAATTTCCTGTTTACCTGCTGAAGTGCATCTGAAAACATTCTACTTGCTTAAACAGACTTTTTCGTATGTTAGTAAATAGAACTGACTTTCTTGTGATAAAAGCAGTGCAGTTACAGGGACCTCAACAGAGTCAATGTGATAGACAGGAAAACGATGAAAGTTGTTATGATAACAAGAGGTAAGAAAGTCTTAAAAGTCTTGGTTATTTTCCTTTAAAGTGAAACGATATTGTTTTATTAGGACAGATAAACGAAAAATCATTACATTCGTACCAGCTTGATCGATTTAACCTGTCGATGGACACAGGCAGAGCGAAAGATCAGACAAAGAGACAAACATTTCCAATGCTGAATGCTTCTGAAGCAGGAATGCCACTAGGGTGCCGCAGCCTCTGTTGAACAGGAAGTTTCGCGCAATCCCTTTCGAACCCAACTCTTCATATTACCACAGGTAATGTGCTTGGTTTGTGCTCTTAGGGCCCTGACTGACTGTGTAATTCAGCACTGGTGTTTTGTAATCTCCGGCTATAAACACAGTAGAATGCCCTAATTATCTACTCCGTTGCTCTTTCATTAAACAGGATACACTGCCAGCTGCTGGAGGGAAGACTCAGACTGCATACAGGATTTACTGTGAGCTGAAAGTGATCTGAACACTATAGAAAGTTGAGAGGCAGGGAAACACATTTCAAAACCTTAACAAGCAGGAGCAACAGTGAGTTATAGAATATCTCAAACTGCTATGCCCAAGAGACACTGCTGAAAAACAGTACCTAATCTGCTCGTAGGTATGCTAATTCATAAAACTAGTTAAAATACACAAAACATTATTGATGGAATTTACCAGTTTTCTGTAAGTATGTCATGAATCTGACCTGTTGAGCACTTCATTTCACTATGTAGATATCACATCATTTGAAAAAGGCATGTTAAAAGAAGCATGCCATTTCATTTAAAATAAACTATATCGTATACAATACTAGATTAAAGACAGTCACTAGTTTCTTACTTACTTTCAGGTTTGTATTTACATTCTTATTCCACTTCACCTAAGCTGCAAAGGATGTTAGTCATTGGGGTGAAGAAGAGTTTCACTCTCAAGGTGTATGTAGTAAACATGCAAACTGAATATAATGAACACAGAAATGGAATGGAATGGAATGTTAGCCACTTACCGGGAGGAGCTCCCCTTTGAGACAGGAGACCTCAGCTTCGATGTCGCGCAGCACCTTTCCCACAGCGGCACCTAGGTTGTGGGAGGGCAGGCTGCCGATGTCCTTGTGCTCGTAGACTTTCCTACCGCTGCGCTCCTGGTAGCTGAGCAGCGAGGCGCGCACCTCCTGCAGCACCATCTCCTGCATCTCGCTCTTCTGTCGCTGCTGCTCCGCCCTGATGGTGGCCTCTTCTAACGTGACTTGCAGCTTGCTGATCAAGTCACCTTGGGCTTTTGACTCCCTTTTTCTGGTGTCATTGGGGGAGAAAGCAGAGTCGTATTGGCTGGTTAAATTACATTAGAATACCAGAAGGGATAATAGATACCATTTTAAACACAAACCACCTGTCTTCAAACATGACGTCCGTACATTCGAATTGTATTTTAAGTCTAAAGATTTTAAATGTAATTAAGCAAACACAGAAATGGCTCACGCTACAATGTTTCAGTGCAAAATTAATTAGACACGTCTTTTGTAGAGATTGCTTACAGTGAAGGCTCAGAGAGATGCCTGGAAATGCTCTCAGTTTAACACAAGAACAAGCAAATGCAGCAGCAGCTGAGCACAAATAAACTTGGTCCATGGCTTAAACCACAACAACATGGTCTTTTCTAAGATATAACAGCCTTTAATTGCTCAGCCAGGTGTCAGTATAAAAAACAATGCTGTTACTGGATTTTAATGATGACATTTCATTCCACTCAAAGTAGGAAGTAGCAGTGACAGCAGGCAATGGCAATGCGTGATGTAATTTCATTCCACTCAAAGCAAAGCGAGTTATCATTGTTTGCTCTAACTGTATACATGATGTGAGTAACTTTTTGCTCTAATTCAATGAACACTCTGGTGTATTCATCTCCAGAAAGGCATACTAATACACTCACCTTTTAAAGTGTTGCACGGCACTTACAGTGGTGTAAAAAGACAAGTCTAAATGCTAACATGGTGGGATTCAGATATAAATTAAAAATGACAGCAACAAAAAAAAAATATAATGCCTAATGTAAGGCATATGCCACTGTCATTGTAAATTAAGGACAGCTATGGTATTCTTTTTCATTGAAAAGCTACTGTATGCTAATCCTATTTCTACGTGTACAGCAGCTAGGGTAAAGGCGCCACCTATTGGTTAAAATTTAATTTGCTATTGTGATGCACTTATTTTGTTCTCTTTTCAGTTATCAGATCTGTCCTTTAATGCATGATTTGTACCCCATCAGGTAATGTTTGCGACAATTATGTTGAAGTGGAAAGTGCAGACATTTTTTTCTTCAAATATTTGTCACAGGTCATCTTTCAAAACTAAAACAACTCAGGCGATTGGTATTTCTCTCGTGTTTTTTTTGTTTGTTTGGATTATCCACAGAGAGTTCCAGCAGGAGAGGGCTGGTGCGGCGCCGTTTACCTGATATCAGCCTGGCAGTCTCTCTCCATCTGCACCTCCCGCAGTTTGGTCTGCAGCTCGACGCTGGACTGGCGGAAGTAAAACTTCTGCTGCTCATGGAGTTCATGGGCCTGCAATACACAGAAAGAACCTGAAAATCACTGTCCGGAAGAGATGCATGTATATCGGACACAGATGATGGTACTAGACGCTTATGAAACAACTCTATGAAACCTGCCCGAGATACTGCAAAGTGATGTAAAAAGCTGTAAATACAAAAACGGGAAAAGCATGAATCAACCTCCCCAGTAACCAGGTAACATGAGCCATGGTGACATTGTGTCAAAAGTTCTATTACCCAGGTGAAGAGAAGCTTTGTCATTACCCTTTTGCTGCCCAGCGTCCAATATATTTGGCATTGAGAAAAAAGGGTATTAAATAGGTATGGGAACATACCCAGGGCAGTAAAGGGTTAGTGGTTTTCTAGGAGCAGTAGAAAACTTGTTCAGTGTCCTCTGGTGTCCCATACACTGTTGCGGACAAACAAATACTGTGGATTGAGCCTGGGCTGAGCAGGAGTACTGGCTCTGACCTCACTCAGCTTCCTTTGCAGCTCCTTGACTTGCAGACTGTACTCTTCAAGAGCCCGCTCCAGGTGCTCCTTCCCAGGGAAGGAGATGCTCCTCCCAGTGGCTGCAGGCTCCGGCCTGTATGCCATGCTGTTTTTACTGTAGGGCCGCTCATGATTTGACACAGATATGTGGCGGGAAGTCAGTAAGTCCTGGGCATTTAAAGAGTTATCTGGACATTAAAAAAGAGGAAATGTAAATGAGTTACTGTTTGCTACTGTGATTTCTATAACACCATTACCACTAGTCTCAATCTATAATGTTCATTTTTACACGTGCCTGTGGTTGAGAGGTAAGTTTTATTTACATTCTACAATACAACGATGCAGCAGGAAGCTTTTTTTTTTCTGGGACAGTTGTGAGGAGTGGTGGGCAGGGTAATTACTAGCCAAGGAAACGTGGCTACAAATATCAAAATAATACTGACTGTGTTTTAAAACGAGAATGTTGTAAAAGAAAAGTCAAGCTCGATTCAATTTTTATAAACCGTGGTGGATTTAAAACTGTGTTTGTTTAAATCAATAATAAGGGTCCTTAAAGAGCTCTTACTTAATGACTGAATTGGCAGCATTATTTAGATCTGCCTTTACTCTCCATCTAGTGACTTCCACTTGCACTGCCTTACCCACAGAACAGTTGAGGCTGACTGGCTGCTCATGAGAGGTCCCTCCGAGCGAGCGGCCCATTCTCTCCATGGTGAGTCTCGTTGCCTGTTCCACCTCCTCCTGGAGTCTCTGTGTCTCTCTGGTCTGTCTTTCCAGATGCTGTCTATTAGGGAAATACATTTGGAGAATATTACAGAAACATGCTTATAAGCATTGTCACACCACAGCAACAACAACAAACAACAAAACAATATGACTTATGACCAGGGGGGATCATCTAATGGGGCATCATCTAAGGGGAATGTCATATTAAATTGAATAGTTTGTAAAGATGAAGTAAAATGGCTATGTGAAAAAGATCTGCATCATTGATATGTCCAGAGGTTTAAACAATGTGGCAGTGAAATGGTTCATTTCTACTGGATACCAAATGTAATGGAACTATAGAGAGAATCATAGAACACAGCAGCGTACCAACTATAAAGTCACTTAATGAAAGTGTGTGGTGTGTGTTCCTGAACATCTGAAAAAAGAATAAAAGCAAATACATCAAGCAATGTACCTCAGTTCATCCAGACTTTTGTTACTGGTTGAAGTGGAACCAATACCTGAAAAGAAGAAAGAACATTTAGAGCAATAGTAAAAGTCCTGGTATAAATGAGACACGGTAAATGGTTGGTAAAGAAAGCAATTATATGATAAGATTGTGCAGCAGTGTTCAACAACCACACTCAGTTTTACACTAACATATTCTATGATGTGTGTTTTCTACATTGTTCCACTGTTCAGTCTAGTTAGCACAGCACAGTCGGTTATGCTTATGTCCCCCAACGGTTTTACAGGGCTAAGACTATAGCCCACTTCTTTAAAACCTCTGTCTCTATTTCACCCTGTGGGCAAAACAGACACACCCTTACCATTACTTACAGAAGTGACACTATTCACTATTCATTAGTGATACAGTCTAAGGTCAGTCATGTCCCAAAACTAACTGTTTTAAGATACAAACTATGAGCAGGAGAAGAAAAAATATCCCCCAGATGACCCTAGGCTATAGTTACCTCCAACCTCAGGTTTTTCTCCATAATACCCCTTTGAAGATTTCTGTATGATTGGCAGGAAAAGGTTTGTCTCTCTTTCTGATGAAAGACTGCCCGACTCTGTAATTCAGCATTTTTTTGACCACATTGTTAAATACATAACAAGTCTACAAGAGCCATACCAGCTTGTTTCATGTTTTACATTTCGTTCAGTTACACACAATCCCATGGTCTGATATCTACATTCATCAATAATTTAGCCTCACTTTGAGAAATACATAAAAACATGTTCACTGGCCTGTCTGTTTACCCAATCAAGAATGTAAACTTGTAAACGATTCAGTTTAGTTAAGTCTTAATGTTTAGCCATTCACTAACTAAACGCTTAAACAAAGCTAAACTCAGCCCCTGAATGATTCAGTAAGCCTAATACTTTAGCAGTTTAGTGTGCACATTATGAGACCCTGTTTATTGATGCACAGTACAACACCTTGTTTTATTAAGTGTAACCTTCCTGCTGACACTTCAATCTGATTTCTATCAATCCGCATGAACCTTCGGGTACAACAACCACAAGCCTGCACAACAATTAAGAAACAAAATCCAAAACAACAACTAGCATTGAATAAAAACACACTCATTACGTATTAAAAAAAAACATAATATTCTTAGAGGGCACCTTTAGACCGTCCTGTGTTGTTAATTAGCATGTTTAAATTATCCAATGCATCCCCAATTGGTAAATGCATCCTCATTTACTATATCCAAAGTCATTATTAGTTTCTATAACATCCCCCTATTCAGACTGCTCATTTAATTTGACAAACACACAGAGATCCACGTGGTGTGTAGGGACAGAAGAGGCAATAGTAGAAATGTCCTGGAAGTGTACAGTGTATCTTATTTAATACTATGTGTGTACTCAGAGAAGGCAGGCTCTGTTTACCCCCCCAAATGTAGTTAGCTGCAGGGACTCTTCATGTCACTGTCTCATAACAACCAGATTTAATAATATATAAAGACTGTTTTAAACCCGTTATGTAGCAAGCCCTGGACTACACCTTCACTACATGAATCAGTCAGTACATTACTACCTCTGTGAATACCTTGACACCTGTGGACACAAGAGATACTATTCTGCACATATATATATAGTAGGAATATAGCTATAATTTGTTTTTAAATCAGATTCACGGTGATCTGACAGGCAGACAATTAGAGGTTTCCACACAAAGGAGCTCTGGGACAGTACAGTTTTTTAAGGAAAAAAAAAAAGCCGTGTCAGTTGATTTTCTATTGATATTCATTTCTAGGAAACCTATCATTTGTATTACTAGCACCCTTTCACATTGGTGAGATTAATTTAAATATGTTATTGATGACTTGAAACCACTTACTTTCAGTAGCAGAACTTTTTGTTGGAGTCTCGTGTACAGATGATCCGAGCACAGACACCCCATCCTGCATTCCAGATCCGGTTGACAAACTGAAGCTGTTTGTGACAATAGAAGTGTCATTTTTACGTGGGTAATCCGATGACATCATAGGTAGGCAATGACTGAATAAATAAAAAGTAAATACGTGTAAAAAGTCTAGTTCTTCAGTTTAAAAAGCGACATCGTCTCTCCTGAACTCAGCCGGGAATGCTGAACAGTCTTCATTACCAAGGCAACAGAGGTAAACCATTCGTTCTCTCCTGTCTCTCCGGTTTGGGATTCGTGTGTGTTTTGTTCTGAAAATATAGATATAATTTGTAAAACGAACATCGCTGTCAGAACAGCTGTGCGTGTTGTATTCTAGAATTTCAATGTGTTTGTTTGTCAGCCATCTCTTTCACTTCATGTTGTCACAAAGGCACCTGTTACTGTTAGCGCCAGCGCCGCCGCTTTCCAACAGTTTCTTCTGTTTCAATGCGAGGACAGAGGCAGCTGCCCTGCGGCTGCGCTGGGATGTCCTGTGAGTACTCTAAGTGCATTGTTGGAACTGTAGTTCATCTGTCACAATAATATATATATATATACACACACACACACACACACACACACACACACACACACACACACACACACACACACACACACACACACACACACACACACACACACACAGTGCTCTCACCCTTTATAACGCTAGTGGGGAGCCATAGTTACAAGACCGTGCTATTTGTGTTCCGCCGTATAACGAATATAAACGGGCTACTGTAATGTCATTATGGAGCAAATGGGAGCCACGACCCTACCGTGTTATAACCGATTCCACACTATAACGGGGCGCGTTATAGCACTGTATATATATATAGTTTATCAGATTCTATTATTATAGTGATCTGAGACAGACAACTACAGGTCTTGTAAGTTTGTGAGTTTGTAGTTGTAGTAATGTAGTTGTTCCCACTGCATGTATCCAGTGGTTAAAGAAAAGGGCTTGTAACCAGTAGGTCCCCGGTTCAAATCCCACCTCAGCCACTGACTCATTGTGTGACTCTGAGAAAGTCACTTAACCTCCTTGTGCTCCGTCTTTCGGGTGAGACGTAATTGTAAGTGACTCTGCAGCTGATGCATAGTTCACACACCCTAGTCTCTGTAAGTCGCCTTGGATAAAGGCGTCTGCTAAATAAACAAATAATAATGAAAGGATGAAAATCCAGTAAGTTCTCTGGATCTTCATCCCTTCATTTTTTTTTTTACTTTGCCTTTGCACCTGCATTTTTTTCTTTACAATTAAACCTACATAAACAATAATGCACAACTTGTAAGCTAAGTTGTTTGTTACTGGTTATACAATATGAATATGGTGCTATTGTATTATTGTTCTTTCACAATAAATGGCGCCAATTATATTTCAGCCTTAATAAATCTGGTTCAAGGGGATTTGTTTTGAAACAAGTGCAAAGGCACAGGTACATTTTCTGAAAAGAATACATTAATGTTAACTTTAGTGGAATGCAGAGGGTGTGAGCCAGGGCTTTGCCCCTTCCTAATTTCACCTGCCTATCATCATTGATTAATTTCACCTGCCTATCATCATTGACCAATTTCACCTGTCTATCACCATTGACTCCCTATTTAAACCAAGTCGCAGCTCAGCTCTTTCTCTTGCGTTTTGCTTTTTCCCTCCTCCTCCTCCTCCTCCTCCTCCTCCTCACTTTTTCATATGCTGCATGCCTCTGTCTTGGTTCCCTCTGGGGGGGGATAGTGAGTCTCACTTCCCCGGCCTGGTGTTCCAGTAACTGTGCAGGTTCTTCGTGTGGTCAGAGGGGACCACCAGCCACACTATTCTTTCACAGCTCATGTGCTATATCTTGCCTCAAGAAAGAAGGCTCTTACTTCCTCCTTTATCCTCCTGGGACATGGCCCTTATACTCTTAGTGCTCGAGTCCCGTAACTAACAATTATTTGTGTTCTTTCAGATTCTCTTTTCTTCCTTATGTCAAGGCTTCATATGAGCAATTCCGTCCTCTGAGGGTCGAACCCGGTCGGTAACTGGGACCCAGTCGTGAGGCAACGCTTATAGCGACTCGCCGAAAAGTCATTAGGGCTAGCCTCAACTCCATAGGGAAACCTCTCTCGATTGGAGTCCGGCCCTTCCTTTTCTCTCTCTCTTGTCTAGAGGCCGAGCCTCCAATTCTAAGTGGCAAAAAACACTTCCTTCCTCTCGCAGCCCTGGCTCCCGTCCACTGAATTCTTCTTAGTAGTTTCTTGCTAGTTTTATACTGTTAAAATAAGCATACTCCTATTATAAATCTGGCCTCCATGTGCCTTTTACAAACCGCAGGCTTTAATGGATAGATTGCTGGTATGCAGCTACATTTTATTTCAGTATTATCATGCAATGTGATACATGGCTTGGCAACATTCTCTGCAGCATTACCATTTTGAAAACAAAGCATCATCTGCAACTCCCTTGAAAGCCAGGTTTCGCATTTGAACAAAATCTGTGAAAACAATTGTGCGCAATTTCAAGAAGGAATAAAAAAAGAAATGTATTTTTATGTGTAAATGAGGCAGGTCATGTTTTGTGAATCAATGGAAGTGAATCAGTAAAAGTATGAAGGAAACCATTCATGTTTTGTGAAAGAAAAACGTCTGTACATGAAGATTTTTTTCTGGGGGTCAGTTAGGCAACCATATCATTAACCTCTTAACCTTCTTCTTAGTTTCTAAATTACTGGGTATGCGGTTACCCTGTTATTAAGTATCAAGTTACATGTCATTATTTGTTTTTACCAATAATTCTCATTATTTAAGAAAGAAGTACAAGTAGGATAAAGGTAACTGGGTTCAGCTGAGGTATATTATGTTTTATGTACCAGTGCAAAACCCATTACACCATACATATCTTATTGAACGGTGCCAATACAGAACCAAACTGTTGTTTCTACAGTGGATGTAGAAGTTGCGCCAGGAACCTTAGTGAAATCTTTCTTCATGACCAGTACGAAGTCCGCCCACCAATTTGTTTGTCAGGGGGAAAAAAACTCACTTGACGATACAGCGTTAAAAAAAAAAAAGAAAAAAAGGAAAGAAAAGCTAAAGTAGAGCTGAGCCTTTATGTCACGCATGCGTCCTCCTAAGAGAATTCCCTTATTGTAGTCTTCTAACAGTGAACAGCAGAGAGGGGGAGGCAGAGCGCTGCATTTCAACAGCAAAGCGGGACCGGCGCGTGTATCAATAAAAATGGACCTAACTGTAAAACGCGGTCGCAGTTTTCAGAAAAGAATGACACTGAGATAGTATAGAATTGCTTAATAATAATACTCCAGCAGTTCCGCAGTAGAAACTTGATCAAAAGAAGAGAAAGTCGAGGTCTGCATGGGGACAGCCTTCTAAAACTTTCTTGACAGTACCAGTAGAAAACAAGTCCTGATGCAAACCAGCCAGCGAGGAGAGCGCTGAGCTGCCCTTTCAATACAACGGACTGAAGAAAAAGGGCTATTGTAATGTTAAATTGCACTCGGAAGAGGAGAAAAGACTGATAATCAATCAAAATCCACCGGATCATAGTCATTGGTTTGCAAATTTGCTTGAAAATATTTTTTTTCCGCCGGTTTGTTTTTTTTATCATCACTCGTTTGTGGACTGCGGCTACTTTTGCTCCTACTATAGAAAACAATTGACAAATATTAAGGTAAACTCTTATGTTAGTTTGACATAGATCTTGGAGATGGTGATTTTCTCTATTTTTTTTAACGAAGAAAACATGGAAGTGTTTTATAACACAATCACTGAATGGCCTATCTACGCTTGATAATAATGGATTTGACTGGATTTGTAAAATCTGTCATGAAGCTTTCGTTGGAAAAGTTACACCTTTTGACAGTATAGCTTTCCTTTAACTTTGCATCGTTTTGCCAGAATACAAATACGACCAGTAAAAAGAATGGAAAATAGTTTGTGCAGCTCAAGCGCCCAGACACAGAAAGGGGCATTCGTCTATGTGGAGGCATTTCTACAAGGAGGAGCGCCTTGGGGATTCACCTTGAAAGGTGGCGTTGAACACGGGGAACCATTAATCATCTCCAAGGTAAAAGTGTGTTTGTAAAGTGCCAGTATGGATAAGCCTGTGCATTCTCTACCTTTCATTGAAGTGCAGGCACACTCTGCTGTTTGAGTGTGCACTGCTTCATCCAACGATTGGAGTAGCTTATCAGGGTTTCATCTCCGCTTTAAGTTTTGGGAATCACACTTCAGTAATCTCCACTACAGATAATATGGGATAATCGCTCGAGTGTCTGTGCTAAAACCAACAGCACCAACTTTGAAAAAGAGTTAAGTTACGATAAAATATACAAATACACGTTTTTATTTATTCCATTTGCTCACAGGGTTGATTTTGAAGCTCGTTCTACAGTATTTTAGTCTAGTAAACGGGAGCAAACAGAGCGCGCTCGTGCAACAGGTGGTTTGTCTTCAAAGCGCCGTTTTCAATGGAGTGCCTCCTTTGGGAACATTGCGGTTTCGGTTAGTGCAGTTTCGCTCACTACTTGGCAACTGTATTCTGTTTAAACTGTGTGGGGGAGAAGGACTACCCACTTTAAATTAGCTTAAATTTAACGGTCCTATGGCCACTGTTCTTCTCTTTGTTGGAAATTCCATAAATACTGTTGGCAACTTAACATACCGTTACAGCTTTGACAGATTTTCAGTATAACATAACAGTGTATTACAAACTAAGATCACCTTGCACTGTACTTACAGTTACAATATGGGGAACTGACTAATACTTCACTGGTAAACTTCTTCATCTGAGCTTTGACAACCACGTGAGTCGTTTGTCTGGTCGTCAGTATGATGTGGATTGTCTGCCAGCACAAACGCCACCCTGACAAAATAAATATGGTTCTTTAAAATACATTATTCCTTAAATAAGCAGTAATACATTTCTACATTCTAAATTTGTATGTCAGATATTACAATATATTTAATGTTTACATGCAAACAGGATTTACTGTCATATACTTACAATAACATGTAAAATATCTGTGTAATATTTCCAGCAGGAAACTAAAATAATATTGTACATTTCCACAGGGTAGGTTTGTCCAGTCCCATTTAAAACAAACCCTAGGCAACAATGGCATGTCAAAATAAAAGACTTGTCCTCACAGCTGCTTTATGTATTAGTATTTAAAGGAAGTTGTTTGTGCTATTATAAGGGAGTGTGAGGGAAATTGTAGCAAGTCTGTGACTGTGGTCTTGGAATGCAATAATTACAGACGTGGTGAAATAAAGACCTGGAAATGCAGAGCTTGCCTATGCCAACAATATATTTGACCTGCACAAGCCGTTGGTGGGAAATTGGCTAGTAATATTAAATAAATCCAAGACTCTCATCTTTGTGAGATTTTTATGGTGAATAAAATATTTATATATATATATATATATATATATATATATATATATATATATATATATATATATATATATATATATATATATATATTTTAAAATAAGCAATTAAACACATTGCAATACTACCTACCAAATACCATCAGAAAGTCTCATATTTTATGGGGTTCAATTAAGCAAACAAACAAATCAATGCATTTCTGTTTGTTTGGCGAAACGTAACAACCACATTCAGATCATTGTCATTGCAGCTTTATCATCAACTGGGAATGAAAGGGCTAAATAAAATGGTTTAATCAGTGGTGGTGAAATCCACTAGTCTGGCACCTAGTCCTGGTTTTATAACTACCTGCTTTTAGAACTGCTTTTATATGTAACTGCACTACTGAAACAATCCAGTGCTTAATCGCCTCACAACTGGTTACGGTCACCCTTTTTCCCTCCACAGATGCCCGTATAGCAGGTACTGGTAATCAATTACAAACCAATGCTCAGTTGAGAGCTATTTCTCACTGAGTAGCTCCCAGCAGTGTGTCTGTTTAGTGCAGAGAAGATTCAGCAGGAACCTCATTGTTTAAAGTGTTGGCTCCTGATCATTTTGGTAACGCATTTCAACAAACCAGTTGTAAAAAGCAGAACTGGGTGGAGGAAAAGTGAATTTCCATATGCACTGATATCAGTTGATACAACCATTTGAAAACTCATATTATAAATCACATATCAGAAATTAACCAATCACAGTGAAGTATTGGCCAAAATTCCAATACCTTTTATCCTGCATACAGATGTCATCCAGTACACCTAGTACATCTACATATGTTTCATAAATCTCGTGCATCTAGTGTCAAGTAACATCAACATTTTAAGAAATAGTGAAGTTAATAGGAAGATGCAGGTACAAAAGCTTTGCTTCGCGGTCCTCTCACCCAAACTGCACGAGGTGACACCCGTTATACAATAAGAGACACCCTACACAAGACTTATTAACTTATAGCATCAATATATCGCATGGCTTTTATCACAGGGCGTGTATCGCATGGAGTTGACATCACAATATGGTACATTTTACCATATCTGCAATAGGTAGTTGCTGAATACATGCTGGCAGGCATGCACCACTTGAGAAGAGAACCACCAGAGGAAAGCCCGCTCATGGGCAGCCATTCTGCCCTCCGGTGGTGCCACACCAGCTTGTATTGTACACCACCCTTACCTGTATTCTGTGTGTAAAACACAGTGTCATTTTGAAGCTTGTTTTCTGCTCGGCTGTACTATGGATTTGTTTAGGCATCTAGTGTTGTTAGTGATGTTGGCAGCTGCATTTTCAATAGGGTGTTCATTTTGTGCTGTACTCAGAACTTAATTTTAGAAAACGTTTACATCTGTATAAGCTACAGAAGTTTTCATTTACCGCTGTGGCACGACCCCTGTAAGATAATAACCCTGCACAAGGCACCTGTAGGTAATAAACACAGATGTCTTAACCACCAGCTGTGCAAATCAACTGGCAGAATCAACAGATCAAAATCATGTCCTTTTAGTTTATGAAGAGGAAGAAAAAAATGTATTCGAAGTCCAAGAAAATGTTGCAACAATGAAATTAGGAGAGAAACGACAGAAATTCATCAAGTCATTTACATCTAATTAACATGCACCGGACTGACTGTACATTAAAAGGCTGTAATTTCATCTCAGTTTTTTTTAAATATATGTCATCAAAAAAACTTGTAAGAATGACAGCCTTATTATGTACAGTTGGATGCTTTCCTGTATCATATCTGAAATACTGGTGATTGGACATTAGAACTGAAGCCATTAGTGCAAGTCCCACTTTTTAAAACTAAGATAAATGTGAAACTGGAGATTTTTCCCAAGACAGCTGGAGTGGAATTAAATTACACCAGGGGCAACCCCCCCAGTCAATAGATAACTTAACAAAAATATCCAATGAGTTGCCAATATAAAAAAGAAATAATCGTATATACATAGTACATAGTACACAGGAAACAACAGCAGTTATAAAAGTCACAGGGTGTTCTTCAATGCTTTAATTAGAGCTAATCATGGTAAAACACGAGTATTAGTTTCTCAGTAGCAACTTTCTCCATGTAAACTGTAAAAGGGTGAAAACAAAAGAGCTAGGCTGAATTAATGAGTCCATAGGATTTGGTTTCTACGGCAACAGGTCCCCTTAATGACAGCCCTGCTGTGACTGTGTGATGCCACAGTTGTAGGACTGTTTTTCACACTAAAGAAACGCCACACTTGAAAAGCAGACAATGAATACTGTAGTTATTAGGAAGTTTTAGTAGAATATTTTAGAAATACTGCAGAAAAAAATATTAATGTTTGCTAATATTTAATTATGTTATATTTTGAACATTTCCCCAGGGTCATTTATTGAACCATCTTATTAAAACCACTTAAAAGATAAAAAACATATATATAGTATATACTGTAGTGGAAATAGGTGGTAGTAAATGGATCATATTTGGGTACCAGCGCACCAGCACTGCGTTTGATGGCTTGTTCATTAAAAGCGTTTGATAATTTCCAGAGGTAATCTATAATCAAGATAGTATGCAAGGTACATATAGGTAGAAGTGGGGTGAAAAGGGAAATTAATTCCCCACACCCAGTGCTCTTGTATGTACTTGTTTTGTTTTACAAACTGATGGAAAGTGCAAAATCTGAATTCTTTGAACCAATACAGGTCAATTACAATTGAATAAGTTAGTTGTTTATTATAAAACTTCCTTGGCAGAAGCTCCTGCGGATATCACAAATATGAACTAAGTAACATTGACGTGATTGCTTATTTGCAAAGTTTTATTTGCCCTTTTAGCAGCCTACAGTTTAATAACTTAATAAAAGTTTTGTGTTATCATTTGTAAAGGCCTCTATTTTCATGTTATCTATTTTACGACACAGTATACTGGCAGGGAACCAGTGATTAGACCGATGTACTGTAATGGTTTGCTGTCATGGTTGGCTAAAATGATGTTTGTGACTGCTGTTACTGGTCTTTTAATAAAAAAAAAATAATGATAAAAAAACGTTCTTACAAACCAATGTGCCTGATTGATCACTTGTATTATTTTTTGTTAAAATAAAATAGAACTGATGGTACAAAACTAGTAACAAACGACATAGATTAATTTTAAGCCCTTAAATGTGAAAGCATTGATTAAACAGTGAAAACAGACTCATGTTTAGTCATCTTATAAAAAGGAAGGCTGTTTGCCTGACATGGCACATCACACCAATGTGTGCAAATGATTACACTCATAGATCTATTAATAGAATAGAAGGTGGGTTTTGGAGAAATAGTTTGTTATAAAAATCTGTAACTTTGCCTGTTTCATTCCTTATGAAACAGTATACAAACCTTTAGATCATCCAACAAGACGTTTGGAAGTTATAACCCTCACAAGTTTTCATAAAAACAAACATCCATAGAAGAAAATGTATAAAAAACCAGGTTGTGCACTGCACATGGTGAATCAGTCAATGAAAAAAATGTTGTCATTCGGTTTGTGGGGTCCAGACAAATGCCTTGAATCAACTCTTTCAAACTGCTGAACTGAACTCTGTGCTCAGGTCAAGAGATAAAACATTGCTCATTGAGATCAGTACATTGGTCCTCATAGAAAGTTGGATCGGGCCTGTGCCACAAAACCAACCACACCAAAGCAGGCTGCGCAGAGAGAATGTAGGAGTTCTTCATTCTTCATGCATCCCTATCTGAATCAGTTTGAAGGTAATAGTACAAAGAGATCATTAGCTCATCCTTGGTCAATTATGGTGTGAATTTCATGCTCATTAAAGCTTATTGAGTAACACCACTGGCTGCAGCTGGCTACTCTCTTGCCATACAGTTTAAAGAAAACAAGATTCAGCATTTGTTATACATTTTATTTCAAGTTCACAGTACTTATTGAATTGGATCGCACACAACTGTTTTTTATAAAATAATGTGTTGTATTGCATTAGGGTTTGTTGCTTTGTTCAAGTTGAGAGAGGAGCTACAGTATGTATATCTGTTAAGTCCTCACCATCCAACTGTTGTTAATTGGAGAAAGACAAGGCAACTGTTTCAACCCCAAACCACTCCCAGTATTTCAGCCAATCCAACCAACCCTCGTTTTAATTTGGAATTTTGCAGGCAAATCAACCAGTCCATCCATGCAAGGACGTAGGTCAATTCACTTAGCCTGGGAGGGTATAATGGAGTTAAAATATCTGAATAAAAGACTTTTGTGTATAGTGCATACTTATATCTTTGTCCCTGTCCACACTACATAACCATACACAAAAACGTTTTAATTAATCCAGCTCAAAGCGTCCACACTAAAGGAATGTTTCATTTTTAGTCGGGCTTAATATGTACAAACACAATAAACACTATTAATGCATACAAACACTAAGTTCCTAGGGACTGTGGGACTTAATATGATAGTATCCCACCATGCACTGTCTGTTTACAACCTTGCAAATATGGATCCCATGAACATTATGGGTTTGTTTCTTAAAAACACAAGGTATCAGCGATGGAAAAGGCAGCAACGGCCTCGCCATAGGCAAGCTTTGCATAGGCTCTGTCAACATGCCAGAAATATGAAGTTTATCACTCCACGATCCACCACTTTACACCATAAGCCTAAAAATGGTACAGCAGTGTCGATAGTCATTCTCAGTTCCTTCAGGCGCCTGTTCTGAGTACTGTATTTGTAATGTCCACGCGGCAAAACATATCAGAAACCATTATTTGATATTGGAGGACACACAAAAAATGTAGTTCGGTATTACAGCGGCCACACTTCTGACAAAAACTGCACTACCTGATGCGATTTAATTTAGAACTGGACTCGAGACTACCAGCTGAGGCGGTCTCAAGTCTGGTTCTCGAGTACGCTGCGTAGTGTGGACGCTAACCGTATTTAGCACTTTTAAACCAGTTTAAAGGCAACTAATACGGTTTAATGGCATAGTGTGGACAGGGCCTTAGACCCCATTCACACTTTTAAGGCAACCCAGGGCCAGCCTAGATTTAGGCTACAGTTTCGATGTAGCCCAGGGCCTGCAATCTGGGACCAGGGCCGGCCTTTACATATATATGAACGCAAAGCAGGCTTAGGACCGCCTTTATTATGACATTACCAATTTGATTACGTAGCTCAGTAGCAGGGATCACAGGAATCCGTTTGCTGTGGAATAACAAGGAAAAACGCAGATTTTCTATGATGTCACGGAAGAATGCAGATTTTCTGTGTTACATTTGGGGAGGGGCAAAAAACAAGCAATACCTGTCTAATAAAACTACTTCCAATATTAAAGTTCAGTGTTGAATGAGGCTTCAGTTTACTTCAGTCAGTATCCATAGCTGTTCAAAGATGCTGAAAACAGTAACAATCACCCCTAAAGATCAGATCAACGAGTTTGGCAAGGACGAACTTCACTTCGATGGTAATGTGCTGTTGTAATTATGTTAATGTTATTCTACTGGCGATAGAACTAGTCATTGTATTTATCTTGCTCTTATTGTATTATTACCTGTACTGTAACACTTTAAATGTATTTGCTTACGATTGTAAGTCACCCTGGATAAGGGCGTCTGCTAAGAAATAAATAATAATAATAATAATAATTACGTGTCGTGCATGTTGTTGAGCAAAGTGTATTGTTTTGTTATAATGAGAGTTTTGTTATAGCCATATGTTCTGTAATCTTCCAAGAGAAGGGGTAATGCTAATGTTCAGATGGTTAGGGACTAGAGAATAATAATGATAATAATAACGAGTAAACAATAGAATAGGTTAACAATCGTGTTTGTAAACAAAGCCGGTATTCATGCAGGTTAAACAAATACGTATAAATGAGAAGAAACGCGTGTAATGTAAAATACCTGAATGTTTATTGTAAATGGAATAAATGTTAAATAATAGAGTTTATTTTTGTTTAAAATTATTCCAGGTTTATTGAAAAATTAATAAATTATTATTTAATGCTGTGTCTTTCCTTAGAGGGAGCAGTAGTATTAGGTGGTCAGTTGTGAGCTTGTCTTGTGAATGTCAGTCATTGTATGTACAACCTGTTGGTCATTTGCAATCTGAGTGAAGTATCCATTACGAAATTAAATATTTCTACCTGTGAACAGTAGCAATTCGCTGTTTCCTGCGTTCTAAATACCTCAGTGTTCTTGAGAACATTTTAGGCCTGCTTTTCAGTCACGTGCAAAGGCGCCTTAAACCGCAAATGCAAATGCATGCGGCGCACCCTGAGACGGCCCTGGGCTGGCACCGTAGTGTGAAGGAGTCTTAGTCTCCTCTCTAGTGAGTTGTCATGCAGGTGCACTAGACTTTATTGTCTGAAAGTCCTGATCATATTTCAAAGTTGAAAAACTTTTTGAGTTGTTTACAGTGCTGCCTCTTTATATTGCACAGCTTAGTGTGGAACCAGTTAGGAGGTGCTCTAGCATTTTCCCCATAACATCATTTGGTCTATATAAAGTTCCTGTTTGTGGTAACAATACCAGGAATTTGTTTCATTCTCTAACTGTGGCTCTTGGAAATTTGTGATAAGGGATACATTGTGTTTAAACTCTGTCATTGACTTTGCGATAGGGAAGGGGGCTGTTGTGATCCACTCAAGTGGATCTTAACATTCAACACATTCTTATCTCATGGCACATGTACTGAGTGAGCACTGCAGCGTTCCCCTGTGGGACAGATACTTGTCAGGGGTGAGACAGCATCGTTGAGGCGACTTTGGATCTGGGTGCAGCCTCAGTTGTGTGCGGATGCCAAAAGAGCACATTTTTCATGTGGTCAGTGCTAAAGATCCTAACAAGATACAGCAACAGGCAGATTTCCAAGCCGGCTGCGAGGCCCACGTTTATTTTTTTTTGGGCCCAGTCCCATAGAAGCTGGGAAGTGAAACCCCGGAATGCAGCCCACAGGCTTGGCAGCGGTCCAAGGGAGGAGGAACGCCAGAAACAGCGTTTACAAAGCCTGGGCAGCCTGTAGTATGAAAAAGAAAAAAAAGAGAAACCCTAGATGTGCTGACCGCATACAGCATTTGCAGGGTGTTTTGTGGAGGTTCTTTTAGTTTTTTTTTTGTTTTTTTTTAAATGTAGTTAATTTGTTAATAGAGTATTAGATGTTTGAACGGATGTGGCCGCTGACCTGAGCCATGCAATAGCAGCAGCGAAGGTTAAGAGAATTAGTCTTGTAGTTCTGTTCTGCATTAATAGCTGCATTGTCAACGTCCTGGCACCGTGTCTACAATTAAATACGCTGTTGGCTTTCTTTGGGCACTTAGTTAAATAAATAATGTGCTGGTGTCAAGCGGCTTTCAGGAAAGAATCTGCTACAAAGATGAAGTTGAAAAAAGATGAAAAAGCTGTAAAAATATATTTTATACAGAAATGGGTACTGCAGTTATGATTTGCCTGTCCTAACTGTAAGGGCATTAGAACAGAACCAGCCACTTGTGTCTATACTCTGCGCTTCTCTATGCTTTTCATCCTTTTACTATGATCTACTACACCTTGCTGTGCTTTTCTTATAGTATATACAGCCACGGCCAAAAGTTTTGCATAAGCCTATAGAATTAACCAATTTTGCTTCATAAAGTCGAATGAAACCTGCTGAATAATGTTACGTTAGCATATTTCATTACATACCACTTTGTAGTTTTCCATGTACTGACAAAAATTAAAAAATGTGACATTTTGAAATCTAACATGAAATACTTTACTACTATTATGACTTCCGGTAGACTTGATTGCATGGATGTTAAATAAAATATCTAAATTATGTTTAAAAAGTTTTTTTTTTTTCAATCCTAAAATACTAGGTGGTACAAAAGTTTTGCCATACTTGTAGTACTACAGTAACATTTAAAATGTGAATGGCTAACTAAATCACACCATTCATTACTGAAAATAGGGGACCTATTCAGATTTATTTATTCTGTATACAGCAACAACACTGAATTGAAAGACCCTTCTTGTGCTTCTTGGGGTGGGACATTTGTTAATTGTTTTACCCCAAAGCAGACCTTGTCCTCTAAATATCTTGGTATCCATAAACATATGGTTGTAACAAACCAGCCATTCTTCTATAGAAGTACAACCCCAAAATAATTTAACACTGAATGTTGTTCCAGTCTTGGTGGTCACCATTGCAGAAACTCATTTTGGTGGGTAAAATTATGAACAGATATCCCATGCAGTCATTGTGCATTGGTAGCATATGGACGGCATTTGGGGAGACACTGCACTTGTTGGACATCTTGCATATTGAAATCCTATTCATCTTTTTGAAGAGGGGATGGTTATCTAGTCAGGGATGACATTTAGTAAACAAGGGGTCTGAGTACTTTGCTGCAGTAGTCTGGTTTATTAAAAGCAGTTCATTAAAAGGGGCATTTTATCCCACTGAAACCTCTTCCTTACCAAATATCTTGTCATCTCTGAAAAGATAATCGTCTCCTATTCAAAAAACCGTCTCCTATTCAAATATATACAAAAGATTTGAACGGGCAATCAGTCCCACAAGTGTCCTGGTACACCAAATGGTGTGTTCCACAAAGCAGAGTACCAAGACGAATGTTTCGCTGGGTAAAATGAGAAACAAATGTCCCTGTTTTGCATTTCTTCATCTGACCCAACAGTTGTTGGAAGGTAGCGTATCAAGCTGAGATAAATGATTTAAACCAAACAAAAAGATGTACTATTATCACAACCATGCAATATTTGAAAACAAAGTCAAATTGACAGATCGATAAAGAATTCAAAAGGCAAGCAAGGTTCAAGTATTTTAGAAGTGGTGATGCATTGTGAAAGCTTGATGCAAGTGTGGTAAAAGAATAACCAATGAATGATAAAGTGTGTACAGAGAATAGAGAAGCACAGGAAAGCATTATGAAGATGTGGGAAATGTGCAGTATCTCATTTAATTTAATAAGCTGAAATATGCTAATGTGATCCACCCCCAGGACTGGGTGAATCAACACATAGCAACACAACAGTTACACTGTGCCAAAAAAGATTTGCTTGCCTTTATAACAATAATTACGTTGTGTGTTTTCTTGCTTGTTAAGAAAAGACAAGCACAGCCATGTTTTCCACTATTCATTTTCACTGCAGTCAAATTCAGCTTTAAATAACAATGTTTACAAAAATACCATTAGGGTCCACGATAATACCAGCGTATAACCCTAAGAAAGCCCCATCAAAACCATTTAGAAGACCACAGCTGATACAGCAATGGCAAAACCAATACAGTGCATCGGATTAGGGAGCACACAGCTCATTACACTGGCATACCCAGCACATCAGATAAGGGTTTGCTTCACTGATTAATGTGCTCTGCAATTTAGACACTATGCGAGTAAATTGTATTTTAGGTGAGTATAATGTAACATTACCTTAAAGTCATGGGTACTTTCAATAAATACTCTACATACTTTAATGCTAACTTATGGGGTTTGCGTTAACTACAGCCTTACATTTTAACTGTAATGTTAATTTGAACTACTGTACAAAAATTGGTCTTACGATAAAAACAAAAACAACAATTACTCTTATTTGCTTTACTGACTACAAACAATATGTCTGTGAAGCAAATAAACACAGAAACAGGACTTGTATTGTACTTTTGTTTTCCAATGCTGCTGATTGAATGTAGTTAACAACAGGCCTGCATGCATATACTATTTATTTCTAATATTTTTAACGATATTACACTAATGCAAATAAAGAAACGTTAATATTGTATTCCTTATTGGACACTTTGCTATAGCAATATAAAGCACCTGACTCTCTCCAAACACAGAATATTGTATTTATTATATAGATTTACCTGCCAAAAATTCAGTTGACAGTAGGAAGGTTAGGTTGAGGGGGACTAAGACGGCACTGAAGAATCCAGTCGCTTATTCACCAGTCACAAACATGTATTGCAAGTGAGTTTCAACCGCACTTTTTTTCAATGCCTAAAACACAACTTATGTGGAGCGCTGGGTATGCCAATATGAAATTGTTACCACTCATCACTTAATCAATTGCTTGTCAGTGTAACCGCCCTTGTGCTACCATTGCCAATGTAATGACACTGCATTGACTTTGAAGATAATTTGATTAGGGCAGCATCTATGTATGTATGGAAAGCAATATGACATTATACAAAACATCCATGGTTCTGGATTCGGTGCAGCAAAGAGTTAAGAGAACACTTTGCAATGCTATCGTCACTAATGAGATTAGGCCTTTTGGTTTGCCCCGCTTAACGGATAATCTGTTTAGTGACACAAAATCTTTGCTCAGTCATTAGCTTGCATTTGCAGAAGCATGACAAGAATTTTTGGCCTGGTGGTCGAAACTTCATGTGACTGCCATTACATCTGCTGGATTCCCGGTGGAAAGGAATGGCTCTGCTTGTGCTGTGAGATGGAAGAGTAACCCTGCCTCTCCAAACCTACTCCTGATTTGATTTATAACTGGGGTCCCCTGTTTACACAGGCATCAGGGAAGGGGGTGGGGGTAGGCTGTGCCTGAACAAAAAAGCAAGGCATTGTAATTTAGAGAGAGCAGCTTTTTTCAGCCTTTGCAGCTTTATATGCTGTAATTCAGTGTACAAATCACTCAACTGCTAAACGTGTCCTGATTTAATCCTGACAGATCAAATTTTGAAGTAACCAGCATAGAGCATACACAATGTGGACTAAAAGGAATACAGTGGCATTGATACTGTGAGGGTTGTTTGTGGGGCCACCAAAAAAACATCCCTTTTGCGAGCTTTGATTTACTCCCCAGTTTATGCACTCTCCAACACCTTGTTAGTGCATTGCTCTTGTACACGCAGAAAAAAAGAGAAGGACTGACCCATTCCACACATAACTCTGCTGCTTTGTTTCAGGGTCAAGGCATACAGGTAGAACCACCTTTACTTCTATTGACAAAGAAATACAGCTGTGTGCCTGTGACCGCATCTGAAGACCAGCATCCTGCGATGCATTGGAGGTCTGAAACTATGCTTCCATTTTATGGCAATATATTCAAAGAAGCTGATACACGTAAAGTGTCACATCATCAGATCTGTAGTATTAACCGAGTAATGATATTGGTCAGAGTATATTATTACACAGTAATATGTATTTACTGATCTACTGTAGGAACCTACAGTGTTTTTGGATGGCATTTTATATATAGATAATTCATTATTTACATGTTTTCCTTATTATTATTATTTGTTATTTAGCAGACGCCTTTATCCAAGGCGACTTATCGAGACTAGGGTGTGTGAACTATGCATCAGCTGCATTGTTACTTACAACTACGTTTCACCCGAAAGACGGAGCACAAGGAGGTTAAGTGACTTGCTCAGGGTCACACAATGAGTCAGTGGCTGAGGTGGGATTTGAACTGGGGACCTCCTGGTTAAGCCCTTTTCTTTAACCACTGGACCACACAGCCTCCTCAAGGGACTCCATTTAATCGCAAAGACCCAGAACACAGAGAGCTAAATGTATATATATTTCTGTAGCCCACTGTATGCCATCCCTTTGAAAGACAAAAGGGTCTTTGGGAATGATAATGCTAACTTATAAGCAAACTGCCTGAGTAAGCAATTCAGATTCCTTGATGCGCAGTCAGCGACCATTGTCTGAAAACATTTCTGCTGCCACTCTGTAGCACGATGACATGTGGTTATGTAAGTAAGCATTGTAACTGGTTCATTTTTGTGCCTTTCTCAGAGGGGGGTATAACATTATGTCATCCTCGTAAGACCAGACAATAGGGGGATGTGAATACATGCTGGATGCATATTAAGGGGACAATGTAATTTGGCTTTTAATACATTTATGCAAATTTGTGTATGAATACCTGCACTGTGTAAATGGGGGACTGGAGAGAATATCCAAGATGTTGGATAGTTCATAAAGTCTTTGCAGGATCAATATTAGTTTTCCATAGCAGGGTACTCTTCAGGGAGAGCGACAGGCCTGTAGTATTCATTTCCTGAAGAATGTACCTCCCTGTAAGTTGAAGTGCTTCAATTGCTCTCATGTTTAAGCTCCTAACAGCTCACTGTTCTTTTCTTGTCGTTTCTTAGTTTTTGGATTAATTTTCTTAAAAGACAAACTACTGTGGAGTAAGAGGCCCCCCAGCTGAGACGCATTTTCATTTTGCTGCCTGTTAAGGATATGTTAATATGCTGGTGATCTTTGGGTAGATGTATGGAACCTTAATTTTCTGGCACCTTTTAATTTACTCACTTTCTAACAATTTCATCACTTTTCATAAATCACATGCACTTTTTGTGCAGTTAATATATATTGCTGAAGTAAATATTCTGTTGGTTGGCTTTTTTTTTGTTTTCAGAGCCTTATTAAAGGAGATGTACTCAAAATAAGTTTTTAGCTTTGAAAGTCATTCCCCGAATGTTGTTTAGCACATACTGCTATAGATTTCTGCTTCGGACCGGGCGGGCCAATCTCTTGCTCCAGCTGCTCATTTGAAACGTTTATGGCACTTACTGCTCTGTTGAGGTCTTTAGTTCGCTGTAAGTTGGCAACAGTTCAACAGACACTCAAAGCATATCTCCTTATATAGTTACATAGTCGGCATTCTCTTAAGGAAATGTTATATTGTGTGTGTGAGGTTGAGGCAGAGGCTACATTTGGGGTAGACCATATTGGAAACTGTTTTATATTATATTGTTTATAAATGCATGGAAGGGCTGTTGTGCAGTTTTCAGTGTTTAACGTAAAGCTATCCGAGAAGGAAACATAATTTGAACAAAATAAATTGTTGCTTTTCTATATTGCTCAGGCTAAATTATTTTGTGTTCACTACTGTATACGACACAAAAAATTAGACCAAATACTTTGTATTTATTTATTAGTTTGTAACATACTGACTAAACTAAGCTGTTACTATTCAGTTATGTAAAGATAAAACAATACGAAGTCAACAAGATAAATGTTTTTGGAACAGAAAGGAACTCTGTGCTTTTTAGACAACCAGACTGCACATAGAGTCAGAAAAAATAACAAGTTCAACCTTATATCCTCTGGAGCAACTAACAAAATATATCAGGACCAGTGCAGTCACATCTGCTGTCTTGATCATTGTAAAGCTACTTGAAACAGGGAGATGCAGCTCCTAATACAGTATATCACAGATATGCCATTTCCATAATACATTTGCCATAGTGACATACATGTACCATTAACATACGGCATGCATTTCTAATTCATTTTGTCTAACCCTACATCCATCTGAAGAATTTACCCATGTACCATTGTTTGTTTTTTTACCTGTAAACACAGCACACAGTAGTCTTTAGTATGGTATTTGCAATGATCCTGGAAGATACATTCAAAATGTCATCCACACATATGGCGCAGAATATTTAATTAAAAAGTAAACCCATCTTATTGTATCTTGTGAGTTGTAAATGTGTAAGGGCAGCAGATAAAGATCAAGGTTGTCTGGGATGTGAAGTGTCCAGACAGTAGTATATTGTCAGATTTATTGCATAAAGTGATGTTTATGGAAAATAAAATGCTTTTACTTTAAGTCCATGATGCTTGCAGATTTAATGGCACATTATTAAATTAGAATCCATGAAACAGAACATACCACAGGCCTCAAGATTACCATTCGATTAGTCCTGGGAAACAGTACTGGGCAGGAATAGCCCACATTCCAAAAAGTGTCCTATAATTAAAATCTTCAACATGTAGTTTGTCATGCCTTTCAAGTGAAATCTGATTGATTTAGCCTTTTGTACAAAAGCCTGAGATATTAACAGTGGGGGCCATTTTCAAAGCTTTTTTTGTTGGATTAAAACTGTGGGTTTTTCTGTAGATTTTTTTTTCTGTTGATAAGAACCCAGGTGTAATGTAATGCTTCATTAAGTGCATTTTTAATGTATGATTTGATCCCACTTCTAGACACGACCCCATCATGATCAGATTAATGTGTCTGAAGATTTATGCCTAGTTTGTCTTTCTAAAACATGAATTCAGTTATGTTTTTAGCATGCTCATATGTTCGTAAGCATGTCACACTTCCATTATTACATGTAATAATGATAGGTGTACAGTAGATCATAGTGATCTACTTTTTCATGTTAATGAAAGCTCTGATTTTGTAGTGGGGAACGTATGTTTACTAAACACTGAAGCACAATGTAAGGATTCAGAAACTAATACAATTGCTGCCCTACTTGTTGAATATATGGAAATAGAAACTGCTGATACCCTGAAAGGTTAAACAAACAACCTTGATAAATATCACTGAGAAATATCTCATCTAGATGTTGGATTTGGAAGGGCAGTAAGAGGACATATAACAAGAAATTAAAGTAAGATTTGATGACACTTGAATGGTTGTCTAACTTATTATTTGTCATGAACAGTTTGACATCCAATATAGATATAGATAATGCATTGGAGTGAAAGATTTGTAGGAGATGACATTCTTCATAAAGTATTAATTATGTAGTTGATTATTTGTATGAGTTTTTATATTTTCATATTTTGATTCATCTTAAAGCACATGTAACTAGCTAAGCAAGACTCAATTTTCCTGCCTCTCTAAAATAAAAATAAAAAACTAGACATTTGCAGTCTCTCATATCTTGGCATCCTGGCACAGCGCCAAAGTTAGCAGGTGTCTAATCAAGATGGGTGGAGGAGTGGAGACACAGTGTGAAAACAGAACACCACAAACAAATGACTAGTTTGAAACAGTTTCTAACAGATTCGGTTAAAATGCTTAAATGTGACGCACTATAGAATGGGATAGATTAAGGCGAGTTTCCCCCCTTACCAGGAGGTGTGTTGAAGGTGTGTGATAGCAGGGTGGAGCCATACTGATTGAAAGAGAGTATAAGAAATGGGGTGGAAATGCTAAAATATTCATAGTATTTAATGTAATGTTTTTGTTTGAATCGTCAGTCAATTCTTTGATTTGACTCCACGGACGTCTGTGTTATGATACAAACGTATACATTAGGGCACGCTGTGACCTGCGTGTCTTTGCTTGCTTGTGTCTAATGTTTATACGGTTGTATTAACATTATTTTCTTTTATACATATAAAGTATTTTTGATCAAAAAAATCATTTGTCAGATTTATTTCCCTACAGTTTAAAACCTGAGCGCTTCAGACGAGCATCGTTATGATGCTCACAGCTGGGAGACCGAGCTCTGATCAATACACCAAACTGAAGGGGTGAGGTGGCAAGATCAGGACCCGATCTTGGGAGTAGCATTACAGAGATACTGGGAACATCAGTGTGGTGTGTGAATGGGTGCAAGTCATATGTGATCTGTTCTGAGTAACCCAGTCAAAAGTAGGGGGAAGGGATTCTATATCCTGCACCTGGTGCTGGTTTTAGGAACTGTCTTGTTGAAATGTGTTGTTAAAATGATTAGGACTTTGCCAGCCATAAGGAACTCAATGAAGTTAGCAATTGAAGACCTACAGAGTCGTACCCCGTCCACACTACTTAAACAATGCACGATCAGCGAGTGTTGAAACCACCTGATTGCCGTTCACTTGATTAAGAGTTAAGTTTTGAAAATGTGATGCTTGTGCATTATTGGTGTAATTTGGGAATCAGATGAGACTCTAGTCAGTTCAGAGCACACTTAGCAAGAGCCCTATTGTTCAGATTGCTGGCACCTGATCATTTCAGTAACAGTTCTCAGCAGGGTCGCCTGTTTTGAATGGGTTTTCCGAGAGAAGGTCACATACAAGGTGTCGGGTTTAACATTGTGGGAATCTGGGCTTTCATAGTTGGCAGTACCCATTTCCTTTCCAGTAGGGAGTTTGTTATTAAAGTGAGATAAACGTGGGAGAAGATCATTGTCTTACAATAAAAAAAAACTATGACAGTCTATAAAGGAATGTTTTTACTATGTTTAGAGTATGTTTGGACGTTTATGTGCCAGTTTGAGATTTTGAGGTTAATGGTCTAAATGTTTGCTTCGAATGTCAGTCCGAGTTTCCTGCTGCAGACTGATGACTCGAAACCAACAGCACAAAGTCTCAATGGGCTGAGTTCTTTGCCAGTTGGGTTTTATCTGATCCAAGGGAGGTAATCCTGTTAACTATCAAGGAGATACTGATGTCTGGACCGGCTCTAACCACCAGTGCTCCCCGGCTTACGAATTCTGTGATGTGGTTGGAGGCGGGGGAAGGGATTTAGGTTGGTGTATCCGTTTTCATGGGGATTCAGAGATGGTATGTCTTGATAAGAAGAAATGAAACCTACTCTAAAATATAATGATATATTATAGCCCTGCTGGGACAGGAATGATGGAGAAACAAAGGATCATATAGATAAAGCATTATTTGCATAGTTATACAGTATAAATATCTCTGGTAAAATTAGCTAGTGATATTGGTGACAAAAACCTAATATGGCTGCCTTTACGGTCATGTGACATTATGGCTGTCTGCAGTCATGAGACCAAAAGCTATGAGGTTTTGGCTTCACATTTTAGTACTCAGCTCTGTTCTATGATTCTTACAGTCAAGTTTGGTTATGAATGCTGAACCTGGTACAAAAGTCAATACAACTGTGTTTCACCCTGTGTGGTAACCGAATGTTTCTGAGCAGTCTATACATAGTGCAGTACTTTCAAATGCATTTCCCTTTCGTTACTTAAAAAACAGAAGGCAGATATACTAATGTGTTTAATTAGAAGGAAAATTTTAAGAGGGCTTATTCAAATGGCAAATTGAGTATTTGTCAGTGATACTACACAATTTCTGTGCTCTGATGCAGAAAATCTTATTATCATTCTGTTCTGGGCAGAGTTTTGGATAACCAGATTATTTTTTTTCCCCTTTCAAGCCTTTAAGAGCCTTATAGTGTACTAATTTATATTTGAATTTTCTAGTTTCCAAATTCACATTCCATTCTTACGCAAGACATCAGGTCATTAGAGCTGAGCACTCCTTGTCCTTGTGACACCCAGTGATTTCAAGAAATGAGAGATTAAGAAAAGATCAGTTTGTACTTCAGTACTCTGTAGTGGTGTGCAGCTGTGTTGATATTTGTGTTTTATTGTCTGCTTGGGTAAACGGAGTGGATACACTCTGACTGTGTAATGTTATAAAAACAATAATAAATGTGCTATTGTAGCTGATACCTGATGCAAATCTCATTGTCTGATCGGCCATCTAATTCCTTCACTGAATTAAGGATAGTTGGACTTTGTTGAGTATACCCTCACTAGATAAGCCAGAGCCATAAGACAATGACTAAACATAAGGGCGTTGCCATAGCGCTGCCTGTATTAGCAGCTTTTGATTTCTGTGGAAGATCTGACATGAAAGTCATGTAATTAACAGAACACATACACATGGCGAGGATTAAAGGCACAATAAATAATACAATTAAATAATGTTCACAGTATACTTTTTTGTTTCTGTTTATCGTACATCATTGACAGGTTTTTTTTAAAACAAAGTTTGAGCTCCGCGAAGTTCATAGCTCTATGTTCTCTGTTGAAGAACATTACAAGATGCTTCCCTGCTGTCAGATGCGTTGAGAAAAGACTGCTATGAACCATACTGAGTTCAGACTTCAAAAATAAGTTTCAAAGATGCGATGAAAAAGGAAACAAAAAAGAATTGGCAAGGCTACATAGGTGAGACAATTATTTAATTTCGTATTCTACCTGCAAGGGGCAACATTCTGCAGTGAGGATAAATAAGGTGGTGCATCTCTGATCAATTGTACTTGCTTTTAAAATATAAAACAACTCTGAAACTTTAACCAGTGGACATGAGCCATCATTTGTTTTTCTCTTTGCTTGATCGATGCGTTGAGACTCAGAATTCCTGATGACGCAGGATTTACTGTGACACTATTGTCTCTGTCCCCATTTAATATGATAAGCTAAAAAGTCAGCAGACCCTCAATAGACTCCCCTAGCAGAGTAGGGCTTACCCTCACAGGGACTAAACATTTGAATCCCCTTGCAAAGGTCACACTTAGATAGGTGGTTCAATGTCACATGGTAGTATGGGGTCACGATGGTGTCATCATGAATAAACCATTAGAGCTCATGTTGGTGTGAAAGCCTTTTAGTTTGCATGCAAGCTGGTGTTTTGAAGTTTCTTGGGTTGAAGTGCATTTTTAGAGATTACAAATCAAGAATGCTTATTGTTGTGTTGTACTTTACAGATTACGAAATCAATGTTTTGTGCAAGGTATGAAATCCTTCATTGTCCTTGTATCATAATTGTATAGTTATTGCTTTAAATTTACATTTTAAGGTCTTAAATGTCTTGCTTGATCCTAACAGACATTCTTAAAAGGAAGATTTTCCATATGCTGATCTTAAATTATGATACTCTTGTACATCATAGCTGATATTTTCAAAATAGGTTTGTGAGGTAACAGCCTTCTTAATTACAAATAAATGTAAACAAAAAAAAATTCTGTCTAGGACTTTTATAAAGTGTCAGTGTGACTTGTCCTTCACTGATCTCTAACCTCTGTTTCTTTTTAAATTGTTCTGCCATTCCAGGCTATCTGACATCGACATTTCATTAAGACAGGCGCAAACAAACTTGTGTAACTGTGATTTTAGAAGGCAGCACTCTGCATGTGTGCGTGTGTGTGTAATGAGGTTCTATGCAGAAGCCGTCCAAACGAGCAGTGATTGTGGTGCACATGACTGCTCAAAGAAAGTGTGCAGGAATGCTCTGGCTGTTCTACAGCAAGATGTTTTATATCAACATGCTATTAATTAGACAATGTCAAGATATTTAGTCATTTGACTGTGAATTTGGACATGTATCATGTGGTGCTGCATTGCACATTTTTTTCGAAGACGGAGCACAATAGGTTATCTTCGCATTGGCACAAAAATGTCACGCTACTATAAGCACAACAAGACACTGATTCGAACTGAGGAGCCTGCAAGTGTTTAACATATTCTGGAGGGATTCATAACCATTCCTCATGATTACTATCGAATCATATCAGGGATTGGAAAGCTGCATCAAAGTCCTTTTCCATATACCCCTTTTCCACTGGCACATCTGAGCCATGAGGGCCCGCTGGCTATTTGTCGAGCCGAGCCTGAACCAAACCGTGAAACTCTGGCCTCACAACACATCTGAATCTGGCTCGGAGACGAAGAATGAAATCAAAGAAAAACACAACCATAACCTCTGGATCTGCCATTGCCAACTCAAATACAGCGCCTCTTAATACTGCATCATCTACATGTGACTCGACACGTTCATTGCGTGTGACATCAGTTACATGGCTCGGGTTCTGCTGTGGAAAAACAACCTGGCTCCTCCGAAGCGGCTCAGCACAACCCCGGCGTGGCTCGGTTGGAAAAGAGGTAATGGAGTCATCTCTTTGGAGACTGTGCCCTGTAAAACAAACGTGTGCCATTTGGAAACGGAAGGGCCTGCCAAACACCCAGTCAATGCCTGTCAAACTGCTTCCTAGACGTTGCTGCAGAGAGATGCTTTTATAAATCACACAATACATATCCAGCATGCCATTTGCACAACTGTTTAATGTTGTATCTAACTGGAGGATATTGTTAGAGTGCAATGCATTTTAGCAGTTCCTACAGTTCAATGAATGCTGACCTTTAGTGCCCAGCTTGTTGCCCTTGACACAGCACAGATTATCTCCCCACTCCGGTGCACACAATTCACAAATTCTGCCTAAGAATAAGAAAGTAACCTACTTTGCCAAAGCACCCAGGGCTATCAGCTTTACCAGGTGATAACAGGACCTTGCCTGTCAAAATGAAAAGATCTTTGAAGTTCTGCCAGTTCAGTATTGTTGATAATGTTAACTACTCTACTGAAGTTTACCGTCTACTGAAAGGGATAAGATTTGCTCATCCACCAAAAATGTCCCAATAAACCAAAGAGAGTATTAGTCACTTTTGTTGAACAAAAGAGAGCATTATTCCAAACAAAATATGAATGCTTCCGACACTAAATCCTAAATGCTGGTAAATATATCAGAAACTAAAGAAAGCTAACATGGTTTTACCTCCTAATATGATATTAACAATCCAAGTAACAAATGTATCCTAAAGCTAGATTCTGCCAGTCAGGATTACCTTGGCAGTTTTCTGGTGGTCTGTGTGTTGCCATGCTTGATTGCTACACTGTAAATGGGTGTGTTGCCATTGTTTGAGAGCTGTTATCAGATTGGCACATTCCCGCTTTTAATTAATGGATAAGGTATTAAATATACAGTACAGCCAACTTCTGAGACTTTTTCCCACACAGTATCACTATCAGAACTGCCACCCAGTTTGGAATTACACACATAAAAAAACAATCTGCCAGCTGCAGACAAAGGAGCAGATTTTATATGCCTTTACTCCAGTGCAACGTTTGAACTTTTTTTGTTTCTTTTTTTTTGTTTTGCTGTAGTGAGAAAATAAAAAAATATATATATATATATATATATATATATATATATATATATATATATATATATATATATATATATATATATATAATAGGAAACAATATATTTTTTATTTTGAATAATGATGATGCAGATGTACAGAACTTCAAGCTGTCCAAGTCTCTCTCATGTCTAGTCAACCTTTAGCTCTTCATCCCTATGCTGCTATGTTGATGGAACAATTGAGCAAACCTTGTGGAAAATTCAACCCACAGTACTTTCAGTTCACACTTCATGAAAAGCTGAAGCAGGTTGATATTTTTTGGTATTTCTAAATAGGGACATGTGAGAACATGTCTGATATTTATCAAGCTAATATCTCATAACCCATTAGAAATGCCAACGTCAAATTATCAGTGTTGTTTTTTGGCATTCAGTTAAAATGGGATATTTGTACAGCACATAGTGGCGCTGGGTGGCCAAATGATGTTACAAGGAAGTCCAATCTGAATCTTCATCACGCGCCAACTTCTAAGAGAGAAAGAGAGACCACAAATGTAATATCCAGTGAAAAGACACTGATTGTATCCATGTACATTTCATTATAGGATGTTGTAACGATGGGCAGGCTGGTTTGATGTAAATCCAGGTCAGAGGTCAGTGTGCAGAGTACAGACACAGGCTGCAGGTACAAACACAGTACATTTATTTTAGAAGTCAAATGCTTCAGACCATGTACAACCTAGTTCCCCAGTTCCATTCTATAACATGTTGCAGAGTCAGGAATAATTTCCCACAAACTCTAACCAGCTTTTGAGCTAAATCTTCTGGCTGTGGACTTCTATAGTGACTGCAGAATCCTACATTTCCTGAACAACCTTTCAGCTAACTTTACTGCACAGTTTTCCATTTCCTTCTTGAAAAACAACAAAGAGAAATAAAAAAAAACTGGGCACACTTTGAAGTCAACAGTAAAGTCAACTAAAAAGTAGAAGTAAAATAAAATGAATCTCAACATTGGAGTAAAATATCTCAAAATCACTCAAAATGATTCTAAACATCATAATTAGGGCTTCTGATTTCAGTTTCAACTGATAAAACACCCCCGAAACAAAATAAATGAAACTGGTGTTTTGCCAATAAACACTGGAAAAACACTGGAAATGGTTACTCAATTCACAGTGACTTCACCCCTTTACCATACTGTGGCGGGGTGCGTCGCCCCTGTGTGTATTTTTGAGTTTTATGTTTTATGTGGTGTGTTATTATTGGTGTGTATGTATTGGTGCACGGGGTATAATGTTGGCTTTGTAGCACAAATTATTTAAAATGTATAGTTGTATTTAGGCACAGGGATTGCACAATCACTTCACGTGCAGATAAAATGTGTATTAGTATGTGGGCACGGGCATTGCAATTAGTTCATGTGCTGGGATTCAAGTGAATGATTAATTAGTAATTGAATCCCAGCACAGCTGTATATATAGATGCATGAATCACTCACTCTGGGTTGGGTGTTCAGAGTGGAGAACGGGAGAGAGGAGGAAAATTAAAAACAAATTAACAATTGCTGCGCATGCTGGTTCTACACCAGCCCGCTACTTGTTATAGGTCAGCGTTTGTTTATTTGTCTGTTTCTTTTGGCCATCGTGCCTTTTGTTTTGTAAAGTGTTTTGCTTGTTTGTTTTTTTTTTTTTTTTTTTTTTTCTTTATTTAGCAGACGCCTTTATCCAAGGCGACTTACAGAGACTAGGGTGTGTGAACTATGCATCAGCTGCAGAGTCACTTACAAATACGTCTCACCCGAAAGACAGAGCACAAGGAGGTTAAGTGACTTGCTCAGGGTCACACGATGAGTTAGTGGCTTAAACCTTTTATTTATTTTTGTTTAAACCTTTTATTTATAATAAACCGGTGCAACAGCGCACTCACTCACTCACCAGTTCTGTCTGTCTACTTCCTGGCCTGACATCACCACATACAAAAAATAAAAATACTAAAAAAAAAAAAAAAGCAAACTACCTTTCAGAGTGCAGTTGGGCAATGTCCCTCCTTCCTGACTTGTATCTATCATTGATTCAATCTGAATTCTTTAAACCCTCCCCAACTACTGAGTGGCAGCAAATTCCTACATTTCTATTGGAGACTCCGCTTGCAAGATTTAAAGCGAGATTAAAATTAGGAATGGAATCTTGTTCGCGGGATTTAAAGCTCAGTTAGTCTTTTAATGTTATTTATGATGTCGTGTGTAATAACCATTTTATGCCGCGGCACGCAGTTGGCTGGCACCGTGTTCTTCGTCCTCTCGGAAAGCCCAGGATGTGATTAGCTGATGGTCTCACCGGATCTGTAAACAGGAAGGCGCCTCTTAACCAGTGTTATCTCTCAAATTGACTTCCACAACCATAGATAGCTTACAAAAATAAAAGGTAGACGACTTCCCTTTGGCACTGCCTGCCCAGACCAATTACAATACAGCAGCTCATTCTCATTATATTAATTACAGGAAATAATCATTTGATAGGATTACTTTCAGTACACTGTAGTAATTTTGATAATGGATTCATCTAAATACACCACACAGATGGAACATATTCAGTAACATCTGATACAATTGTTAGATACAAGTAATGGTGTTTATATATAAAAAAAAATGTATTCAATGCAAGTGAAAGAGAATGAATTAGTCTGGCATCTCAGAATTGTTTGTGATTTTAGACCATCTGCTAAATAAACAGTACTTAACATTAAAGGTACTTGTACATATTTCATTATTTAATACAATTCAATAAAAAGTTATCCATGCTAACTTTTGAGATTTTTTTTTTTGTATGTACAGTAACTACTGTAGCAAACCACCTTAAGATTGAAAAAACCCTCTGTTACTCTGTACAGCACAGAATAGCTGACTTTTAAGGTCGAAGATCACAAAGGAAGGGTTCAGATGCCAAAAGGTCAGAACGATGTATCAGTTCTGTGAACTACATAAAGCCTTTTTTCATTCATTTCTGCACAGTGCTTACTTTTTCTTCTCAGACTGCCCACAAAAATGCCAGGGAAAGGGCCAGAAGTTTGAATGTTTGTGCAAGTGTCTTTAATTCAAAGTGTCAGCTCTTTTTCTAAGTTGGTGTGGGGCTGGTATGTGTTTGTTTCAGCAAGTTTAATCCCCCACCCCCCTCTTTCCACCAGTCGCCACCAGTTAGAGCAGCATCGGTCCTCCAGAGGGAGAACGAGCAGCCAATGAGCTGTGGGGTCATAGGGTCAAGAACATGGTGTTGGGAAGTGGCATGCGACTGATGAGATTCCAGTGTCAGCATTGTCTATGAAGGATATCATACTGGGATAGGCATGGCACGCTGTCGTTACCCCATTCATCAAGCAGCAAAGAAAGCGGGACTACAGAAAGCTTTTAGGCCCTTTTCTATATAGCTTACAGGACACTTCATATTCCATAAACACTTCTATTAAAGACAAACAATCTTATATAAGTTTGTTATTTTAACTAATTAAGTCTGATGACAAGATCAATACTGTAACCTACCTTTTGTACTTCTCTGGTCAAGTCCGGTGCTTATTTAGAACTATCTTAATCAACAGTCCATCTGGGTTCGGCTTTTTTTTTTTTTGAGCCATGAGGAACAGAGAGGGAATTTATTATTTTTAATGCTGGAATTTGACAGACAAAAGAACACTATAAACTTTGTTACAAGAAAAACATGCCGCACCTCAAACACAATAAAAGGAAAGAAAAGTGGATATTTCACTTTTCCTTTTCAGCTAATTTTTGGAATGGTTGATGACCACAGGCTGTGCCATAGTAAATCTGTTGCTCTTTAACTTTGTCCAAAGTAAAATAATTTAATTTTTATATGGCACCCAGTGAGACCCAGTGACTTTATGTAACTGTGGTGTATTTTTGTAATGAACACAAAGACCACCAGTGGTCAAATGTTCTAACTGTGGCAACGATTCTTCATCCTTTATGACATTCACCTCAACAGATACAAATGAAACCGCTGTGTTTTTATTGACACTTGGTCTGGGGAACATATATCTGGGCACACATTTACTAAGATTTGAAGTTGTTTTTACATGAAATAAGAAACTGCTAATGTTTCTGAACTAGACATAAGAAAGGTTATTTAAAGGCTAAGTAAATCTGGCCGTGTGCCTGTTCTATAAATATCAGAACACACCTGATATTGCATTTTGAAACATGCATTTTATATATAGAAAAGTATACTGTATATAAAAAAGTTTCTATATCTAAAATAGGCTAATGTGTGTTTGATCTCTGCCTATCTATCTCTTGAAATGTAGTTTCTCAGATGTATTTTTAAACTACAGTATACCATACAAGATTATCGGATGGTTCTATCCATTATTATAAATCTTTTTTGGCTTTTGGGTGACCTTTAGGCTTCCACTGTTCTGTAAGCTACATGTCTAACGTTTGTGATTTATCATTATTCACATTCCAGCTATCCTAAAAGTAAACCTGGAAAAGACTGTTAAGAAGAAAAGCAGCACAAATAAAAACATCCTGGAGTGGTTTTCAATATTTTGATTCACATCCTGATATGTCTTAAAACCTAAAGTTCGCTTGTTGACATTTTCAAAACACATGTGGTCATCTTAATCAATAACTGAAGTATTCTGCTGCAACATGTTATAGCTCAGGGCTTTTTTCTTCTCCTGGGAAATAATGTGTTGTATTGTTAATTTCAGTAAAACTAAAGAAGGTTATTTGAACAGTTCTGCCTGATAGATCCCTTGTATTTATTATTGGTTTGCTTCATGGCAGTCATCAAACAGAAGTTAAATGGAAGAATTCTGCAGTTATTTTTTAAGTGAAATTATTTTTTTGTTGTTTTGCAGTTTTCTGGGAAATCTTATAGGAACTAAATCAAGTAGACAGACGTATATCTATTTATATAGATTTATAAATCTATTTGTCTATTTGACTTGGGGGCTACTTGATCAACCTATATCCTTCTGCGATAAATCACAGCTGGATTTTTTTAGAGAATTTTACAGCACAGGGGATTCACCCTAGATTGCACCAACCACCTGCCTGTGATCCTGGGATTATACAGTAAGTGGGTAATGCAAGCCAGGTGGATTCCCTGGTCCTGTAAAATGCTCTAAAAAACCCCAACTGTGGTTTATGCCATCAAATCAACCGTTATTGTTTGCATACATTTTATCTTGTAAGAAAGGGGTCACTGTGACCCAAGCATATATATTTTCATGACCTAGAAATATTAACAGCATTATTCTCAAGGAGTGTTCCATCCTTTGGACCACATTGAAATGGTTGTAGTTGGAATCTTGTTGTCTGGTGTCTGTGTAACAGGTTGTGTCATCATGTCAGAGTATGTGCTTCTGTGTCCTTCTGTGCAAAAGGATAGATCCCTTGTATTGAACAAGTTTTCTTTGCATCACATAACTGCCCATTACGCGTTCAAGAAAATCAAACTTTGACTGCAGCCAGCAGGCAAACGCTGGACAGTAGCTGTTTGCCACTTAGCTTCCACCAGTTACTAGTAATGCTGTGACACTGCGGTTCAGCTAGATAGAGATCAATCCTCGATGTGATCTTTCATAACATGGCTATAATTAATATTTGGCGTGTCAAGTAAGAATGAATTATTTCCATTAGCACAAATAATTATTTATGAAAATAAATGATTACCAGGGGACAAAAAGACATTATATATTTTGTAATCAGGTTGCTCAACAATGCTGTAAATTCCTAGTTATCAGCTTAGTATTAATCTTGGATTGTCAAGCTTTTACAGTAGCTTCGCGTGTTACAAACGTTGGCAAACTTGTTGACTAACACAGAAATTCGGTAGAAATCTCAATGTGCTACATCTTTTCTTCACGCACCACCTGACCTCTACAGTTGAAATGAAGTTCATGAACCTTTATTTTGTTACAATGAAAGATGCATATTCCATAGGCTTTAAAAACTCCAAAAATAAAGTACAAGAGTATCCCGCTTGCAGCTTGTTCAGAATACCGCAGCTTAAATTGTGACTAAAACCAGGAAAAGTGAACATATTACCCCTGTTTTGGGCTCTTTACACTGGCTCCCTGTGCAGTATAGAAGGAGACTACAGTTTAGACCAAATGCTTTTTTTTGGAGTTCAATGTTCTGGTTTAAGGCTCCAGTTCCGCCTCACTTTGGGATGGTACAGAGCCTCACTATAATCAATTGTGTTACCTAAATTTAAAGTACAGGTTGATGATGAACAAATTCATCCAAATTCAGCATAGGAAATAAAAACGCCTCCTATTTTAATTGATGCTGGCCTTTGTGTTAGTCTGTGTAGTATTGTATAAACAATTGGGTAGAATAACAAAAAAAATGACTGTCCCATTTAACCCTTTTTCACAATAATGTATTACAAGGCCATAGACTTTAGCCTTCATTGTGAAGCTTTATTTATTTATTTAGTATCTTTTTTAACGCCTGACCTAGTATGGCAAAGTAAACGTGGGCAGCACTGTTTTATTAATTAGAACATTGTGGGATGTTAATGTTTTGCTGTTGTCCTGTACAGTACTTTGTTTCATTTTCCCAATTGTTAACTTGATTTTTATAGCACATACCTTACAGGCTAATGGTATTAGTAGCTCACAATGCTTACACACTCACAATGTCAATGACACGATATTCTAAATGTTTAAATGAGGCTCAGGCTCACTAGCCTGTCACAGCAAAGAGTGTGCATGAAATGCACTCTCAACATGATTAGAGGTAGTCACGAACACTTATTAACATACTATTTAGACCACTGACAATGGGATATTTGTGTTGACTTCTTTTAAACATCACCCTGATTGAGCCTTGTCTAGCATCTCAAGGCTCTGTTCACACAAAATATACTAACCAGCATTTAGGAGAGAAACGTGGAGATGTCTATTTTAATGATCTAAACAGCAACATATCTAAATACTGCTGCTCTTTAATTCCATATTAAATCTTACCGGTGTTTTATTGACATATTTGTTATGACATTACTATCTACATTTCAAACACAGTCAAATGAGAATCACAGAAAATCAGGTTTATACATTTTAGAGGTGATGTGTTAAGATCAGCCCCCTTTTTAGATCTTTAAAATAGACCCCAGCATCACTGCCAAATATCTGATAAAGCAACAAAAAAAACAAACTCCATGCTTTTAAAATGTCTGTCGTTATTCTGGATGTTCCATATATTTATAGAGGTTCGAATTTACCATCACCAGAAAAAACAGGCTAGCCATTGGTCACATTTCATGGTGTAGGACACTTGGCTTATTGTAACGTTTCTCAAACTAGGAGGCTTCAGTTTAGAGTGGAGTAATTAACGGCAATGTAGTAATTAACGCAGGAAGCATTAGCGATGTTTAGTGTGAATAGAATTAGATGTTTGTGAGCAATGTTCTGTCTGGCTTCACTGGGGTAACAATAGCACCGAGAACACTCTGGACGTAATGCTTGGGTCAGCAAAAGCTGTCATGTTACGTTTTTCGGGGTAGAAGAAGCAGTGATCTGTGATAATACATTGCACAACCGCTCCTAGTGGCATTTAACTTATTGTGTTCCGAAGGCTTTATACTTGCTGTTTGTATGCAGACATAATCTTGGTTCAGTGAATCTGCCCTTGTGAATATAAATTCTCATATATTACTGACTCAGAGTAGTTGGATATCACAGCTGTAGAATGTCTTCCCAGCTACAGTAGCACATACACTGCATTTACCTCTGCTGACCAGTTTGAGTTCAGATGGGTTGGGTTTAATGGTGCTTTGATGCTGTTTTAGTTTTTCATTGGGGATTACACCACCTTTCCTTTTCCTTTTCCTGCTTTTCAAATTTATAAAAAATTACATATTTTTAAAAGAGGCAATAAATGTGACCTTTAAGCAGGAATTACCCAGTTCACAGTTTAAACCAAACCAACATTTACAAAATGAAAACAAGCAGTCTGGTTGCAAAAATTACATCAGAACTTTTGTGATTTCAAAAACAGGGCTGCAGACATGACCTGCTCCACCTGTAGCATTAGAAAAACAGCCAGATTTACCAGAGAATTGCAACAGTTTTGGAAAATGGAAATAAATAAAATAAATAGATGTAGGAGTCCAGGAGTGTAAAGCTCAGTTCTACTAAAGCCAGTTTTGTGATTTTATAGTTCAGTTGTGTGGTATTTGTTTTTGTAGCTTTTTTTTTTTTTGATGAGTCTGTTATGGCATTAAGTGTCAAGCCCTTACAGTTAACCGCGGTTTCATGCTGTTACAATGTAGAACCTCAGTCTGCTAAAACCAGGTATGCTACTCTAGAGCAGTGGTCATATTTTGTGGCACTTTCTATACTTTTAGTTTGTTATCAACCCCTGCCTTGTCTGTTGGTAGGAAGGTGTCAAGACCATTTAATTGAGCCTGACAGAAACCTTTGACGAGCACAAAGTAAAAAAAAATAAAAAAAATGCATTACTTAATTTTTCTATTCTTTTTTTTTTTTTTTTACCCCTAATTTGGAGTGCCTAATTCGGAGGCATCTGTCCATCTGTCGCATCAACCCATTTCTCATAAGGAGGGCTTTGTTGCTGTTTAGTAACCAAACCTAAGTAACGGATATTATCAAGAGTCCTGGAGGCACGGACCCAGCCTGGGAACTGTGTCTGGTCATGCACCTGACCAGTAGGGGTCACTGTAGCATGGTGTGAACTGTCCGCTCGTGGTTTTTCTCCCTATCCTCACTGGAGTTCAAAGGCAACTCAAGGCAAACAGGATTTGAACCACGTTGGATGACTATGAGTCTTATCTGAGTTCCTTTATGCAATAGAGCACACCCATTAAACCCTTTTGCTTTTTAGCAACACAGACTGACTGGCCTTTCATTAGTGTGGTTGATGATTGATATAAAGCCTCCTTTAATCGTTGCATACTGTCCCCGCGACAGAGTATCTTGGGAAGGGTGTAGTTTTCATCTTCATGATGAAATATGATGATAGTTATCATTACCAGTAGATTAGGAAACCTGATCATAAATAGCAATGGCTTAAAATGAACATTTCCAGAGGTTTGGAAAGGAAAATGAATGGGATAACAAAGGAATATTCACATACAATATATCTAGAGAATTGCTTTTCCAAATGTAATGAAACTTGCTGAGGATATTCTTTAACACATTTTTAAAGTACAGATGAACCCGCTTTATATCATGATTGGCTGTGCAGGCATACTTCGTGAGATAAACCGGGTTTCACGTTTGCCTAGGACAGCGCATTACGAGAAAAAAAGAAAGAAAACTAACGGTGACTTAAAGAGCAGTGTTTTAATACTGTACGTTTACATGTCATTCTAAATGTACAGTATTAAAACAGTTTCTGTCATTATTTAAAAAAGGCATGAATTGTCAACTGATGAAAGCTATCAATTAGGCAATGCACTGGACTGACTGTTAAAATGTGGTGACGTTGGTGTTTTGTAACTGAACTGTATGCCGTTACCCACGCAGCATTTGACAGGCTGCACAAAATGTTAGTTTATCAGACGAGATGATTATTGGTTTGTTAGCTGTGTTGGAAATTAATTATATGCTGTGGTTACTTAGTAAAGCCCGGCCAAGCAGCATTTGACAGGCTGCACAAAATGAATAAGCGGGTTTGTGAGATTATATTAAGAGAGGTAATTTCGGAAAGAACCTATGGTGCATGGCGAGTGGTTTTTCAAAAATCATGACAATAAACAGGGTTTGATATTAAGCGAGGTGATATAAAATGGGCTCATATGTATATGTACAACAGAAAATAAATCATTTGCATTAGTTACACTATGTTTGAAACGTATGTCTACACCTTTTAAATTAGAGGTTTAAATTAATGCATGTTTGCATTTGGACTAATAGGGCTTCTGTATATTGATCGGGGTTGCCCTTTATGTAGGGGATACAGAACAGTGGGAATGAGAGAGAAACGTGAGAGAGAAGCAAATAACTGATGCACTATCCCATGTGCTCTGTACACCCCCTAATACTGTGTGCTCCCCCAGTGAAGCCATTTGAACCCACTTATTGTGTACTGACAATTAGTGCACAAGCCTTAGATATGTAAGAAGGCATCTGTCCGTCTGCCTGTCTGTATGTCAGACGCTTTTTTAAGTGTACATACGATTGATGTAATCATGCTGATACCCTTTTTCATTTAACCTATATGGTGGATATATGTAACTAGAATACTTGTTACAATGGTATGAGCCCCCTCCCTAGATGTGCTGTTGTATTTTCACAGAACAGTATAAAACTGCAGTATTTGCTGGTTTAAAGGGTGTACAGTAGTATAAAGCCTGTATGCTCCCCTACTCCCTTTCCCTCTGAATAAAAGGAGCAAATATTCTGGCTTCTGCCTCCCATCTCCTATATCTCTAGAGGCAACCCTGCATTCCTTCAGCCGATCCCAGTAATCACCTTTGTCTAGCTATGCAATCCCTAAAGCTGATCAGATCAGTGTTTAATTGTATAAAGTTCATTCTGCACATATTTTCCATGACTTGAATAGATTCTGCATTCTTGAAAGTAAGCAAAATAGTCAAATCCTGGTCCTAACTGAAATCTACAAAAACATCCAAGCATGTTGTAATGCTTCTTATTCTACTGGCGCTGATGAGCTTTCTGATGTTGAAAAATACAGTACTCAAGGGTGCTGTGTGAAACAAATCCTGGGCTGAATTTAGCTGAGGCTTGCCTGTTTTAGATCTGTTAATATTCTCAACACAGTACTGTACATATGTACTTACATATACTTTCATTGTCATTGAAAGAACATACAAGTTTCTGATTTTCAGACACGTCAGACTCCTGAACACCCTCCATTGACAATGTGTTTGTAACTTTGAGGTTCTGCTTCACTATATTTATCACTATGGAATGTTCTCCTTTTGAAAAATAGGAGTTCATTGAAAACTCGCCTAAATGCTTTGAAAATATACGGCATACAGAAGCATGCGATTCATGTACCCAGTAGTTTTACTGCAGGAAAAAGGGTAACTGGTAAAGCCCCAGCAATGAGTACCAAACCTTATCTTAAAAATCTGTAGCCTATTACAGTTTTTAAACATGTTTTGCTTCCAATATGAAAACTGATGCAAAAGAGCAGCCTATTGCTTATTTTATTTCATTTAATTCATTACACTAATCATTGTTTCTCACTGTATATCTGACTTATACTGTGCAAAACAAACTTATTAACTTACAGATACATGCATTATCAAATGGATACAGCCCCTGATCTCACACATTCTCAAAATCCCTGGAGAAAGCTGGGTAAAATTTGTGTACTACCATATACGACCAGAAGGGGGCATCAGCTGACAGGGAAACTTTAATGTGCAGCTGAAGTGTTAGAAGACTATGCCCTGGTCTTTATCTGTGGACTCGCTGTGGGATACATGGGATTAAGAAGTGGATAATTAATTTGTCCTTGGGGAACTGGGGATTAATAATATCCCACAAATGAATTTTAATCTAAAAGTGTAGAAAATCAATTGTTTACAGTATTGGGATAACCAGACTCTATTTGCCTTGCTCATTGGCATTGCTTTCTCATAAGAGTGCATCATGTGTTTATACCTTTAATACATCTGACATTACTTATGATGATATAATACAATCAAATGATTTATTACCTGGTCCAAGTGGTGTTTTAATTTATGCAGTTCCCATTGTAGTAACATAGGTATTTTAACGAATGTTAAAAGTTTAATGCTGTCCATTTGGTCAGCAAAAATTACAAACAAATAAAACACATTTACTTCTGTTAAACTTAACTAAATTGATATGTATTGCATTGGTTGAGTGAAAATGCAAGTCGAACTTGTTTTATTCACATCTATTTCCATCAGTCAATTGAAAACAACCAGTGAATAAAACCACACATTCATACCGTGCACTGGAACAAAGGGAGTAGCAAGCTTTCAGCTGCAGTCTACCTGGTGCACCTGCATCAGAAAGAAGAACAGCGTTGTGCTCCCTTTGTTCCAGTGCTCGCTATGAATGTCATCGAGGAAGCAACTGTGAACTAGAACGCCAATGCAGTTTAGTAGAAGACCTGTGGCTGAGTCAGTTGCATCTGGTCTAAATGGTATGTTAATAAGTGTTTGTGACTACCAGGGTGCATGAGAATGAATAGGTGCACCTACAGACTTTTATTGGGTACAACTTGCCACTACCTGACCAGAAGCAGATACAATGATTGGGTGTCTTTGAAATATCCACGAGAGAGAGAGAGACAGAGAGAGAGAGAGAGAGAGAGAGAGAGAGAGAGAGAGAGAGAGAGAGAGAGAGAGAGAGAGAGAGAGAGCAATTGCTACTTCTGCTAGTTTAGACTAGCATGATCCTTGCTTGGTTCCGTGTTCTGTTTGTTTGTTCAGTGTTTTGTTTTGTTAAAAGTATTTATTTATTTAATAAACCGCGCAGCAGCGCCCTTTACTCACAGTACTGTGTGTTTCTTCCGGGTCTGACATCACCACCAAGCCATTGGGTCACAGGGTGCAATCTTTGCTCCAGTGAAAATATAAATATTGTAAAAGATGCCACCTACCAGGTCAATAAATAAGCCAAGACACGTAACTAAAGGAAATGTAGCTCTTTATTAGGCAGCAATCCCCAGCTTTACAATGTGACCACAGCCTCTGGGGAAGGCCCTACCCTGAAGAACTGGCTCAGTTAAAGCTTATTTCATTAAATGAAATAAGGTTTGCCTGATATATGCTTCCCATAGTAAATGCATAACAAAGTATAATAAAGCATAGGTAAGCATTGTAAAGAATAGCAAGGTCTGGTAAAGCATATTGATAAACATGGTAAACCAGGGTAAACTATGGGAAAATGATGTGTGTAATCATGGGAAAAGCATTGGAAACTTTTATATGGGTTAGTATTGATAAAAATGTTCTAGTATGTTTCTATTGAGGATTCATGCTTTATTTTTAGGACTCCATAAATTGTGTTGGGGTATAAATGTTAAGGGCCAGTTTCATCAGCTAAGAATCTGCTGCTGCTTATTTTTGTACTGTTTATGATATAGTATGCACATTATTAGCAAGCATGTCATTCATTGTCCGTAGCATGAAAAGGTAGATCACCGTGACCCTTATCCAATGTAGACCCCCAGATTCTGATACTCACAAATGTTTGTGCCAAAGTATGTCCAAGTTTTTTCATAGTTGAATAAACGCTTCTCTACATACATATAAAAACTTAGTGTGACATACGGGGAAGGAAAGACAGACAGGAAAACTTTGGATTAGAAGTTCTCTCGTTATATGTTAAAGGTAAATGTAAAAATGTAAGTTTGACATACAGATACATATACCAGAGATTCAGGTACATTCAATAATTTGTTCTAATGAAGGTCCTTGGCAAGTTTCATCCCAATTTGACAAGTAATTCTCTAGAAATGAGCACAGCTGTAAAGTGTGATATACGTATGGACATAGACCTGCCTCCACTATGAGTCAAAATGTGGCTTAGCGTTCCCAGTGTTCATTATATAGAGCAGGCGTTTTCAACCGGGGGGACGCATACCCCTGCGGGTACTTCGAAGGGTCATAAGGGGTATGCAGGACCACTCAAAAATGCAAAAATAAAAATCCACCTATACGCATATGTGGTTTCAATTGAGCGGATTTCCAGTCTGATTCCAGTCCAGGTATTCTGTCCTAAACCAGGAGTTTGTCAGTCCCAAACTGCTGTGACATAAATTAAATATTACATAAATGGGGAAAAATGTATTTGTAAATCAGATCATGTTATCTTTTATTGCAACTGCGAGAGAAAATTGTAAAAGGGTACTTGAGCTGAAACCTTCAGACAGAAGCGGTACAGTTTAAAAAAAAGATTGAGAAGCACTGATAGCAGACTATGAGTTTTATACATGTACTGTACCAGGAACCCATGATAGATTTGCCTGGCAAATGTGCTGAAACAGTAGAGAATGTGTGTGGAAGAGGAGCACAGATATTTTGTGCCAGCACCACCAAGCCTGTTTGACAAACACACATTGTAAACAGCATTGAAAAGCAAATGTTAGTATTTTGATTACTACAGCAACCAGCCAATGCTGCTGTATACCAAGAGGAGGTTGCTATGTATTCTGTGACGGAAAACGCCAGCCAGCGCTCAATAAATACTGTAGGTGCTTTGGCTGTGGGCCATTTCTGATTGACACGATAGACATAAAGGGAACCAGTAGCGGAGCTCCACAGTGCCTGAAAGCCTCACCTGGTAATATATCACCAGCTGGAATGCAGGGAGCTCTCTGGTTTCACTGTCCTGACAACATGGCATCTGACCAGGGAGGGAACGGGTTATTAAATTCCCACAAATAACAGCTGGAGAAGTGTTCACCTCAAGTGCTTCTTTATGCAAGGAAATTCTTTCCTGATACATCCAACCCTTAATGCATGTGCTTTTTTTATATTCCTTGTTTCCCTGAAAGAAATATGGAAACCTGGCACATTTTCATCATGATGGTTTTAAATTACTGGCACTGCATTATTTTCTTCCACTTGGGATGCAATTAAGAGTATGAGTTTCTGCACACCCCTATAATTTACTACAATTGTTATTCAGCCAAGTTAATGTTGCCCTTTTCAGCCACATGAACATTGTAATCAACAGTAACAACCAGCACAATGTTCTTCCACTAAAAAGCCCTTCTTTGGCATGCCATGTATTAATTTACCTAGTTTGCCCTTCCTCAATCTAATTAGTTTTCAAGAATAAATCAGTCCTATCTATGAACATGGAGGTCATAACAGATACTTTGTTATCTCATGGCAAATTATGTTGATAAATATGAAACATAAGTATTTTTGCTTTCAATTTAAATTGCTCCTGTGTTTATTCCAGAAATATGTGTTACAAAATCCAATACCCATCTGGCTTTAGTTAGTTTTGTTTTGATTTGTTTTTTCTACCATTGAAGCCAAAAAGCTTTCAAGTACCTACAAACTGGCATCTTCAGAAATAAACAATACAGTGAAACAGAATTCATGCATTCTGTGTGTTCAGTTTTTCACTAATTTTACAATTTTCACAAGTGAGTGCTATGTGTGAACTATATGTGGTGTGCTAGGCCAAAAGCTTTGCATCACCCTATAGAATTTTGCTTCATAGAGTCGCATGAAACCTGCTGAATAATGTTACGTTAAAATGAAAAACTGACCAATTTCGAATTTTTTTATTTTTTTGTGTCAAATACACATATATGAAATTACAATGCCAGTAAATCCGTCAAATTTAATAACAGATTATTAGAATATAAATAAAGACTTCTGTGCATGTGTTGGTTTAGAGGATATGCAATAGTTCTTCATGGATTACTCACAAATAATCAACATGGACCCGTCTTGTTTCCGTTTGATCTTACACAATAAAACATTAGAAACAATGCAGACTCCAAGCACTTGGTGAAATTGAGTGAAGTTGGCTGCAGCCAATCAGAGAGGTTAACCTGGGGAAGGGTGTAACGGGCAGTGTTGTGTGTTACATGCTGTTATGGATTCTGTCCTGTTGGTGAGATGAGATGAGGTTAAAAGCAGACAATTCCGTCTCTTTTGCACTGTGGTTAAGACGCTTGTTTGCGGTGTGTGGTGTGGCCACCTTTAATCTAATACCATCCGCCCTTACACTTGCAATGGTAAAGATTTAATTGCTGTAACTTCAGTGATTTCCCCTTTTAAACTAGATATTTAATTTTTAATGTATGGGTCACGTATGAGTAGAGCCTACTTATTTTAAATTACATTTTCTGAATTCATTTTGTAATGAAAAATCAACTCTTCATACGGTCTTCTCATTTTGAGAATAAACACTGATATTGTGCTGATAGTATGTGCTACAGCATTTCAGCTAGCTTTAAACTGTCTTCCTGATCAAAGAGCCTTCCTTGCCTGGCGCTGTCTGCACTGAAGACCGTTGTAATTAACAGTGTCAGTTGCTTTTCATCAGGTCCAGGGGGAAAACAGATAAGAGAGGAAAGGGCTAAAGTTGGAGGACCAGTTGGCACTCGGGAACCATTTTCTCCACAATCATCCCGATTCCTCAAGCGTAAGCCAGAATCGAGGTTAAATATTTCTTTCCCTGAAGCTCTGCCAACCATTGTCTCTTAACAACGCTTTAAAGACGATACTGATCTTCTCAAATCAAGGGTGATAAAATAAAGCTTCCCCTCGCCTTTCTTTAATACCGTTGATCTTTTGCATGGTCTCTATCAGTGTTGCTTGATTGTAAACTATAGCACACAATTCTGCAAGAGACCGTAAAAACAAATGTATCTTGAATACTGCTGCTATTAAACAACATGATGGGCTTTGACATTAAAAAGAGTTAAAAACTTAAACTTCAAAAATATCTTGGACTAACATTCAGAAAGACTATTAAAAATGAAGCACTGCTGGCTTCAGTTACTAAACATAAAAACATGAGCACATAAGTCAGTACCTGTCATTCACAATGTTTTTCTATCGTGTCTGCTCCTTCAGAATCTGTCAAGTTCAAGTGGGGAAGTGTATCAGTAACATTTAATTGGCATATTTCTCACAGGTCCTGAAGCTGACGATGTCACTGAAGTCTGTTCTACTGATTACATTTACTTTCTCACCTCAGAGGCAGGCATATGAAATTGTTTGTTATCGGAGAGCAGTGCAATACTTGCAAGGCCATTCACTCACACTGAAAAAACATGGGCCCTTAAAATTCGAACGTTTGGACTAGAGAGACATTGAGATTGCCTTCTGTAGAACTGTAGCACTATTTGCTGTAACAAATTCTGTGCATTTGCAGAAGGGCGGTGCAGGTCTGGTGAAGGCTATATCTTGGGACCGGGTGGCCTGAGATTTATGAATCTATGCATGGCCGTTTATGAGACTATTCTACATGCTCACCTACTTCACCTCTATCATACACCACAGACTGGATCACAGACTGGTGTTATTTAGAGCCGTAGGAAGTGAAATCTCTTTCTCCACAGTCGCATTGGAACTGCTGACAGTAATGCAACCCGCGTGACCTAGTCAAGCCCCTTGGCCCGCGTGGTGCAAGAGGGCACACTGGAATTTAGACCCTTCTTTGCCGGGCATTATCTGCTATGTAACTGTGTTAAGGTACATGTGTGGCTATTTATATGCAGTATTTAGTTACGTAAATTTAAACAAATTAAGACATAAGACACAGTGTACTCTTTTTGAACAATAACTCTCAATTGCATGACAATATAATTAGGGAAGTTACTTCTACTGGAAGAAACTGGATTTACATTCCAAGTGCACGGATTGGATCATATAAGCATTGAATATTGTGTGAAAGAAAAAAAAAAGGAAACAGCAACTTATTAGGCAACTAGTGACTGCTATTGGGAGTAATGGTGGTCATGTGACTTTTGATGTTACAGCTGCATAGAGACAGTACACTTTGAGTGATTGTCTTACTGAAGTTCAATTACCAGTGTTGTCCAGTAAAAATGAACCCTTCCACTGCTACATTGCTTTAAACTCTGGCCATATCAATGATACAGACCATGCCAAATGCAATCCGAAACGTCTAGAGGAGACTGGGAGTGTATGATCAAGGTAGTTACTGTGTTCACGATGTTGAGTGTGACAGACAGAGGGACAGGCATCTTGAAAGTGTCTCTGGTGTTTGGGTGGAGACACAGCTGAAGACTAGCCCCTTGGAAACATGATTATGTAGCTGTTCTGAAAGAATGGTTCTACAAGAAGAATTCCAGGGCTGTAATATTATCTTCCATTTACTCACTGGTTGGGATTGATTTTCACAGTCAGTACCATGGTTATCAAAAGCTTAACCTCTTGCTCTCAACTTAACCTTTCTTTCTCCTTCCTCATGTTTCACCATATACTTGTTTAATAACACCACAGATTACAGAGGTTTCCTGCAGACTAGAGTATTGAAGTCAGGTATCTCGCTGCCCCAGCTTAGCTGAATCATGACACATTTCTTGGAGGATCACCCTGTCCCTCCTGCAGGCCTGCAGCCCTCTCACATTCCTGGCTCCATATGACGTATTAGTGCTTGCGACTGATACTTGGGTGCTGGGAGCAGGTGATATGACATTGTAAAGAGCATATGCTGTGCATTTGATTTATATTTATTACATTATTAAATGCCATCTGGAGAATGTATGCTGGGTAAATATGTACTGTGTATATGCCCATTTCAGGTACCATAGGTGCAGCACTGAATGTCCAGTCACACAGAGCACAAGCTAAGGTGGATCTTGTCACGTGATCTGATTTCACAAGGGCTCCACTTGACTTCAATATGGTAACAGTTGACTTGGGGGTCGAACTGACCCAGACAAACTCAAAGGCAATTTAAACAAAATAGTTACTACCAAGCAACTTCTCATAACAATAACTTATCTGCTCCTTCCTGCAAGTTGTTTCTGCGATGTTTTATAACATTCCAATTGCTTGATTTTTAGAAAAGGGCCCTACAGTACAGTATATCTTGGGAACTGCTTGCACACATTTGATGAGACTCTGAGTGGACATTTACAGTAATTCCTTTAACAAGTTAGCACGACAAAAAAGATATTAGCTCCGAAATTATGTTTCTTAAATATTTTAAGCAGGGATTGAGCTTGATTATCCCTGGTTTAGCCTATACAATGCATTTAGTTTTGTTATACTTCACAATATTTTACATTTCTAAACTGATAGCGCCAAAAACATTGCTCAAAAAAATAATAAAGCGTTCCAAAAGAATTGTATTATTATCATGAAGAATGATTTGGTAACAACTGCAAATAACAATGAATGAAAAAAAAAACATTAACACAAATCTTTTTTTCTATGAATTTGTGCTTTAAACTGCATGTAAAGTTAATGGCTTTTTGAGAGCTTTGAAAGCCAGGATTCCAGACCACGAAGCCACTCCACCCCTCCCCATGTCTTTCTCTAGCATATCACATTACCTAACAGGAGAGCTGGGTGTTAAAAAACCCTTGACGGGACAGTCCTCTGGAAGCAGCTACAGACAGCTGTGTGCTTGTTCATGTGGAAAATGAACTTAAGAGCTAAGTATTCTAGAATGGAAAGTAGCCTTGCCCCTGAGTTTACTATATACAGTACTGTAGTTCACAGTGTGGGGACCTCAGTCAATGTTTGTCTATTTATTACTGTGGATTACTTCAAAACAGGTAACAGGCAGAGTGCAAGGCATTATTATTATTATTATTATTATTATTATTATTATTATTATTATTATTATTATTATTATTATTATTATTATTATTATTATATCAAGGCTACAATATATGGAATTAACTCAAAACAAACCCTAAATTTTAGGAGACAGCATTGAGCCTCATTTGTTTTGATTGTGTTCTGAAGGTTTGGCCACCCTTCTTAGATGTTTTGCCAGATTTTTGGAAAATCAAAACAAGAAAACTGAGCTCTTGGGATTCTATATGTTGTAAACTGTTTGTAAGCTAATTGTTTTATGAAACAAAACAAAAAAAAAAAGGAAAATATTGCTTTCATTTATTTAGCCATTTTCAATGATGTATTCCCTGAATGTTGTTTTGAATGGGTAGCTTGATTTTTGTTTTGCTCTATTTCATGAAATGGATAGATTTTTGTTTGAAACTACAGCCGTATGTTAATGCAACACAACACACTTCCTGCCGTGTGTTATCCCTCACTTAGCAGTACAACATCAAATATGTGTTGATGTCTACAACTGTATTAAAAAATAGCATCTTTAAATGGTCAGCCCTTCTAACAGTTCTGAAGGGCTGCTCATTAGGTTAAAGGGATCGGCACAATATCAAAGTTTATCAATGACTATTTTTTAAAATGTGAAAAGCATACAGAAAGAAACGGCTGTGCAAGTCCTGGTTGTAGCCATTGCCTTTAGCCAAGCTCTTATCTAAAGGCTGATCATATAGATATGTGTAGTGAACATTGTAATTAAAAAGAGTAACCCATACCCAACAGTCTGTATAAAGACCACGGATCATTGCTTTTATGTTGCATAGGAATGTATCCTTTTTTTGGTGAGATAATATTTGGAAAAACCCCATTGTGGAGAAGCGGTTTGTCTTCAGCTCTTTTCAAATGAGTGAACAGTATATCCTGAATTACCTCAGGGGGGAAAGGTGTGCTTCAATTAAGATTGACAATCAATGTCTTTAGAAGTCAGTGCAGTTCCCATAGTATATCTGGGATGATGTCATATTTCTTACTAGCTAAACCTTCATTGAATTGGTAGATTGAAAAATATGTGGCTAATTTGAACAATAATTCAGATTTATGAAAGGAATATCTGTATCTCCCAAACTGTAATATTTATTCTTATAGATGTGTTTGTTTGGAATTGCCAGTCACTTGGCACGGGCATGATATATCATAATTACCCTAACGATGTATTCTTGCTTGTTGTCTAGATTCCATTTTGTAACTTGTTCTGCTTCAGTCATCCCATTGTTTTTAAATAGGGTTCTCATGTCTGGACTACAAATCATGTCTGGACTACATCAGGCACATAAAGGTGTAACCGTTACCCTAAAGTACTGAGGGTTTAGACTGTATGATTCTGGGAGCTCTATTGAGTCCACTGGGGTGTTTTAAACTTCCGGGTCAACAGGTGATGTGATGACTGCAACAGGATATGATACAAAGTGAATTTAAACAACAAGAACACATCATTTTCATATTTCATACCCATGCCAAGTTGCCCTTTAAAACGGGTAAATAATGTCGCCCTTATTTGATCTTATTAAAAACCTAAACATATACAGACTAAAAAGCCTTAAATACAAACATGACATTCTTTAAATAATAGCATGCTCAGACTTTCACTTTGGCCAACTCACCAACTGCCCTTTCTGTCAATTGGGTGTGTTGCAGTCAAAACCCAGTAAACCTACCATATGCTATACATTTGATGAAATTGGCCCCAACAATGATGGTAACATCATTAAAGTCAAATGGGTAAAACAAAGGGGGAAAGGATATCTATGATAGAAGTTCTTAGAATTACGTTTCAACTGTTTCTTAAAATAGATTTAAATGTGGAAACGTCAATGGGATGAAAGGAGCAGGTAAATTGCCTAACTCTATGAATAAATTTCCATTTCTCACCAACAAAATGGACATCCATGAGTGCTGGGGATTAAATAGGCCTGGAACTCATTACCACATCCTGACCCAGATTATTTTTTTCTTTCTTCCTCAGAATTTCATGTTTCATGTCAGAAGGTGCTTTACAAAGTGCTGTCATTCATTATTTTTATATAAACAGAAATACTTAATGGAGCTCAAGTTGAACCTCAGACAAGCTGTAATTGACATGATAGGGAAGGGCTTCTTACAGCTGTGCTTCCCAGTTGGTATAAACAAAGCACAGTGCTTCCCCTTTTTATAGGACTAAATGGTTTCTGGGGTTTCATAATTACTGTACAAAGGACATATGCATGTTATACATGGGGTTAACATTATACAGCTGTGCGTTATATTACAGTTCCATTTCTTCTGACAATTACCGTACAGTACTATTTCAGGGGACATACACATCAGACTTGCTGTTGATCAGGTTGAAATGATGAACTACTGTACTTGTAAACTGTTTTGAACAACTCCAGTGTTTACATAAAGACCATGTGACTTTACCTGTGTGCTAATTGCCATCACATGGCCTGGTGTAAGTTATTCTGAGTTTCTGAAAAATTAATAAAATGACTTACAGGTAACACTGATGTTTTATAACTGTACATAACAACAAGATTGCAACATCCCTGGAAACCTTTATTATAGTATTATAGTATTATATCCTGGTAAAAATCTCAATAGTATGTTTTTTTTGTTTTAGTTTTGTGGAAAAAGCAGTTTAATATTTTGAAATGCTTCATTTTCACTTGAGAAATCTTTTAGTAGTGTTACATTTTCTTCTTTTTTTTCACCGACTCTCAGAGAGTCTGTAGCTGTTTAAATCTCTGTCTAAGATTTTTCAGCTGGTGCAAAAAACAACAATGCAGAGAAAGGTTTAAAGCTTCTTTTGTAGTTGAAGAAGTGCAGCGGGGGTCAGTGTTGCAGGATTAGGATCAGATTGTCTGCTATCTCCTCAGTATGACTTCCTATGTTATAAAAAAAAAAAAAGCCTTAAGCCTTTTTTCTGCTCTACATCCGCTGTGAAACAAAGAAAAAATAAAGCCTCTGAACCTCTTCAAATCTTCTAGGACTTTCTGTTTGCTTTTAAAAGAGCAGGATTCCAAAGAACTGTGCAAGTTCAGGAAGTCTACAGTATTCCCATTGTCCGTTTTCTTAATGGCATTTTACAATTAAAAAAAAAAACGGTTAAAGCATACATTAAAATATTGCTTTACCTTTAGCACAAAAACTTCTGATTTTATTGACTCAGCTGCTCGATGTGATTAGTATGAAGGTTTAGAAACATGATTTTAATACTAGGTCTTCACTCTAGTTATTCCAGGCAGTATTGTATTATATTTGCTTATTTCACCTATAGTAAGCTTATTCACCTATAGTAAGCTGTGTCTCAATATATCACAGCAGTGTGCACAAGGTTTTTTAATTATAATTTTTAGCACAACTTTCAATTCTAAAATTTAAACATAAGCTTAAAAAAACTCATCCTAGGATTACATTATGGCAAAAAGTACCAAAACTCTAAAAACTAAGACAACTGTGTCCAATAAATGACACTGTTATAGATACATAGGGAGATACATAGGGGGCATTGTGACAGGGTGCCCACCCCATGTGGATATTCATTTATTATATGTATGTATTTATTATATGTATGTATTTTCAATTGTATTATTTGTATTGTATTATTATTAGCAGTAGTAATAATATTGTGTTTGTGTGTGGATGGATGAAAGCCTGGGGTCGTCGGCTCTGCTTCGCCTGGGGTCGCCTGCTCGCCGTCGCCTGGGGTCGCCTGCTCGCCGTCGCCTGGGGTCGCCTGGGGTCACCTGCTCGCCGTCGCCTGGGGTCGCATGCTCGCCGTCGCCTGGGGTCGCCTGCTTGCTGTCGCCTGGGGTCGCCTGGGGTCGCCTGCACGCCGTCGCCTGGGGTCGCATGCTCGCCGTCGCCTGGGGTCGCCTGGGGTCACCTGCTCGCCGTCATCTGGGGTCTCCTGCTCGCCGTCGCCTGGGGTCACCTGCTCGCCGTCGTCTGGGGTCGCCTGCTCGTCGTCGCCTGGGGTCGCCTGCTCGTCGTCGCCTGGGGTCGCCTGCTCGCCATCGCCTGCTCACCATAGCCTGGGAATGTCTGCACGCCACCACCAGCGAATGCCACCTGCGTTCCACTGTCCAGGTTGCTATTTGTGGGCCACTGGAAGCCTCCGTTCCCACCCCAGATACATTTTTATTTATTATTTGAGACTGGCAAAAAGCCGGACTTATAAAATGTAGTTGGCAGGGATGGGGTTAAATCCCCATCCCTAGAAGCTTGTGGTATTCCTTTTGTAAAATATCATTTGTTAGTGTTTATTTTGTTTTGGCCAGTGTGCCCATTTCTTTTGTGTGTTTTGTTTAAACTGTTTTGTTTTATAATTGAATAAATATACGGCTGCGGACGTTTCAGCCCGTACCATCTGTGTGTTGTACTGCTTCCTGGACGCTGATGTCACCTACCACGCCACTCAAGCCATCCTTTGTGACAAACATATACAATATTGGATGACTAACAAAGACAAGTCTAGTCTTCTCAAAAGGAATGGTTTTAGCATTATTTAAAAAATATAAATAAATAAATAAATAAAATACACTGCTTATGCCATGACTGGGCTGCTGAAATGTAATTTATTTATTATTATTACACAAGGTGTATAAACCCACTCAAAATACAATATGTTAATGCATTTATTTTATTGTTTTCTTTTGGTTATAGTTTGTAAGAAATAGTTTTCTACAATTACTTTTCTTACATTATTATTATTTGTTTATTTAGCAGACACCTTTATCCAAGGCAACTTACAGAGGCTAGGGTGTGTGAACTATGCATCAGCTGCAGAGTCACTTACAATTACGTCTCACCCGAAAGACGGAGCACAAGGAGGTTAAGTGACTTGCTCAGGGTCACACAATGAGTCAGTGGCTGAGGTAGGATTTGAAGCGGAGACCTTCTGGTCACAAGCCCTTTTCTTTAACCACTGGACCATACCTATTTGGGCATGAGAATCTCAACTTCACTTGGTCACGTGACCAAACAAGCTACACTGTTCCAATCATCAGTGTGCCAGTCCAATCACCTGACTTGGTGTGCCAAAATAACAGATACCTTCAATAGATGAACTGGACAGATATCCATGAGCCACCTACTCCTCAGAAGTGACCATTTGTGCTGTCTTTTTTTTCGTAACAGTTGTCCATTTTCTAAGCGCAATCAGACGCTCCAGGGTGGGCAGTATTGGGAAATACCGGACCTTCCAGGGCCTGCAGCGCTGGGTCTCATTACGCCCTTGGGCGGTGTGGTATTGTCCAATACTGCCCACCCTGTTTGGTCTTATTGCTTGCATAGTGTTTGTGATAAGGACGGTCTGAGCTCATTTTGCAAAAGACTCAAACATAGTCTTCAGGCCTAATTCCCTTTTAACAGCTACTTACCTGTGCTCCAGGTTCAACCTGCCAGCAGGGCAAATATGAGACATGTGATGTAAGAACTGTACATTCGTAATGAACACACAGTGGATAAAAGGACTGAAGGTGAAAAGTCATCAAGTACTGTCTATGTGTAAGAAAATCTCATGTTAACTGCTGCTTACATTCAGCAGCTAATCAGTAGATAATCTAGAATCTGACTGTAGACTGCAAGTGCAATATTCTACTATCTCTTAATTCTCTTGGTACAGGTATCTGATAGGAATAGGGATTACTCATTTTGCTTCCTGAGTTTCACAGATGTCACAGATTGTCCTAGATTGTAATGGAAAGCTGGGGTGAAAGGCGAGTGCTCTCTATACTCCCAGACCACCGACAGTGCTCTGCTGCTTGCTTGGCTTGTTCTAACCCAGCCTCTCTTTACTGCCCCCGCAGGTTGAGGAGGGCGGGAAGGCGGACTTGCTGAAACACAGGCTGCAGGCGGGGGACGAGGTGGTCAACATCAATGAGGTGGAGCTGAGCGGGTCCAGGCAAGAGGCCATCTCTCTGGTCAAGGGATCCTACAAGACCCTGAAACTCATCATCCGCAGGTACCCTGAGGGTTCTGTGTCCAAACAAAGCAAACATTGCATGTTCCTGTTCCACCAATGTAAATGCACAGTGTTTACCATTATAAAGGTTTCACACAGTAAAAGCATAGCAAAGTGTAATAAAACATAATGGTAAAGCACAGGTATGCATTGTACAGAGCAACGAGGTATGGGAAAGCATATTAATTGAGATGACAAACCATTGTAAACTATGCTAAATGAATAATACAACCATGGGAAAAGCATGGTTAAAATACTGTGCAAAAATACCAAGGTAAACTTTTATATGGATACTAGTATCATTGCTCATTTCAGTATAAGTATTTCAGATTGTAGGTTCCACTGGAGCCAGTCATTAAAATCATATTTTGTTTGAATTAACAGAGGATTTCATATTCACTTGGTATTGAAGATATACCAAGTCTCACTCATTTGGAGTGACGGCTGACACATTTTTGAAACTTTGCGGTCTCAATTTTAGCAGTCTCATTCCTAAAAGAAAGGAAATTGTCATGCATTTTAATGGGATATGACAAATCTCTAAACTGGTCTAAACAAGTCTAAATCTTTTATTTTGTATTTTTTGAATCACACCAAATAATTTCCTTAAAAATTACCTTAATGAGTAAGTCTCACCTCATCAGCAAAACTTAATACTTATAAGAGAATGTTCTTTATGTAAACCCTTTATTTTCAATTGGTTATAAAGTTGGTTTATAAAATTAGTACCTATCCATGTTGATCTAACCCTGAACAAGTTTAAAATGAGGGATTGTAGCAGCCAGCTGGGCCATTGTTACCAGTTACAGATAGTGACTCATTGACTCATTGTTAAGAGTCCTTATTGACATAAATATCAGCCTGTTGAATGTGAGATTTTACCTCTGTAGACCTTGGTGGATCATTTTATATACTGTATATTTTGAGATTTGGATGGTTTTAAACAGCAGCTTTTGGAAGTTTTCTTTGTGGTTCTGTCTCTTCCTTTATTTTCTCAATTGTACATGGTCATGTGAAATTCCAGCCAGCTTGTCCCCATACCCCCTCCCCCCCAAAGAATGAACAGGGAGAAATCCAAGACTTAAAGCGGTGCCCCATGCCAGAGTTCACACATCATAAAGAATGTTTCCATTTGAAGATAATTATCTTTGTTACACTTCAATATGCGGTTCTTAATACTGTAGATGTGGTTCTTTGGTATTGGGGATCAGCATAATAGCTAAGCAACAATCTGTACAGCAGAGTCAATAAAGCCACTCCTAATGTGTAGGTTCATGAAGCGGTCTCACTTAATTGTTCTGCAGCTGCTCAATTAAAACAAAAGCAATACTCCAAAATGTCAATGAGCCGCTTGTGTAGTGAACTTGTGAAGAATCTGCTGTATCACTGCATACTATATGTATATGCAGTATCTCTGAGGGTTAAAAACACCTAAAGCATGTAAACAAACAAACAAACAAACAAAATCTGTTACTTCTAGTGCATGCAACAGATTTGTGTCCTGATCCAAGCTGAATTTACTGTGAGTAAAAACCTGTGCATTAGATCAGTAAAGTTCAATTGGAAACAGCAACAGCTTTTGTATTTGAGTGTATTATAAGAGGCTCTATGTATATAATGAAGGAGCCAAAAATGTTACTTGCTTGGGGTGTGTGGAAATTTCCACCACCGAATGGCACTGTTTGCTACACAGCTACAGTAAGCAAAAATAAAATTTCAAGAAATCTCTATGCAGTATACAGCACTGGGCCACTAGATGGCACTAGATGTGGAGTCAAAGGTCATGAATGCTGTTTTGCAACATCAAAAATGTATTGATAAGGAAGAAAGAGGTAATCTTGCTTAGAGCTTTCTAAGTGCAACATTCCCAGGTTAAACCACCGAATTTCTACAAGACAAACGTAGCAACAGAACTTAAGGAAACAGAGGCAGAGTAGCGAGACAGTGATCCTCAAGTGACAGCAGCAGCAGCAGAGCCAGGTATTTCACTGACGCAGCACTTCTCAAGAAACAGACAGTCATACAGTGGAACAGACAGTGGAACCATGCATGTTGCTGACACAGTCAACAGGGAGTTCAGATATGCAGAATGGTAAAAATAGGATTTAACAAGATTCACAATTCATTACAGAGATATGTGTACCAGTAATGAACCTTGAGTACACAGAAAGATTTTTTTTCATTACAGGCAAGAATTACAACCGTTTTCATAAACTTAAAACATTTGTCCGTGTCAGTGTAGTGTCTCAGCTTCACCAACTGATTAAACAAACCCTTTTATTGCATCTCATTCCCAAGGCTGGGCTGGCAATCTGTCGCTCTGTAACCGCCCTATTTAAAATAATAAAAAAAAAGCTAGCCTACCTGAGTGTAGTGCTGAAAACCACAGCCTTTATTTGCATCCTTGGAGCAGAGTTCACTAGGTGGGGATCCTGGCTCCATAAAGCCATTCAGACGAAGATAATGCTGCATGGGGAGTGCAGCTAGGGACCTGCTGAATGCTTACCTGAAACTGCAGAGTCATCAATCCCTGGGCTTTGAGAAGGGGAGAGGATTTTTTTCTTCTTTTAAGCATCTGCAGAAACACACTGTGGCTCTTTTCTGTCAATACCGAGCCGAGCACTCCTATGGACCCAGTGCCTGACCAGAATAAATGAACCAGTGGCAGCTGAGTCGCTGCACATAATGGTGTTTGCGTTTGCATGAAACTGGAAGCTTCAAGGGCAAGCTAACTTCTTCAAGATTTGCAAGCTTTAGGACAGAGTGAGGACATAAGGGTGTGGAGAAAAAATCTGAATAACTCTGACTGGCCTTGATATTGAAGTGAACCCATTGGCACGTGCTGATTCAATAGCACTCTCAATCAATATTACCCAGCAGAACCCAGGAGAACAAGGTGGACGTGGGTTTATGGGTGCTGTATCTTGCTGGAATCGTGGGTCCCATTTTCGGCGCATGTTTCCAGCTTGTACTAGATGGATGCACAAGAGGATATTTAGTGATTTGACAAGTGCACATCTTATGAAGAATAAACAACAGAAACATACTGGAGAGGTGCAATACCATTGCGGATTATGGATGAGAGCCAGGATACCAACATCATTTTAAATAGGTAGGTGGCTACACACACTGGACATGGTAGGCTTCAGAGACCTAGTGCGTCCGAATGTATTATAAGATGTTAAAAACAAAACCATTTCCTTTATTTCATCGGGAATTATACAAAAATGAAATGCACGATAGTGGTACATTTCATATCCCTTTTCAGTTCCATCACTGTTTCCACAAAATGTTAAATATTTCTTTTTGGTATCTATGGTGTGAAGTCTGAGGATCACGTACCATATATCACATTGCGCTTTGTTCATTTTATCTACCTTTACTTCTCAGTTAGCCTCAGTGAAAAGCCTTTCATTTCAGAATAAACCATTGAATTTTCAACATACACCGCCAATATGGTCCCAAATCTTATTGGAGGGCAGTGTTTTTTAATAATATATTTTTCAGGGAGAGCACTAAAGCGAGTGATTTAAACCTTTTAGGACCAAGTTTTAGGTTTTGTAATCAAGTTTAAGGTTTTGTGAAGAAACTACGTTGATTAACATAAAGACGCGTTTTGAACAGGAGTTGGACAAAAAAAAGGACGTACAGCCACCATGGGTAGCCAGCCTTTGCGACACTGAGTCAGTGTAACAAGAGCCGCTCTTTCTGGAGGGATACATGGTCATTCGTCCATGATTGCTGCCTCTGATTCCTTCAGGGAGGTTTGAGTGGAAATCTGTAGCAAAGTCTGTTCTCCAGAACCTACTATCAGCCCTGTATTGAAATGTCTCAGATCTTCTTCCATCTGCATCCATCTGACTTGCTCACAACGTAAAAATGCAATGCCTGGAGATTAGTTTTCAAATGTGTGCATGGTTCTGATCACTTTAAATGGGAATAGATTGCAGGACTTAACTGCCTTGTTTCATCTTTTGCCAGAAGAAACTACAATATGCTGTAGGAAAAAAGAAAAAAAAAATTAATTCATCAATTTGAATAATTTTAAAGAAAAGCTGCCCTACTTCATTGATGATTGAAAAGGATAAATACTCAAATGATCATGAACATGAAACCTGCCTCTTATCGTAGCTCCTGTAAACCACATTGTCATTGTTATAGCCCAGAGAGAGAGAGAGAGAGAGAGAGAGAGAGAGAGAGAGAGAGAGAGAGAGAGAAACTAACTACAATGATGTCAGTCCTACAGAACAAACCTGTCTATTCATCCCAGCCTGCCAGGGCTCAAGCTGTGGGTTTCCTGCTGGAACAATGCTGTCATCAGGTGTTTCAAATCGATGAACAGGGTGTTCTTTATGTCTTCACCATGCCACAGAGTAGATCGTGATCTGGATAGGCAATGTGAGACAGTCCTGAATTCCTCTCTGACTATCCTGTCAGGCAGGTGGACAGCAGATATTTATCAGAACTCAGAGCCATTCTTCTCCAGCCATCACCTCTGCAACCCCAGTTTGAGTTCCCAGTCCCAAGAGATTATTTGCCAATCAGAGACAAGAATTATTTGCCCAGGGGTGAGATAGGGGAGAGGGTGGGGGTAAATCACTACATTGAGGAAGGAAGTATTTTGGTTAATAAAAGGGTTATTGGGTTATTGCCCCCCTTTGTAGATGTTTGGTTATGTGTTTAAAACGTAGATCACCCAGGTAGCCTCATGACATGCAACAGCTCAGTTCTGCGGGAGTTCAAAGCACAACACTTGAGCAAAACAACCGTATAGTCCTATAACAAACAATCATTTTGAAAACTAAACAGATAGAAATCAATGGATATCAGTCAGTATTTGTAGAAATCTAATGAGGATGTGATTATCAGGACATGATTAACATAATTAACAGTGTACTGTATATGAAAGATTCATATAGAAAACTATAGAATAATAGATAATACTAGTTAGTCATGACCTTGCAACTTCACGAGTGATGGATATTTTCAGTTGTGACCACCATGTGGAAATATGAGTCTGAACCTTTTCGTATTGTTTTATTTGTTTTATTTTATAGCTAGTTACAAATGACAAACATAATTCATACTAAGTTAATCTTTGAAATATAGTATTATGCAGAATCAATATGTGCTGTAGACAACACTGACGGGATTGAGGTTACAGTTAAAGTTGTTGTTCTCTCTGTCTAAATGATCACTATGGAAATGGCAGATTAGATATGTGGCTAGTAAATAAAAGGATTATTCTTCAGAACTCCTCAGACACTTAAAGGGTACACCCAGGACAAATAGAAAAGTTTGTTTTAAAACTCAGAAAATCTTATTATATTGCATCATATAAAACTCAAGAGGAATTGCCTATTTAAATGTACATTCATTAACATTTTTCTGTCTTTCATCCACAAAGAAACTACAGCAATTAGAATGTAAAACAATGAATTCATTTTCATGTAACCCGATTTATAGAGTATCCTACACAAATATATCTGCCATTTAAACCAGATCGGAAACTCGATATTATCCTAAATTATCTGAAATTCCTTGCACAGTATATTGAAGTATATTGATTGATTAAATCACACAATTAGCAGAACTAAATGTGTTTCACCAGAGGAGTTGGGGTAACCCCAGATATTTGCATCATCTAAACAGTGTACTCCATTGTCATCTATGATTTGGCCACAATTTACCATGGTTAAACATCGCCAGACATAGCATGCTTATATTAATATGCTTGGTATATGGCACCGCACAACCAAACCATGTTTCTTTGTAAGACAATGGAGTTCTAGAACATGGCTGTACATCACATTCATTGTCATTGTTATACCACGAGTGACCAAGAAACAATGATGGTCAACAATAGTACTGTGGTCTACGGAATGTCTGGGGCAGCAGACGCTGGCTGTTCCACCCCCCATCAGACTCTAATATACATGATAATACAAAAAGCCAAAGCATTGTAAGGTAAGGTGGTAAATGCCTTTTAAAAACAGAAAACATGTTTAGTGTACAAGCATTAAGAAGAAAAAGAGAATCAGCTCCAGAAACAAAAAAAACTTTTTCACTTAGTTAGATGGATATTAATGTCCCTGCTTACATAAAAGTAAATTCCAGAGGTCAGGTTTACACAACATGAAACCTAGCACTACCTTTGTAAAGGGTGCCAAGGCATGCCATAGTTGACTGAGCTTGCTAAAGGGCGGTCAGGAGATTGGGGATGTACAGTATGTGGCATGGATCTTTCACATCCGGCTCCTTCATCATCAGCTCAGCATTCTCTCTTATTCTTTCTGACCCCGTGCAGAGTTCACCACCTGCCTTCACTGGATAACATACTCCCAGATCTAATAATTACATTAGAAAATCTAGGGTTACACAGGGCCAGGGGGATAGCTTGTAAACAAGCAGCCAGGTACGTAGTGCTGATTGAATGGCTGGGAATGGAGCAAGCTAGCAAGAAGGAAGCAACAGGATATTCCAGTGGTGTCTCTTTTTTTCTCTCTCTCCGGTTTGCACACAAACTATCTGCTGCAGCCTGCTCTGTGACATCATCACTTGAGCTCCGTAGACCTCCGAGGCAGCTCTGTGATTGGCCTGGAGGAGGGCAGTAATTTGAACTGCTTTTGTGTTGCTTTGTCTGCTAGGCTGTTGCTCTTGCTGGCTGCTTCAGTAAAAGAAGGTGCTTCTAGGGGAAGACACAGGTGTCTGCGCACAGCACTGCTCAGACTAGGACTGAAGGAAAGCAGCTCTTAAACTTGACAGTATTCCCAGCCTGTCACACTGAAAACGCTCTGCCCAGGAGTTTTAATCCAGTCAGATTACAGGAATGACTGCGGACACCTAGAACACCTCGCTCTGTCTCATCTGGAGGTAAGCAGCACATATATGGCTTACAAGTAAACAGTACAGACCATGTTCAAGGACAGCTTTACCATTCTTTTTTTTTCACATCCGTTTTTAATCCTGTCTGTGGTCTTGTTTTCTGTTCTTCTTGTGGTAGACATCACTGGCATCCTGATCCTGTAGGTGGTAAATACAATAAGCAGCCACAGTACACATGGAAAGGCTTCCGAGCCAGGGTAGCGTAAACCGAACACACTCTCATGGTGAACGTCTTTCTCTTTAAAACAAGTGGCAGTTCATGAGGAAATCATGTCATATTTTAATATGAATGTGTTTGGTACATAGCATGCCATGTGATGTGTTACATAATTTCATATGTAAAAAATAATAGTTCAGAGTAACCTCAAGAATCTAATGAAGGGAGTTGAGCATTTAAAAAAAAAAGAAAAGTTTCCTGGGTCTGTCTTGTCATTTGATGTCTAAGATATAGTACATTTCCATTAAAACATGCATTATATTCTTTTTGTATGCCCTTTGTTTGTAATGAATCTATTATATACAGTTTTTGAATGTGGAAATGTATTAGAGTTACACACGCCCTGTATTTTGTTTCTTTTTTTACATTTGCTTTTAGCTTAGTTTGTACAAAATTCCTTAGTTACAAAGTAGATAGGGATATCTGCACCTGGCGCAGTAGGTAGTAGCAGTGTAAGGCAGGTCATAATGTAAGGATGCATAAAGTGATAACAATCACATTCTGTACTGCAGTACATATATATATATATATATATATATATATATATATATATATATATATATATATATATATATATATAGATAGGTAGATATAAAATGGATAATGCTTACACAGTGCCGATATTTTGTTACATAACACAGTGCAACCAAATGCACCGTTTAAGTAAAGCTGCCCATCTGGAAAAATTTGAATTTTTGCCCTCTGGGATTAAAAATGATTTCCTGTAAAGCACAGCAATATGACTTTGGATTTGTGCAATGATGTAACTATATGTGCAATATGGTGTGGGGAGAGGACAATATTGCAAGGAAATATTGCTGGTCTTTTTTTTTTTTAGCGTTCTTGGCTTAGTAAAACATAACAAAAAGTGTATATATATATATATATATATATATATATATATATACTGTGCTGTATATATATATATATATATATATATATATATATATATACTTCTGTTCGGTTGAGGTTTTCACTTCTTTTTTGCAATGTTGTTGTGATCATCATGCCATGCGTTGCTGTTAGACTGCTGTTTGTCATCACGCTCTATAACACTTTGACAACCACAGAACTCAGATAAGCCAGCTTCTTAAAGAGCTCCAGAGAACTGGGGTTAATTGGAACCTGTATGTTGGCGTTGGTCACCTTGTTTGGTGCGTGCCGCTGCCATAGAAATACACCTGGTCATTTGCATTTTGGAATACATGGCTGTCAAGATGTGTCTCTTGAGTATCTGAGTGATGCTGTTTGATTTTTAGCTTGATGGAAATTGATAATGGGTGATTACATTTTTGTGATGCTATGTGGTTGTTTGCTCATTTGGAAACTCTTTAGGAGGGATTTAAAGAGGGTGTTTCATTGTTTTAAACTTGCCTTCGAACAAATATTAGAATATTGGAATAAGCACTCTTTGAATAGCATTCAGTGGTAAAAATTATCATGTTCGTTCAAATTTTTGATGTTAGTTTAAACTGTGCATTTGGTTGCAATGGTTATGTAACATAATATCAACTACTAAATCCATTATCCATTTTATTAAATGCATATAGTTCTATTTAAATAGATATTTTATCTATATAATACGTACTGTGATGTTGATCAGAATTATATCAATGCATTAATAAATAAGTAATACACATTGCACTGTTTAACACACATGACTTTTCTTTAACTGGTCATATGATGGAGTAGTAGGTTTATGTTCCTAAGAAATCCTTTCACTATAATATGGTACAAAAAATGTGTTTTCAACCTAATTCAAAGTGAAAGAAAATGTTTATATTAATTAAGAATATTCAAGCATGAAAAACTCATGTTGGTACCAGCACTACTTTTAACATGGTCTTCTAGTCTTCACACTCTTTCAAACTCCAAATCCTCATTAATGTGTTCAGAAAGGAAAAGCTTGCCCAATACAAACATGATTTATTTAGGGGACATATGTAAGCAGTCGAAAGATGCATTTTACTAATTCGAAAATTGTAATATTTTTTTAAGAAAAGAAAATACATCCTGAGAGTGATTTGGAGTAAAAAGCTTTGAGTGGGGTTCGCTGGTGGGAAAGCACAGGGATTTTCTTACTCAGACTTTGGCCACCACTTTAAGTAATCTATCAGAGTACATACACCAACCTGGAAAAAATAATGAGGCAACAGATTTTATTTTTCCCCCATCAGGCTCATATTTGTTCCAGGTTCTATTTTGAAATGCTTAAAAAAGGCTATTGTTTTCCAAAACAAGTCTAGACCTGAACAGCTGTCATCATTAATGTATTGAACATACCTGGGGATGAAAGACCTTGTATTACATCAGATGATTCATAAATAACATATTCTTTTAGTCTTTATATTATCTAGAAACCTTTTGTGACAATATCCATAAATCCCCTTTATTATAATTTTGAAAAGATTTCAATTGTGCTGCAGTTGATCATTGAGGGGATGCTACCTCTGAGATCCAAACAATGGGATCTCCTGTATCTCAAGGGAGTTTGTTACAGTTTAAAACTCCCTTAATCTGTGTTCATCCTATAAGATAAAAGTATATATCGTCTGGTAATACTCCTGAAAACCAACTGTGCGTCTATTGTAGATCACGCAGCAAAATATCATTGTGTTGTTTGAGGTCCTTTTGCAGAACTCTAATACACTTCCCATAAGATTAAAACCCAGGATATTTCTGTGTCTCTGGAAAGAATACTGAAAGCCTGGAAAAGTTCTCATGAGTAAGCCTTGGTATTTAAAAGCAGTATTTTTGTCAGTTTGTTTTCTATGATTATATATATATATATATATATATATATATATATATATATATATATATATATATATATATATATATATACAGTACTGTGCAAAAGTTTTAGGCAGGTGTGAAAAAATGCTGTAAAGTAAGAATGCTTTCAAAATAGACATGTTAATAGATTATATTTATCAATTAACTAAATGCAAAGTGAGTGAACAGAAGAAAAATCTAAATCAAATCCATATTTGGTGTGAGCACCCTTTGCCTTCAAAACAGCATCAAGCATCAATTCTTCTAGGTACACTTGCACACAGTTTTTGAAGGAACTCGGCAGGTAGGTTGGCCCAAACATCTTGGAGAACTAACCACAGTTCTTCTGTGGATTTAGGCAGCCTCAGTTGCTTCTCTCTCTTCATGTAATCCCAGACAGACTCGATGATGTTGAGATCAGGGCTCTGTGGGGGCCATACCATCACTTCCAGGACTCCTTGTTCTTCTTTACGCTGAAGATAGTTCTTAATGACTTTGCTGTATGTTTGGGGTCGTTGTCATGCTGCAGAATAAATTTGGGGCCAATCAGATGCCTCCCTGATGGTATTGCATGATGGATAAGTATCTGCCTGTACTTCTCAGCATTGAGGAGACCATTAATTCTGACCAAATCCCCAACTCCATTTGCAGAAATGCAGCCCCAAACTTGCAAGGAACCTCCACCATGCTTCACTGTTGCCTGCAGACACTCATTCGTACGCTCTCCAGCCCTTCGCTAACAAACTGCCTTCTGCTACAGCCAAATATTTCAAATTTTGACTCATCAGTCCAGAGCACCTGCTGCCATTTTTCTGCACCCAAGTTCCTGTGTTTTCGTGCATAGTTGAGTCGCTTGGCCTAGTTTCCAAGTCAGAGGTATGGCTTTTTGGCCGCAAGTCTTCCATGAAGGCCACTTCTGACCAGACTTCTCCGGACAGTAGATGGGTGTACCAGGGTCCCACTGTTTTCTACCAGTTCTGAGCTGATGGCACTGCTGGACATCTTCCGATTGCGAAGGGAAGTAAGCATGATGTGTCTTTCATCTGCTGCAGTAAGTTTCCTTGGCCGACCACTGCGCCTATGGTCCTCAACGTTGCCCGCTTCTTTGTGCTTCTTCAAAAGAGCTTGGACAGCACATCTGGAAACCCCTGTCTGCCTTGAAATTTCTGCCTGGGAGAGACCTTGCTGATGCAGTATAACTACCTTGTGTCTTGTTGCTGTGCTCAGTCTTGCCATGGTGTATGACTTTTGACAGTAAACTGTCTTCAGCAACCTCACCTTGTTAGCTGAGTTTGGCTGTTCCTCTCCCAGTTTTATTCCTCCTACACAGCTGTTTCTGTTTCAGTTAATGATTGTGTTTCAACCTACATATTGAATTGATGATCATTAGCACCTGTTTGGTATAATTGTTTAATCATACACCTGACTATATGCCTACAAAATCCCTGACTTTGTGCAAGTGTACCTAGAAGAATTGATGCTGTTTTGAAGGCAAAGGGTGGTCACACCAAATATGGATTTGATTTAGATTTTTCTTCTGTTCACTCACTTTGCATTTAGTTAATTGATAAATATAATCTATTAACATGTCTATTTTTGAAAGCATTCTTTCTTTACAGCATTTTTTCACACCTGCCTAAAACTTTTGCACAGTACTGTATATATGTAGTGTATGTTCACTTGCTGCTATCAATGCAATAAAAGTTCAGTGACAAACAATCTCAAGTGAACATATAATAGTGTTGTTAAGTTCTTTCTTTGGTGTTACTAAACTGCTACTTACCCCTCTAAATGTTCAACTAACTATTCTACATAGCAGCATCCTGACACTTCTGCACATGTTTTTCAAAAGTTACCATTTAGTTTTTTGTTTTTTTATTATTCTGTGGTGGTTGTTACCTTGATAGTCAAACTTGTTAAGAACCCTTGACCTCATCTCAGGACACTTAACTGGCTCTGTGCCCAATTATCTAACTGCCTGCAGTGTTGGCTATCGTGGCTTAATTATAGAGTTGAACAGGTGAACAGTAACCTGTTTGTCTCCTCTCAACGGTGTCCTTTGAAAATTAAAACAAGATCAAAGTGTGTGATCATTTTATTGTTCTATGGGGTTTGTTTTGCATTATCCTACAGTATGAAGGTCCACATAAAACTGCACTCCAGTGTGACTCATTTCCACACATACACACAAACATCCCTTCAGACACACAAACCCACACGAATCTTCAATAACGAGATTCACTCTGATCATTTCAGTATAATGATCATGAATAAAAATAGCTAGTTTTTTTTTCTCTTTAGCTTTATATGGATTCTTACAAATATAGTCCCATTAGAACCATCAAAAAAGTCTGCTGTTTTTTTGCCCTTTTTTAAATGATTTCTTTTAAATAGATTTATTTTGAACCAACAGCATAACTTCTTATTTCTTCATACATCTTGCAGGCTTTTCCTAAAAAAAAAAATCTTGCGTGACTGTGTTCTTTTTACACTCTTGACTGTCTGCCATGGACATAAAAGAACAAATATGGAAATATAAAAAAGTGGTTATTTATTTCTAAAACGAACAGTACAATCAACATTATACCACCTTCCTAACTACCATTGCACTGTGTGATAACCTTCAGACCTTTTCTGTGGAAATCTGAGACTAAGGAGAAGCATGGTATAAGGACAGACAGAGGTGTGTTTGTTGCATTCCCTGTTACAACTTATTATTGGCACCTAACCTTTTCTGTTTGAAACACCCTCATCCTTCTGTTGACTGCTTTAACGTTTGGTGTTTGCTGTTAGAGATTTTTTTGAATGGATGAACGGCCCTGGTTTTAACCAGGACATTCAAATGTCATGCTTGTTTTTCTTTAAACATCCTTGAAGCAGCATACGAAGGTGCTGCATTTCTTCAGACTGGATGTAATCCTGATGGTGCCCCATCCTCTACCAATCATATATCCGTCACACACTGCTGCAAGGCATGTGGTAGATATCTGAGTACATGTGCATTTACTGGAATCTGATCCTTGCTATTACGATGCATATCTGCATGATTTTGAGATATCAGTAACTTTACCTTCAGGGATAGGCAATGGTTAAGATCCTTGACCCTGGACTAAAGTCACTGGTTCGGTACCTGAGAAGGATTTATGGTACTAATGTTTTCCTGTCCTAGATAAATATAATGATCCATGTGGAATCCTAAACAATTGTGGTTAGACTAAGATTTCAGAAGGTGATTTATGATTGTTTATTTAGACCAGCAAATGAAGCATTTTAGCATACCCAAGATAAAATGCTAAATCCATTAAGAATTTCATAGCAGTGGCACAGTCCTCAATCAGCAGTGATAAAAAAAATGCTTACATTTATATTATTTATAAAAAACATTTTCAACAGTGTTTGTTGAGTGATTAAAGTTAAGGATTCATTTTTTTACTAAATATTTTTTTCGCTGTTTTTTCTGACCCCTCTTTGCAAATCACAGAAGCCAAGATCCTGTAGCTTGGGTTGACTGACTTTAAAGTTTCCTGTTTATGGGGACTTTTTGCAAAATACATTGACATCAGACAATTCTTGCTGCTACTGTACTTTCAGACACAGCGTATGACCTGAAAGGTTAAATTGACATTCAGGTACACGATTACCAAACCAACCATTTTTATTTGCACAATGGTTTGCGTTTTTTATCATGAGACGCAGCAGTGTGGAGTAGTGGTTAGGGCTCTGGGCTCTTGACTGGAGGGTTGTGGGTTCAATCCCAGGTGGGGACACTGCTGCTGCTGTACCCTTGAGCAAGGTACTTTACCTAGATTGCTCCAGTAAAAACCCAGCTGTATAAATGGGTAATCGTATTAAAAATAATGTGATATCTTGTAACAATTGTAAGTTGCCCTGGATAAGGGCGTCTGCTAAGAAATAAATAATAATATTCAAGGGTATTTTAGTCCTACTTATAAAAGGTATTAACCTCTGCTGTGCTTTCCACTTTTGAGCCAGAGGCTAGCTGACATTCTGACACAGCAGGGAAAAAAAAAACACGGGGGAAATGATTCAGTCACAATATGACATTTTTTTAAAAGCTACTATAGTTTAGTTTTGACAGTGTGTGTGTGTGTGTGTGTGTGTGTGTGTGTGTGTGTGTGTGTGTGTGTGTGTGTGTGTGTGTGTGTGTGTGTGGAGAAATACAAATAAATGAAACTATTATAGTGGACAGCAAAACACTTTTTCAGGTTACAACACAAACACAATCAAAAAAGTTTACACACTACCTTTTTTTCTATTTAAACCACACAGGTCTCTCCTCACTGACAGCCTCTTGTCTTCACACAGACTGCCTAGAACATACATTTTTTCCCTGTTTAAATATCTGCCTGCTAATCCCAGGCAGGTCACACTAATTAAGTTTTTAATGCAAACACAGCCACACACATTTATCTGGCAGGGACAGAAATTAACCCCATCCCTGCTAACCACCAACATATTTTTTCCAGGCAGGGATCCGCTCTACCACACTTACAATATAGGCCCAGCTTTCAAAAAAGGACAATTACTATTCCAGGGTGGATCATGTTTTGACTTAAGCATATGACACACAAAACAAAACATTTTAAAAGTATAAATTGAAAGTAGCCTAATGCAACTTAAAACTACTGTTTTCTAAAACATTTCACCAACTTTTGAAAATCAGCCCTGAAGCAGACAAAATTGATTTGTTGTCACTTTTAGGATAAGTTCCTCTGCCACATTTTTGAGAAGAACAGTAGATTGGCGTACCTTGAGAAGAGTCCAGAGAGAGGCTGCTTGTGTCACCATCGCCGTGGATACCGCCTGGGTTGCCCTGAAGCCGGGGCCTGAGGCATGTGAGGAATGTTGATGGTATGCTTGAGTGGAGAGCTTCAGAGCGGCCCTCGCTGAACAGATTCTACTGCCATCTGTTGTGAACTGGCAAGTTTCATAGCAACAGCTTCTCAGGAATGATTTTTTATTAAAATAAAAGAGGAGAAAAAAACCAAACAAATACTCTCTTGAGTAAGCAGGATAAGGCCCCGGACACTTTTACACAGTGCTGAACATTAAAAGACGAGGCGTCTTTTTAATATATGGGATGTTTTACTACTTTGTTACCAACAATTGGGGGCTCCACAGTACAATGGGCTCTCGCAGTATCTCAGGCTACGGCACTGGGTGAACTAACAGCCTTTTATTTTGCTAAACATGCAAGTTGGGGAGGGGGGGGTACGGACGACTTCCACTGAGCCCTCTTTAAGTAGCACTTTGTTAATCTTGTTAAGTGTAAAGATACTTTGAATAAAATAAATTCCTTTTTTTCAATGGTAAAGATGTGCCAGACCCTGGAATGTAAATGCTCTATCTCTTTGAGATTATAATAATAAGGATAGTAGGTAGATACTGGGGATATCTGAGGCAAAGAGAGGTCAAGTGGCTTCTCCAAGTTCAGAGTTCATTGGCTGTGCCTTCTCTCTTGCTTCTTTTAGTTTGAAAGAGGTGCTACGTTGTGAGTGACAGGACATTTTGTTATTAGCCTGATACTTCACTTGTAAAAAGGGTACAGTATGAAGTAGTAAATAGAGTTTAGAAGATTAGACTTGAAGGAACATGAGAGATCACAGTGTAAATTGCAGTTTCTTCAATATTGACTCCTTAATAGAGATGACAGAAATGTGCTACAATATGAGAGGATTGCATGCAAATCTGAGTATTCTGCTAATCACACATTTTACATTGATAGCTGGACGTAGAGTTATTTTTATGATCTAATTTCTGTTGTGAGATCTCATTGGGATCCATCTAAATGTTTGTCAAAGTAATTTTACTGTGTTTCTTTAAGTATTGCTACATAGTCTACCAATGAGAGTTTTATAGGTAAGGATGTCCTTGCTAAATAGATATGTACCCAGTGAAATACACAATATTATCCCTTAAGAAAAATACAGTAATATGACTTTTAGATGTCAATTTGTTTTATTGTTTTTAGCAGTCTTCAATTGTTTGTGTCATGTGCAATCCACGTTGTTAGAAAACAGATTATGCTGACCACTTAATTTACATTTAGTATGTTTTCTACACCAAAGGTAAATTTGCCTTCAGAAACACATCGCTTCCTCCTCTCACTTTACAAGAAAACACCTGTTGACCTGACTTGTTTAATTTAGACTTATAACAACCTTGCTAAATGTATAAACACGTATTAAAACCATATAAGGCACAATACTGTACCTTTAAGCTACTTATAAAGTGATAAACTTAATAACATGTTAGCTTTCAGTGATAAACACTTGTGTGAATGTGACACACGATTTGTTTCTGCTGGGTATATTGTACTTGAAGCCACTCTGTGGGCTGTGCTGCCGCCTCCTTGTTTACTTAACCCTGTGAAGTACCTGTCAGCTAAAACAGGTTTGTCAAACCTGTGTTCAAGTAGACCACGTTTGCAGTCACTCCAGGTGTAATAGTAGCTAGATCCCAACACAAATAAATACTAGCAATTTGAAGGAAGGTGCCATTTGTTTTTAAAGTTTTCGTCCTCATCGTCAGTTCACTGGGTGAAGGACTGGTTACTTCAACAACAAAAACAAACTGGTGGGAAAATATAAAGATTGCAGAGATAATGCACAAAGGCTGAACTCCACGCAGACAGCCAGACAGACACAGACACAAGAGAAAAATGATCTCACGGGAAAGAAGTTGGCAGGGTTGGCTTCAGGCAGTGGCTGGATGTGGGAGGCCATTAATTATAAGGGAGTGTTTGATCTCCCTCCCTGCAGAAAGAAGGAGGGTTGTGAGTGAAAGCTGAGAGCAGGTGATCTGGGGAGGGCTCAGTGCCACTGTTAACAGGTACTTATCTATCAGGGAAAGCCACTTTGTAATCTGCCCCTGGGAAGAAAAGAAGACGATTTGTGTATCAGTTTCCTGAGAAGTTGCTCAGTGAGACAGTCTTCTCACTCAGGCCTCATTTAGTTGAGGTGAGTGGCAGAAGCTTAATACAGTATTCTGTTGGAAATGTATGTTATTGGAGCATCATCTGGTAGTGGAATGTTGTAAACTTATTTTTAAAGAGAATTTAAATGCTTCATCGAATTGTTGTTGTGTTTTAAACTTAAAAGTACTCGTGTTTGTGTTTTGTTTTGGCTTAATGTTTTAATGAAAATGTGTAACACAATCGGTAAATGATTTTCTGTGTACCTTGGTCCTCTACCTAAATAAATAAATAAAGGCAAAGGTATTATTTACAAATGCTTTCTTGGTTACACTCTCTGATGGCTAAGCAGTTATCTTTTATTTATTTCTTTATTTTATTTTAAACATTACACCTTTTTCAATTGCAGGGAATATGAATTGAAATTTTGGTGGTATGAGAAAATGGTACAAAGAAAAAATACTGGAGCTTACAGGATATCAGTTAACCCTGTGTGTACAACATATTACACCATGAAAGTTTGTATATTAACATGCTTATACAGTACGTGCAATTACCCCTCTCTGGGATTTATCATACATATAACCATGCAATGATTTTAAAATGATTTACTACACTTTTTATATGCTTTTCAAATGGTACACACAGAGCACAGTCTGCATCTGCATTGTTGGAATTTGAATCTAGCAAGACTGCTGAGCCTCTGCTGAGGCACCTCTCATCACCTCAGCTCTTTCTCTTATTGTCCTTTATAATATACAGACAGATTTCAAGTTACACAGAAATTAGTAGCTAACAATATGTGCTCCACACACTATTATAATCATGAGGCCTTCATCCTGCCTGAGGGTGAGGTATTGGAGACTGATCTATGATAAACGGAATGGCCTGGGACGTTTACCACCTGGTGTGTGATTGTGTTGTACATACATGAATCAGGATGAATAGGAGAAGGAACCAGCTCTTGGTAGATAGTTGATGCTGGTGTGATGTACTAGTAATGATAAGCGAAAGTGTTTGCCTTGTGTTCAATTAAAGGGTTTTTCGGCATCTCTGTAGTATCAAAGAGCTAGCCACAAACCTGTGCTAGGTCTTGTTTATAAACAGCAAGTATGAGTCGTCTATTTTTATACAATCAGAAATGGAAAATATCTGGCAGCTTCATTGTAACTTTATTTATTTATTTATTTCTTAGCAGACGCCCTTATACAGGTTTTGGGTGCAACTTTAAAAGGTCACAATTTTACTTCCTTATTTTTGGCTTGTGTTTTTTTGGGGAAAGAATGCGCACTGCAGGTTATCCTCATTTAAAATCCCTCTGCCTAATTATTTGATGTGTTTTGTTTTGTGAAAATGGCACTTTTTTGCTTATTATCGTGCATACTTGTCCTTACATGGAGCACTGTTTGAAGTCAGGGCTCAGATTCTACTCAGTGTCAGTGCAGGACAGCATCCTGTGTAGATCAAAGCTGTGTCTGCTTGAAGCTGGATGGGACCTTGCAGTTGATCAGAGCATGAGTGTGTCAACAAGACCATAGGCTGTCTGACCATTCACTGATCACATTCTCAGTATATTTTAGACACTATGTGGGTTGTCTAGCAGCAGTTCATTTAGCAAAAACAGTAAGAAAAGATCATTGAAAATTCCAGCATATTCTGCTGTTCAATTTGGTATCTGGTTTAGCTGTATTGAGCATAGCAGTACTAAAAAGTACTTTTTACAGAGCAATGGCACACCAATGTCACTGTCCAAACTCTCATTTTCAAAGCAAAGGAACATGCCACTTTGCAAACCTGACTACACAAAAAAGTACAAACCAGCCTGAATCAATCTTAGACTTAACTAAAAATCTTAACAAAAAAATGCTCAAGGCTGCTACTTCTAACACTGACCCAGTTACACAATGTTAAATACCATTCTTTTATCTTTTTGAATCATGCTATTTTGGGTTATTTCTCATGCTATTTATTCACATACCTGAAATTCTGGCTTGTGTCTGGCCCTAGGGCTGTTCTGGCAAGTGATTAGAAAGCGTGAAAAAGAATAACCCTGATCATGACTGTTGGACTGGCTATAACAATAACCCTGATCATGATGGCTGGGCTGGCTATAACAATAACCCTGATCATGATGGCTGGCTATAACAATAACCCTGATCATGATGGCTGGCTATAACAATAACCCTGATCATGACTGCTGGGCTGGCTATAACAATAACCCTGATCATGACTGCTGGGCTGGCTATAACAATAACCCTGATCATGATGGCTGGGCTGGCTATAACAATAACCCTGATCATGATGGCTGGGCTGGCTATAACCCTGATCATGACTGCTGGGCTGGCTATAACAATAACCCTGATCATGACTGCTGGGCTGGCTATAACAATAACCCTGATCATGATGGCTGGGCTGGCTATAACCCTGATCATGACTGTTGGACTGGCTATAACAATAACCCTGATCATGACTGCTGGGCTGGCTATAACAATAACCCTGATCATGATGGCTGGGCTGGCTATAACAATAACCCTGATCATGATGGCTGGGCTGGCTATAACCCTGATCTGAAATTATAAAACCCTGAAATTTCACTGATCTGATTACGGGCACGTTTAACTTGACTGTCCTCAAAATGGGACGCAGCAGTTTGTAGCCAAAACGAAGGATTACAAATTTCGATTGATTTAGAATGTTTGAAATTACATAAATACAGCTTGTGTTCTAATTTTTTCAAAGAAAATTGTATTTGGAACTGTGCCAGGATGACACACCACTGGCAAGCTATTTCTACCAGGAAGGAGACCCTGACACAAGAAAGTTACAGGTTTAAAAACGCTTTTGCACACTTTAATAATAAACAAATAACAAACAAAACAAATAGGCCCAATGACCAAATAAACAGTGTAAACAAAGCAATAGATGTATATTTTTTAATTTCCGCGGTCTTAGACTGAGATGCCGTTTTCACACACACGGCTTCACAACTCCCCTAAACACCAACGATAATTTCTCTATATATCCACGGCACAGCACAGCTCAGCTCAGCACTGCATGGCACAGCACAGCATGGCACAGCACAGCACAGAATGGCACAGTACAGCACAGCACAGCACGGCACACAAAACTAACCTCCACCACGAACACCGACATTAATTCAACCCTCATTCTAAATTATCACCTGTGAACACCTATTTTATAAACCCGTGGCTGGAGCCTTAATTAACAATAATAATACAAAAATACAAATAAACATAGGGCGTAATGAGATAATGATCCACTTTGCACTGGTCTGAAATTTGAAATATCAGTATCAAGCTGTAATAAATCATGGTACATGCTTTTTTAATAGATACATGTTTTTAGTAACTTAAAGAAAGCCGCTGTACTATACTGTAGTTAGCATTGTACGGTGATATCCTATAGGTATGACCAGGGATGCATTACCTACTTCATTAAAATATATCTCTTAATGTCACAATATTTGTGAGCCACTGCAGCACATACATGCCCAAAGATATATTTTAAGGCATCCTGGCTATAACTGAGGCAACACATGTTATTATAATGAATTGAATTTGAACAAAAAGCCCTCATAACTTAGCATTGACACCTTTAAAAAAATGTAAGGTTTGGCTATAAGAGTTCTAGTCAGTCAGTAATTGTTTATCATGTGATGAGATGGAATGCAGTTTTAAAGCACCTTTGATAGATATGGAATGTGGTTTTATGTGCTTAGTGGGCAGATTTCTTAAGCACGTACGGAACTTCACATACGTCAGAGACTAGTACAAACCCTAGGTGGGGTTGTGCAGTTGAGAAAACTGTATGGAGCCAGTGCTAAACTGTCCTGTATTTATAATGACAAGGGTTCTTGTAACAGACTAATGTTTCTCATTTTCCAGCACAATTACCTTTTTGGACATTGCCTACTTCTAGTGAAATGTAGCTGCCAGCTATAAAACTGTGAAGTGCTAAATGGAAAATGCAATAATTGGTGTCCTGCTGGGGCAAAGCTGTACCTGGCTTAATATCAAGATTCACAGCTTAAGATGTGGGATACTGCTAATCCCTTTTGTGCAGACGTTCAGTTGTTGTCTTCAGAGTTACCATGTTATTTGTCTTGCGGTTTACGGAATTGAAATATGAAAAGCACAGTTAAGCATGGTATAGAAGAGAAGCAGGGTAAGAATAAGATTTGTGTGGCATACTGCAGAATTACTGTGCAAATGTACCTTGGTAAACCTTTATAAAGGAAAAAAAGATTCTCACAAATGCTTTATTTGAGGATGCTTTATTTCTTTTTTGTGTTTTTATTCTTGTGCATTTGGCAGTGCAACTGAATGTTTGAAAAGTAGATACAGTGAAACCTGAATTAACCAGCCCATTATGATCTGGCTCTTTGGTGGCTTGTAAATTCCGATTTTACAGTTTATTCAAGGTGGCTCTCATGTGCTTTACGGGGTTTACTGGCTAGTAAGAGCAGATGACCTTGTTGTTCAGGTGGTCAGAAGGCTGATAGCTAATGTGTCTTTAAGGTCTAGAGAGCAGCAAGAGCTTTTTTATGAGGAATTACCCAGTACAGTTAAATTAAGTATAGCAATGCATGTATCAGTTATTAATGCTAATGATAAAACATTACAAATGCTCCCCAAGCAGTATAACATGGTATGCGACTGCCAGTGGGAATAACCCTTAAAATCACACTATTCTAGGTCCAGTGAAGGAGAAATAAAAAGCTCCGCCCATCATTCAAGTCGTTTCGCCTTTTCTAGTTTATATATGAAAGCAAATGTTTTGGTATTCAGAAATGCATGATGTGTGTACAGACGTGTGGGTGGGGCGTGTGTATATTCCAAAGGTCTGGGAGGAATGTTCTGGAGCGTGTTGACAAACAGAGGCTCTCTCCTGCTCTGACCTCTCAGCACTGGGGCGTCCTCAGCCTTGTTCTCGGACACAGAGGACCTCTTGTCCACACAGCAAACATCCGCTCTTCCGAGCACCCCTCAGGCAACCTTTTTCGACAGTTGCTCATTCCAGGACGACTTTACCGTCTCCCAGGAGATACAAGGAAGAGAGAATTGTCTGGCAATGCCGATACTGGACACCGTTCCTGGTAACACTTTACAAAGTAAGCGGTGGGAATTCAAACATAATTATATCTTAAATAAAATGCTGCTTCCTGTTGAATTAAGTCACCATGAATTTGTGGCACAATAGGATGTTCTCTTATTTTATAAGAACTGTCATTGTAATCAGATTACGTGTAGTTCTTCAGAGGTTTTTTTTTCAGTATAGCCAGTTAAGACCAACCAGCTGTCAACATACTGAACAGAGACAGTAAAACAACATCCACAGTAGGAAAATTGCCAATATTATGTGTTTACTATTGAGTGGGTAAATTACTCGCAGTGGAAAATATAGGCCAACAATGAAAGGTGGTGGTATTGTAATAACATGAAAAGGAAGCCACAGGAATAACGGGAATGGGTTCAATAAATGATGAATTTGTTAGAAAACATTCATAATGTCCAGCATTGCATTTCAATTGATCAAACTTTTTTTTTAGAAAACAGGGGCAAACCAAGAACAAATGTTACACTCAGTCATTCTGCATTGGACATATAATCAGTTGTTTGGGTACCATTGCACTGGAGGCGTTTGAGGGGGGTTAAACTGATAACAAATGGCTCCGGGCGTCATGTATTTATCCCACTACTTATTGTTGGAAAGTGTATGCCTTGGAACTGTACAGCTCTTAATCCTCTAATAGGTAATAATGAATAAAATGTTTTAAATAGTAAGTATTATTACATGTAGCCAGATGATACTTAGTAGACAAGTGATACTTACTACTGCAGTGTGGGCTTGGTTTCTTTATGAGTACCGTTATTCTCATCTTTTAAAACTACTTTTGGCTTATATAGTATAATGCACACACTGTAGAACACCAGATTGGTATGCAAGTACATATACAGTGGCAGGCAGTGTGGTCCAGTGGTTAAAGTCCAGGGCTTGTAACCAGAAGGTCACCTGTTCAAATCCCACCTCAGCCACTGACTCATTGTGTGACCCTGAGCAAGTCACTTAACCTCCTTGTGCTCCTGCGGAAGAGATGTTAAATCAATGGCCTATTGTAAGTCACTCTGCATATAATGCACAGTTCACAGCCTACCTCTGTAAAGCACTTTATGATGGTGGTCCACTATGAAAGGCGCTATATAAATATATTATTATTATTATACCGTACTGTACTGCCCATTTCATTGTAACCAATTGATAAATCTGTAGTCAGGAGCCATAGTTAAATGACCATGTTTTCGACCTTAAAATGAGAAAACAAGTGCTAATAAAATGGCAATAGGGGTCCGCTTTATACTGTATGTACTGTACTGTATATCCATTTCTACTGTTTATTGTTTAGAATGCTGCACTACTTGTTTTTTTTATAACTTGAAAAGAACTAGGTGTGAATTCCTTTATTTTCTGTTAAAGAAAGCTAAAGGGCACACCCATTTCTGGAGCTCAAGCAATGAAACTCCATGCGCTATGACAGCAATACTGTTATGTTACACAAGTGCCCTGTGACCAGATTAGTTTGCATAACAAAGCATCGTATAAGGAAATACAGTGAGATGAAACTGCTTTTGTGTTGTATTTTGTACCTTAACTTTGCCTTTATTTTACCATGAAGTCACTTGAGTAGAAGACGCCAAAAAAACATCAAAGCCACATAACGTAAACACATTGTAGTGTTAAAAATCCAATCCCATCAAAGCCGCTTTCAAGAAAATGCTTATAAAATCATTAAAACAGGAACAGCTTTCTGTTATGGAATTATTCATTAATCTAGGCAGAGACACAGTACCAAGTTATTAAGTTTGAAATCTTTCTAAAGATAGTTCCAGGACCAGTTAGCAAAAAACTAAAGCATTTTAATCAATTTCAGGAATTCCGAACATTCAGAAATGACTGAATACGGTTATATCCGCTGCTACAGATCTAACAAATCATGATTATAATACCACAGTGCTGTCCACAAACACTACAGACTCCTATAATACACACCACAGTATGTACTATAGGAGCATACAGGAAACTATAGTACTGTAGATCTGCAAGGTACTGTACAGTGGATCTTTTTTAATTGGGAAATGTTCTGTGTATTAGCAGTTACTGTCGTCGTTTCTCTTGGCTAACGTGATCACAGCATGCCAGTGGATCGTTTGTTGTAGAAGAATTTTGCTGAGAATTTTAGCAGTAAAAAAAAAAAAATCTAATTTCCGATTACAAGTTGTGGTGGTATAACAAATTCTGGTAAGTGAGCTGCAGAGAATGCATGGGCTGAAGCAAGAAGCTGTTAAACCGCACATGCTTCTGCCATACACACAGAGCAGAAGCAGACAGTACTTTCACTCCATATGGTGGTGTCTACGTGATAGCAATAGGGGTTAGGCTGTTTTGGCTAAGTCATGCTGTGAACGTGTGGCGGTTCTTATGAAGCTGTTGTTATCAACATCGAAACTTTGACACTGTGGTATCAGTAAGGTACTAAACATATTCTGGAACCCTCTTTAAGAATGAAATCTCTATTTATGTTAGTGCTATGCTGGCAATACAGTACGTGGCCAGAGTTGCATCAATTGCCACGCTCATAGTTACGTGGTATGCTGTTTACATGAAGCACCTGCTTCATTCCTTGCTGAGACACAGACACACTGTACACAGGCCTGAGCTACAGAACTTCAAAAGGCAGGGGTGGCTTGTTTGCTTTCATATAATGTATAATAATGACTCAGTAGTTTTGGTGTGTCACCTTGACAAACACTAAAAAGCTAGTAACTATATATATGGGAGTGGCAAATAATTGCCTTAAGTAGTGTGAGAATTAGATAAGTAAAGCTGATAAAGTACTGTGTTCAAGAGTATATAAGAGTCTGTCAGTAAACTGTTCACCTCCCTCAATACAGTCTGAAGCGCACATGATATTTCAGGTGGAATATTATTCAGCCTTTACCCGTCTCTCCGCAATATCCTGGCCCTGTGAATATGAAACAATGCATTTTAGAATTCTAGATTCTTGATGATTTTCCAACCAACCAGCAATATTGATTCATCAGCCCACTTTCGTGCTAAAATCCCATGTTGTCAACATGCAAACATTCAAGTAAACAGGATGATCTCTAACCTTACTGGTAGTATTGACCACATTCTGAGGGTTTATTCATTAAAGAAGTGTGGGTGCTACATTTTGTTAGAAAAACCTTTCAAAATCTACTTCTTGGGAACAGGTGAACCGATTGATCATCAGCAGCCCAACCTGCTTCATGTTTGCAAAGCAGAAGTTGCTGCGATAAATTTTACTCTCAAAATGGCTGCCACCAAATTTGCCAAAACGCGCCCCAAACATCAAACTGCTTCTGCAAACTGTTTAACCAATTAACTCTTAACTTGGTAAGCATCATCCTAGGCACAAATATGGCAAACCCACATTTTTTTCTTAAATTTAAAACCGCTTCAGTTGAAAAATTGTTTATTTGATTAACTCCAAAGTTGACAAGCATCATCCCTGTGTCTTTTTCAAAAATTGTGTTTTTGCGTAAACCAATATGGCCATGTAACGTTTTTCTTTAAAAACCTTTCAAAATCTTCGGTCAAATGTAAAACTAGCTTATAACTTCTTGCAGAATGTATATAGGTTAATGGTTACTATGGAACACAAATAGGAACCCATATATGCTCTATTCAAAAATTACCTTGATCGTGACCTTTGACCTCTCCTTAAGGTTAAATGTAAAATGAGCTTATATCTCCTTACAGTGTGTAGATAGGGTCATGGTTACTGTGGTATTTAATGTTATAAAGCATCCTGAGATAAGACAAAGGCTGCTTGTTGACAGCAAGAAACCCTTCTTAAAGGTTTTTATTTGAGATGACAACATTTTCAAAAGAAACCATATTGAGAGGTCCACTGTTTTGATTGTTTTAGATAATAGGTCAAATTTAAAGTAGTTCAATCAAGAAACCACAATGAGAGCTCAGTTGTTTAAAAAAAAAATCACAGTTTAGATTTAGAAACATACAAAGTTGTATTTTTGTTAGTTTTTGCAAGGCTTGCTGCTGTGGCATTTAGAATTGCATTGCGTTCCCTTACGCACACAGAAGCACTTCTTTGTTTGACAAAAAATAAGCCTTGCATAGCCCCAGAATCAGCTGCTCCTGCTGTACGAAGAGAAAAAGTTTGTTTTCTGTGGGTACTTTGCTTGTTTGGTGTTTTACATTTCAGAATTTGAGCACAATAATTTGCTCAAAGACCGAAATAACCTTTTATTTAGTTCTTTGTTCATTTTTAAATGCTCAAATCGCTAGATGGTTATTTTTGACTGACTCAACATATATATCAAATTGTTAATTGTTTTATGAGTCCTCCATCGTTGCAAACATTTTGTGAATTCAGTGTTTGTAACAAATACCAATTTGCATTCCCTTGCCAGACTTTGCTACAACCAGTTCCTTAATTATTTAATTGAACTTCAGCAGGGTCCTGGAATGGACTACAACAGCCAAGGTTGGCTACCTCTAGTTTAAAGTATACCAAGCAAAGATGTTGGGCATTCAGTGTCTTGGTACCCTAATGGAAATGCCACCACTGGTGTATGCTGGTGGAAGCTGGTAAAGCTGTCTTATCCTAAATCTGTCTATAAAAATCCCTTCACTGTAATATTCTAAAGTCAACTGTCTGTTATCCTAATTAACCAATTTGCAATCCTTGTCTGGTATTTTTATATATCCGGACTCCCAGTAAGAGGCCAGTGATTTTCTGTTCTAATTGCCTGTTCCAAACTCTTTTGTCAAGAGCTCATCAGCAGTGTATCTCTATACATAAAAATGATGTCTCTCTTTCTCTCAGATTTGGTCTCAGTCCGGCAAATGATTTTATTGAATCTATTCAAGAGTAAGTCAAATGCAATTTTAATTCCTTGTTTAGAGGATTTACAAGACAACTGTGTAATATACACTCATAGCTACCTGAATAATAACTTATATTGGGGAAATGCTGGACTGCAATGCATTCCAGCCACAAAGTTATCACAAACAGAGGACATTGCTTGCCTGAAGGAAAGGGTGCATTCCCACCTTCAGTTCTTTTGTGAAATTAGAGCAGTTAGAGTAAACACGATTTATCCTCGTTACTGTCCCTGACCTTGTCTTAAAATGGAGATCCCTGATCGGCTGTGTCACTATCTGCCTTACTGTTGATGTGTTTGACCTAAAGCACTTTTTAAACATAATGATGATGATCCTGTCAGTGCTATAGATGTCAGACTCAAAGTTCAATGAAGCTTGAAAGTTTTAAACAAGTTAAGCATACCTAAAGGTATGAAACAGAGACTAACAGAAGTAGATTGGAGTAAAATAGAGAAAACATCGACAGAAAAAGGATGGCTGTTTTTTAAAAATGTAGTACTAGAGGCGCAAAACAATTACATCCCAAAAGTAGACAAATCTAAATCTAAAACAAAAGGCCAAAATGGTTTAATAGATCAATTAAAAAAATATTCAGCAAAAAAAGGCACTTTACAGAGCGTTTAAAAGGGACCAAAAACAAAGTACACAGAAAGAGTACTTGGAACTACAAACACAAGTCAAAAAGGAAGTTAGAAAGGCCAAGAGAGAAATAGAAATCAATATTGCTAAGGGGCTAAAACCAATTCCAAAATGTTTTTCCAATATTATAACAGCAAGAGAACATTCAAAGAGGAGGTTAAATGTCTAAGAGACACAAATGGCAAAATCATAGATGAAGAAAAAAAAATAGCAAATATATTAAATGATTACTTTTCACAGGTTTTTACAAAGGAGGACACGAACAACAAGCCCCACATGTCAACCTGTTCCTATCCAATTTTAAATAACTTTAGCATAACAGAGGCAGAAGTGTTAAAGGGACTAGGAGCTCTTAAAATAAACAAATCCCCTGGGCCGGATGAGATCCTCCCAATAGTACTCAAAGAAATGAAAGAAGTTATTTACAAACCGTTAACCAAGATCATGCAACAGTCTCTTGACACAGGGGTTGTACCGACAGACTGGAAAATAGCAAACATAATACCGATCCACAAAAAGGGAGACAAAACTGAACCAGGTAACTACAGACCAATAAGCCTGACTTCTATTATATGTAAACTTATGGAAACTATAATAAGATCCAAAATGGAAAATTACCTATATGGTAACAGTATCCTGGGAGACAGTCAGCATGGTTTTAGGAAAGGGAGATCGTGTCTAACTAACCTACTTGACTTTTTTGAGGATGCAACATTGATGCAAATGGATAATTGCAAAGCATACAACATGGTTTATTTAGATTTCCAGAAAGCTTTTGACAAAGTCCCGCATAAAAGATTAATTCTCAAACTGAACGCAGTAGGGATTCAAGGAAATGTATGCACATGGATTAGGGAGTGGTTAACATGTAGAAAACAGAAAGTACTGATTAGAGGAGAAACCTCAAAATGGAGCGAGGTAACCAGTGGTGTACCTCAGGGATCAGTATTAGGTCCTCTGCTATTCCTAATCTACATTAATGATTTAGATTCTGGTATAGTAAGCAAACTCGTTAAATTTGCAGACGACACAAAAATAGGAGGAGTGGCAAACACTGTTACAGCAGCAAAGGTCATTCAAAATGATCTAGACAGCATTCAGAACTGGGCAGACACATGGCAAATGAAATTTAATAGAGAAAAGTGTAAAGTATGGCATGCAGGCAATAAAAATGTGCATTATAAATATCACATGGGAGATACTGAAATTGAAGAAGGGAACTATGAAAAAGACCTAGGAGTTTATGTTGACTCAGAAATGTCTTCATCTAGACAATGTGGGGAAGCTATAAAAAAGGCCAACAAGATGCTCGGATATATTGTGAGAAGTGTTGAATTTAAATCAGGGAAGTAATGTTAAAACTTTACAATGCATTAGTAAGATCTCACCTAAAATATTGTGTTCAGTTCTGGTCACCTTGTTACAAAAAGGATATTGCTGCTCTAGAAAGAGTGCAAAGAAGAGCAACCAGAATTATCCCGGGTTTAAAAGACATGTCGTATGCAGACAGGCTAAAAGAATTGAATCTATTCAGTCTTGAACAAAGAAGACTACTCTGCGATCTGATTCAAACATTCAAAATCCTAAAAGGTATAGACAATGTCGACCCAGGGGACGTCTTTGACCTGAAAAAAGAAAGCACTTTTTTACACAGACAATTGTGAGGGTCTGGAACCAACTCCCCAGTAATGTTGTTGAAGCTGACACCCTGGGATCCTTCAAGAAGCTGCTTGATGAGATTCTGGGATCAATAAGCTACTAACTACCAAAGCAAGATGGGCTGAATGGCCTCCTCTCGTTTGTAAACTTTCTTATGTTCTTATGTTCTTAAACCCCCTACAAGGTGTTGTTTTGTATATGTTTTGGGTGGTTTATGCTTCCATTAATAAAATGGAGCAAGCTAAGCTGAAAATAGACCCGACCATTGCATGTTTACATTAAAAGTCTAATTTAAAATAGTACTGTAAATAATGGCAACTCAAAGAAGCGGTATTGTATTTCTAGGATCAGAGTCATGATCTGCCTATTTGATCTGTGCTCACCATCTGGATATAAGTTTGTTTACTTCGTATGTCATACCACAACGGTCACACTTCAAATGAAATGTTCAAATCTGAAAGCAGCCAGCACAGTATTGTATTCACACCACTCTGTCAGCTGTCAAATCAGATGGTATTATAATTTTCTCTTTGGGCGACCTTTCACTGCATGTCAGTGTAACGAGACGAAGCGAGTCTGGCTCTTCATTGTATAGATGGAGATGAGGGAAATGCAGAGGCGTCTAATCTGCTTTATGTGTATGGCAGGTTGATCAGCTATTCAGAGAGTCTCACCACTGGGGATTAGAAGGGGCTATAGTCTGGAGAAAGTCATGTGATCAGGCCAGGACCAAGACAAGGAAACGCAGAGCTTAGGTATTAGGAAAGGCCAATTAATGTTTCAGTTTGAATTACACAGTGTGAGTTGCAAAGATGTGTATCTTTTTCTGATGTAAATGACTATTTTCAGGATGTACACAACCAGTGTACTGTACTTTCTATTTGTGCTAACGTAACCTTGCATGTGGAAATGTGTTATTCCATGCATTGTGGTTGTAGGTCATTCTGATTTTTCACAGAACAAGCTGAGGGAAGGCTATATCTTGGGAGTGACTTGTCTGGGTTTGATCAAATCATGTGCATTTATTATTAGTATTTTACTACATTTACCTCACAAAACTGTATTGTTTGTAATTGGTTTTGGTTGAAATTACAAAGCAGGTCAATAAGCAAATATGTACAATGAGAAGTAGTTTATCTGAGAGGCTAAACACAGTCATATTCAGTCAAAATATCCTGCCACAGCTTTCAAGAAGGAATGGAATGTCGTAAGCATTCCATTTGGGAACTTGGGAGGTTTCGCTGTTTTTATACTATAGTGCTATGTACTACAGTAAGGTTCAATATGGTTCAGTATCTGGAATTTTATTAAAATTACCCCTCCCTTTTTTATTTCTCTGGATTATTATATGTAAGATGTCCTAAGTAGTCAATATTTTCTTTTAACGTCCCAGGATTCTGTTGGTCTTTCCATAGAAACGTGTGCAACTACAGTATGTATGTTGATTTATTGTGCAGTGTTGCAGTACAGTGGTGTTACAAGTACAGTGATATCAGTGGTGAAGTTTACTGTGGTGGAACAACAGTACCCCCTTACCTAGATCCAAACAGATAAATATGGTGGCAGCTATCCGTGTTTAAAACTGCTTTGCCTGTTAAAAGCACATTTTATTTCTGCAGTGAGTACCATAGAAAAATACTGGTACCCTAATGTCAGTGGATTTTCTTTTTCTTATAAAGTGGTATGGAAATTGATGATGAAAAGGGTGGTACCGGTAACAGTAATAACATTGCACATTCAAACAATATACTGCATTTATTTATTAATCTTTAAGTAAGTGAATAAACAGTTTCTTCTTTTTTTGTACAGTACTTGTAGGCCATTATAAATATTGTATATGTAGTGAATAAATTCACTGAGTGAGTTACAGTTCAGTCAGGCATGCCATAGAAAGCTGTGGGATCATTTGGGTTTTGCAGCACTCTTAGTGGCCCCCTACAGGAGTGTTGCCTCAGGTGATGACCACATGATCTTTTTGAAAAGCATTTTTCAGGTCATAAAAGCAATGGCCAAGGAACATTTAAAAGAGGACTGTTTAGAGTCTCCAAGGAAATGCTCAAGCAAGTTTGTGTCTAAGATGAAGTTTAGCGGGTCAGTCATGCCACAAGGGGGTGTCTGCTCACAAGTTGCACTCAGGGTTTTTGGTTCCTGCAGAATGATGTCTCAACGATCTCTAGAACTGTCCCCAATCAAATATGTTTGGATCTTATAGTACTTGGGAGAAATCCTGACTAGGCTTCTGGCAATAATCAATTATTGTGACAACATAAGTCGTTTTACTGTGGATTATATATCACGTTGTTGCTGCCTCTCCCACTCCACCTATTACAGATAGCTTCATGTGGTTGTGGCACAGTGCCTTCAAACACACCTGGAAATGCTGGCACAGGGCGGGCAAGCAGAACTGATGCGACTGTCCTCAAGTCACAGCCGGAGTCAGTCTGTGTCAGTGTTGCATATCAAACATGGCTGATAGAGAAACAGGGAGTTGTAAAATGGGTTGATTAAAGATACCAAAGAAGTCTTTTGAAGATTGAATCATTCTTATTGTATCCCAATGTCCAAAGAAAACTATATATTAGTTTAATAATAAGAGTTATGGTCGCAATCAATGATAGTTTATGTTTTTCAATACTTCTTTATACAGTGTGTTTAGAAAAAAAATATATATACAGTATATATATATATATATATATATATATATATATATATATATATATATATATATATATATGCAAAAAGTCGACATGTTGCATTTTTCTACTTTCAAGCACTATGAGCATCAACAATTTACTCAAAGCCTCCACTAGTGTTTTCTACTATTATAACAACCTTGACTTGCATAAAGAAGGAAAAACACTGAGTGAAATAGCTTGCATCACTCGATTTTCAAGGTGTGCTATCTGAAGCATAATCAACAAGTACAGATAAACATCATCTGTAATTGACAAACCCAGGACCGGAAGACCCAAAAAGCTGTCTTAACAAGGATGAGCAATACTTGAAGATAATATCCTTAAGGAATAGAAAGTAGACTAGCGTTGAATTGACAACAAAACTGGCAAAAGGCACAGGTGTCGTTGTCCATTCATCAACAGTCCAAAGCACCTTTTATCATTGTTCCATAGTCCAATTTCTGTGTTCTTGTGCATATTTTAGCATTTTAGTCTTGTTCCCCTTTCTTAACAGAGGTATTCTTAGTGCAACACATTCTTGCACTTAAATAAAAAGGGAACCAATCTATTCGGAGAAAGGATCCTCAAGGAGGTTCAGAAGCATTTAAACTAGAAAGGGGGGAGAAATAAAGAAAAACAGAAGCGAGACTACACCAAAACAAGGGCAACAGCTTACCTAAATGCTAGAAGTCTCAGAAACAAAATGTTAGAACTTGAAGCTACTGCACTAACACATAACTACAATGTGATAGGTGTTACAGAAATGTGGTTATCCTAGAGTGATGGAGACAAATATAATATTGGTGGGTATACACAGTATAGGGAAGACAGGCAGGACAAAAGAGGCGGAGGGGTAGCGCTATACATCAAAAATAGTCTTGAAGCCCAGGTGTTAAATCTGGAAGAAAAAAAACAACAACACAGAATCAATATGGGTCAGAATAATGGACAAAGATTCAAAGGGCATAATAATAGGGGCATGCTGTAGACCGCCAAATTCATGCACCGAACAAAATAATCTCTTATAAAATGACATTAGAAATGTGTGCCGCAAAGGAGAAGCCATATTAATGGGGGATTTCAACTTCCCCATATAAAAGGGGAAAACCCAGTGGGGAGCACGACAGACGAAATTGAAATGGTGGAAATGACAAATGACTGCTTCCTAACGCAATTTGTCTAGGCACCGACTAGAGGGGAGGCATACCTTGATTTAGTCTTTTCAAATAACGAAGACAGAATAACTGAAACAGAGGTCAGAGAACCATTGGCAAACTCAGATCACAACATGGTCTCATTTGAAGTGCTTTTTAAAACCCAAAAAGTAATGACTAAAGCTAAGGTTTACAATTTTAGAAAGGCAAACTATGACGTTATGAAACAGAGACTAACATTATAAATATCATATGGGAGATACTGAAATTGAAGAAGGAATCTATGAGAAGACCTAGGAGTTTATGTTGACTCAGAAATGTCTTCATCTAGACAATGTGGGGAAGCTATAAAAAAGGCCAACAAGATGCTCGGATATATGAAAAGTGTTGAATTTAAATCATGGGAAGTAATGTTAAAACTTTACAATGCATTAGTAAGACCTCATCTAGAACATTGTGTTCAGTTCTGGTCACCTTGTTATAAAAAGGATATTGCTGCTCTAGAAAGAGTGCAAAGAAGTGCGACCAGAATTATCCCGGGTTTAAAAGGCATGTCATATGCAGACAGGCTTAAAGAATTTAATCTATTCAGTCTTGAACAAAGAAGACTACACGGCGATCTGATTCAAGCATTCAAAATTCTAAAAGGTATTGACAATGTCGACCCAAGGGACTTTTTCAACCTTAAAAAAGAAATAAGGACCAGGGGTCAAAATTAAGATGAAATAATGGGGCATTCAGAACAGAAAATAGGAGGCACTTTTTTATACAGAGAATCGTGGGAACCTGGAACCAACTCCCCATAATGTTGTTGAAACTGACACCCTGGGATCCTTCAAGAAGCTGCTTGATGAGATTCTGGGATCAATAAGCTACTAACAACCAAACGAGAAAGATGGGCCGAATTGTTGATGCTCATAATGCATCAGAGTAGAAGGATGCAACATGTCTAAGACTTTTGCACAGCAGTGTATACAGGCGGCCTTTTTCAAAGTTTACTTAAAACTGTATTTTCAATAAAATGCACAGTACCACTACATGTATAATACTTTTCATTGTTCCGTTCGAACTGGGGTGATTAGTTTTATTCAATTTTTTCTTCCCTAGGGGGGCTCCAAAACAGTTTACACTAGCAGGAAATTTGTATTAAGTGAATTCATATTATAAGAAGAAATTTACAATAAACAACTTATAAATTTGGTCAGGACCATGTAGAAAATTCTTAGTATCAGAATTAGTCTAATCCGAGTTCATTTTAATGAGAATTGACTGTATAGACACTAGCGTTCTGAATACCAGTAAGAGTGTGTTGCCGTACTTGGACTGAATTCATTGCACTTCCACTGGTGGTAATGTTGTATTGCATAACTGGTGCCGGCTATTTCCACTCAGTCAGTTGCTAGTTATAGAGAACACATTTCAGGACCAATAGGGATTACTGGTTACTGATGTGTCAATATTTTTGGTGAACATAACACTGTTAAAAATACACTGAAAGTAGAACATACAGTATTTATACAATCCTGAGCTGTGCTGGGTGTGACTGACTACTCACATTCTCGGTTCTTCTTAAATTGTTTAGATTTTCCCATGACCAAAGCAAGAAACTGCTTATAAAGTAAACAAAGCATTTTGTCCGTGTTTTCAAATATATCTGCAATCTTTTATCAAAGGGGATAATAACGGAAATGTTTGCAGATCAGGACTAATCTGCTTTGTATTTTATTGTGAAAAAAATGCAAGCATTAAGATTTCTATGTTTGTTTTTAAACAATCTACTGTATTTACTCTTGTTTTGAAGAGGTTTCTACTTCGTTATAAGTTGGGTAAACAGTACAGATACCAAGCACTGTCTGACACGAACTTTAGCGAGGAAAACATTTAAAAAAAAACTGAACAATGCCTTTTAATGAGTTCATATTTCCCTCAGCTCGTAACCAGTTAGAAAAATGTTGTACTATTTTAATACAGAATCCCAGAACGTGGTGTTCTTGGCAACAGCTTGCTCCAGCTTACTCAAAACTATTTATCCCTTTTTTAGAAACTTTAAACCAGTGAAACCTGTGGCGCCGGCTCATCCAGGAGTTTAATGAATTTCTAGTCTATCTATTCTAGACTGGGTGATAATGAAACTCCAGACAAATCAAGGGAGCCACTGCATTCCAGTGGTTAGTCAGGGAAATCTGAGTTTGAGTTCAGGAACGTGTGACCCTACAGGAAGTGAGTGCATAACACCTCAGTATCTTCTATCGAGCTGTGCATTCAGGTAACAGCACCTGGACCCCACTGGCAAGGAGATGTTGCACCTTTATTTTTTTAACATGGGTTAATCATCTGAACTATTAGAAGGATTCAGACTGGGAGGTGTTTTTAAAACTCTATTTCAATTGAAGGAAACTGGCTAACCACTGAACACACCCTCGTGCTTTTTGCTAAATGGTAAATACACAACCACCTTCTTCTTTTCTAAGCAGCTTGCAGGACCAACGTCACCCCGTTACTCATGGTTGCCATATACGACTAAGTACAGGTAGTGTGTGTAATGTTTAATGTTTGCTTTAATGTTACTGCAGCTCTGTCATTGCACTGGACATTGATTATATTTTTCTTTGTTTAGGCAAAATTTGGCCTAAGTCCTAACTGTGCAGTTAATTCTGTTAAATGGGAATGGAACATTTCAAATATTTTTCTCCACATGTCACACCAAACAGATTTGTACTATTTCTAGAGCACCTTTTAAGCTATATTGAGGTGCTTGGTAATGAAATACTGCCGTCATTGAAATCATTAACAGAGGAGAACTTTGACAAAACTAACTCAGTGTGTGGGTCTCTTAAGTGCATCTATCTTAGGCTTAGGCATAATTTCATATGTAAACAGTCGATATATTTAGATCCTCCGCAGTTACGACCAAAAAAAGAGTTCTAGACCCCAGTTATAGACCCAGTGTTAAAAGTGACGCTGCCAGCTGGGTCTGTGCAGCAGCAGTGGTGTTTGGAGAACTAGCTGGCTTCACTGTGTTTGTTTATAAGGTGGTTCAGTATGAACTTTCTTTCAGATATGATTGTGTTACTGTGACTGTAGCCACTGTTAACACCTCCTGATGTCTTAGTAAGCAGCATTTCTGTAACAGGGAGTGAACTGTTAAATCCACAATTTAAAAAAGAAATATTTCTCCTAAATCTTCTCGTCCTCCACACGTATCCCTTTAAAATCGCTTTTAAAATAATCTTAGTGCATTAGTTCGGCAGGAGGTATTTTATTGTTGTTTGATTCCTGACATTTAACCACCAGCTCTGAGGCTCTGATGAGTATTACTGTCGTGATTAATGCCGGTGAGTTGACTTGGGTCAAAACTGGTGTGTGGGCTTCGACAAGAATAGATCCGGTATATGTCAAAAATGGTTTGAAGGTAAGAGTTTAATGGAAGGCGGTATTTTTGTGATAGTTTCCACAGGTGAATGGGTTAACACAGGCAGAGCTAATTGCTGTTTAAATAAATCAGGGCCTGTGTACAGCTCCTGTAAATAACACAGCCCTTTTCTTTGAAGTGTCTGTTCTTTTTCAGCTCTTCGGACTGCCACTGTGGAATCCTCCCTGCAGCTTTACAGCTTGAAAAAAAAAACAGCGTTCCCTGTTCAGCAGAAGCACCCAGAATAACTGGAGGGAAAAAAAGAAACCACGCCATAAAAAAAGACCTACATTTAATTTATTAGCCTGTCTCCGGAATTTCGGCAGAGTTCTGTTTTCTTAAAGGTCAGGCGCTGCAGTGCCACAGTCTCTCATGGTCTCTGCTACCATGAATCTTCAGCCTTCTTTCTTGTGTTTGACTTGGTGCACTGAACTAGAATGACTTTGCGAATTCTGACTTCAAAAGCCAGTTGTCTTTTAATCTAGTTATTCTATTCAGAGTGGAGAAATTTAATTATGAGAGGGGGATCAGAAGATTCTTCCTGTCTTGTCTGTCTTATTTTCTCTGTTTAAGTTATCTTGCTAGAATCTCCTCTCTGGTGCTTTATGTTGCAATCCATGGCAGGAATAGAGCTACAAAGCTGAGGGGAGAAATGACTGCTTGTATACAACTGTGGGGGGTAATAATAATAAGTGAGCGACTGCTTTAGCCCCCAAATAACCCCTATTGGCATGAAAGTTGCATAACCTAAAAGCTCAGACATGCACATTTGACAACTTGAATGAGGTTGTTGCTTTGGCTGCCTGTTATGACAAAATGATGCAATATGATGACTGGTGTATCAGGGCAGAGGCTGGACGCGAACCAGCGACTTCGCACACCACAAGCGAGGGTCTTAATCACTGTGCAAAGAGCTGGGCTCAGGTGGGGGTGGGGGTCCTGAGCGACTCACCTGGTAAAAGCGCAGGTTCACGTCCTGGCTGTGCGAAGTGGCAGGTCTTTGCTGGGGATTCCGAAGAGAGCGTCGCATTGGCTCTGGCGCTCCTGTGGGTTAGGGAGGCAGAACCGGTAGGGACTACTTCTCCTCATCGCACTACAGTGAACCCTGCTGGCCAGGCGCCCAGTGAGCTCAAAAGTGGACACCTGCAGGGCTGGTCTTTGTCCTCTAGAGGTCGGTACCTCGCTGACATCCGCTTTCAAGTTCCTGGGTGTAAAAGAGAAAGGGCTTGGTTGTGGGATCGGAGGATGCCCACTGAACCTCCAGGTCTTCTGAGCTGTGTGGGGAATTGCTGCAGTGATTTCTTATGATCATGTGTTTCTTATATTAATGGAAATATTAGTGGAAACATGAAAGTACGATGGTTTGTGTGAATTGTGTGAATTGCGGGAACGACCAGCATGTGTGTGTTTACCAGCTACGAGCTCCTAATCAGCAGGTGGGCGTGGTGCAGCAGAACGCCAGGAATAAAAGGGTCCCGATTTGCTGCCGCCAAAGCATCGGTCCGTTTGTGCTGCTGGGTTCAGGAAACGAGAACCCCAACATCTAACGGCGATCGCGTGTATATCCTGAGGTCGGGAGGTGGTCGGGGTTTTGTCCTGGGAGAAGGAAACTGCAATGAACCAACGATCGTGTGTATATCCGAGGATGGAGTTGGGTGAACTGCCCGAGGGACAGGGAGTTAGTTTCAGGATAGTAGATCCCACCCAGTATAGCAGACAGGTGTGTAAGCGGGACCTCTATTTGATAGCGGAGTAGTGCCATCATTACAGCACCCTTGGTTTGATAGTTTTTGTACATTATTTATTGTGCCTTTTGTACGTCAGGCCGTATGTCCCACGTGAGCTATCATTGCTGGTAGCATCACGTGGGGTTCCTGTATGTACTGTATGTAAATAAACCTGAGCGATAAGGGCGTCTGCTAAGAAATAAATAATAAAAAATAAAAATAAAACATTCCTAAGGATTGCTTACCTGAAGGTGTACTGCAGCGGAAGCTGGTTCTTCTTTTCCAGGCACGTTACAGCAGGAGGGTGAGCGGCAGGTTCTGATTCGCGTGTCGCGCTCCTTGCTGGCTCAGTCTGCTGCACTTCTTCTGCCTCGGCCCTGCTGACACACTTTATTATGGAACATGCCCCTGTTTCGTTGTGAGGAAATCTCATCGCTGATGGCTGCTTAATAGGATTTGGCAGCCATTAATTGGGTAGACAATTTGGCATCGGTTACTTGCCTGGGTTTCTTTTTTTTTTTTCTTTTGCCCGATCAAGAGGTAAATCCCTGAGAAAGTATCCGCTTCTCCACACAGTGAGCTGTGTGAACACGGATTAGATTATCTAGAAAAGGTTGTTTACTCCACATTAGAACTTCCATCCATCAATCGGGAAGCTCCATTTCAGGGCACTCACAGTAAATCATTGCCTTTACCTTACTATGATATAATGATATGCAAGTATAGAACACATTAATGTTAGAACCTACTTAACATATTGAACTCCACATTGGGACTATGCAATGGATATTAACAGTGACAGTGTAAACAAAATGACGTGGATGGCCTTATTTAAATGATTTAAAGGAGGGCAGTATTTAGATCAGCCACTGTTTTAGATCACTTCAATAAACCCCTATCTCCGTGTAATCAAGTCTGTCAGTTTTAGGAAGTCTCTAAGCTTCTTGTTAGTAGACAATAACCTTCTTATTGGCAGAGGATTCATTAAACTGATGGCCTATCAATTTAATCCCATTAAAGATGGGTTTGAGGTATGCATTAGTGTGAACAGGCTGGCTGTAGGGGTGACATCAGGCCAGAAAGAAACACACAGACAGGCAGTACAGGCAGGTGAAACTGAAACGCTGCGGCGCTCAGTGCGTTTAATAAACACACAGAAAATAAAATGTTGAACCAAACAGAACACGGCACTTGAGGCCAAAATAAAACAAACAAACAAAATGAACAGACACTAACAAATGGCATGAACACTAAACACAAAACAAGTACGGTGCCGGTGCTTCCAGCACTCGTAGCAGTTATTATTATTATTATTATTATTATTATTATTATTATTATTATTATTATTATTACCTCCTCACTCTCTCCCGTTCTTTTGCCCTGAACACACAACCCAGAGTGAGTAAAACGTGCATCTATATATACTGTTGTGATATATAGATGGTCAAAGTGCCAGTGGAAAAAATGTCACTACGGCTGTATTTGGAGGGGGTGCTTTTGCTCTGCAAGAGGGCTGATGGTTCATCTGTTATCCTTAAAGAAGAAAGACACAGTAGAGATGCACAGAGATAATCAAAACAAAGCTGCTTCTTAAAGCCTGCTCCTGTTTGTCTATGTGATCCTATTGATACACAAGTAATCCCAGGGACTAATCCACAGTAAATAAATACACACCGATGAACCACATCATTCCTTTTCAATACTCCCCAATGAGCCGCATTCCTTTACCTGTCCTTGTGCCAGTAGTGTTACTATACGTTCTTCTCCAGGTCATAGAGTATTACAATTTTACCATACTGAATGGAATTAAAACAATGTATTTGGGGGTCTCCCGAGTGGCGCATCCAGTAAAGGCGCTCCGCGTGGAGTGCAGGATGCGCCCTATAGCCGGGAGATTGCTGGTTCGAGTCCAGGTTATGCCATCGCCGATCATGGCCGGGAGTTCCCAGGGGCTGGCACACAATTGGCCGAGTGCCACCCGGGTGGGGAGGGTTCACGGTCCACCGCGCAACAGCGACTCCTGTGGCCAATAGGGCACCTGCGGGTCTGGTGGCTTCGCTGTTGACTTGCAGCGTGAAAAAAGACGGCTTGGCAGGACATGTTTTGGAGGACACGTGTGTCTGCCGCCGTTTCCTGAGTCGACACGGGGTTGCAGCAGTGAACCGGGATAAAAAATAATAAATGGGCATTCCAAATTGGGGAGAAAACCGGGGTAAAAAATCATTGGCGATGACTAAATTAAAAAAAAAAAAGTATTTATTTAATACTAAGTAAATATGTTATTAAAAACAAACTCGTAGCTCACACGCAAAACATGACAGTATAAAAAGGCAAAGTCTGTCAACCATGGGGACCAGGTAAAAATGAAATTTATTGGGGGTTTTTTTTTGGGTTTTTTTAAACCAGTTTACGACAATTCTGGAATAGTTGTTAAATGTGGGTAAAAGTTGTTTTTTTTAATGACTGCATTTTATACAGTAAGAAAAATGGATTTAAAGCCTTGTTTATTTCCTGCTTCACTGTATCTGCAGCCAATTACCCATCATGCAGTGCCTGCTGCTTCAGGTAGCATTGCTTAATTCTAAACCTCAGCCAGTCAGGTTCCAAGTATAGCAGTCTCTATGCTGCTGTGTAGTAGGGGTTCTTGAAGCTCACAGTTCTAGCAGGGATGCCAGATTCATTGGATATCAGTGTCTAGGTGAAAGGGGATTGATCCCTTCAGACTTCACGTTTTGATTGCTGTAGAATTATGAATCAAATCAACAGCAGACTCCTGCCCAGATAAGCAAACAAAAAGATTCTGCTCTGCTCTTTTTTAATCCTCTCACCCGTCTTGTTATTTCAAACATATCGTGTCAGTGTATTCCACTGGCAAACAGAATTATGGGATTTCTAAATATAAAAAACGCAGATTTGGCAGACTGAAATTGTGCACGTGAGCGTCTGTCTTAGTTTACTTTAATTCTCCGGAGAAAAGTAAGTTTTAGTCTTCACTTCCACACAAAGACCAACTTCATTTTCCTTCATAATTTCCATGCCAGTTTTCAGAAGACCCATTTTCCTCTACATGAACTCAAATCCTGTTTAATTCTCTTGTCTCAAGTGGGTGATAAACTGAGGGGCTTGGGTTTGCATGGTTGACAATGCTGAGCAGGATTAGTTGGATTGTGTTCTCAGCAAAGGAGTCTTGGACATGTTCCAAATATGTTTTATAAGAATTAATAAAACGTTAATCTTTTCATTTAAAAAAAGGTATTTATTTGTAATAATTTTACATTCATATAACACAAAAACAATCATATAATATCCCCCAACCCCCCAGCTTTACACAACACATAGTAGTTATAACAGATACTCATTTACATAGCACCATTCAAGTATCCCTTTATAGTTCCCATTTCCATCAATTTACTTTACTGGCTTTCTGTATTTTTTCCTGAAGGTATTGAAAGAAGGGCTGCCATGTCTTATGAAACTCTGCTATTTTGTCTTTCATTTCATATCTCAATTTTTCATGATTTAATATATTTGTCAATTCAGTAATCCAAATTTGCGATGTAGGCGCACTTTCCTTCTTCCAAAACTGCAGTAAGATTTGTTTGGCTACTAGTAAACTATATGCTTTAGCATGTTGTTCAACTCTTGTCTTATTAGTTAAGGAATTAGATGTGCCAAATGTTATTAATAACGGCTCTGGTTCAATTTGAGTGCTGAGTGGATAGAACTTCAAACTTTAGAACTTCAGAAGGAAGTGCATCTGGGCCTGGTGTTTTACCAGATTGAAGTGTTTTTTCATTTTAAGATCACTTTATGTTTGTTTGTTTTTCAGAATATTGCAGGTTTGTTTTTGATATCCCATGTGATTTATCAATAATCAATTGGAGTGTGTTATTATTTTAAAATCAGATGCCCTCTTTGTGCTGTACACTACAGAGAAATGAACTTGGCATGTGGAAACAGCACTATTACCACAGATCATAGAGGGTGTTGTATCTGATACCCCTTTGTGTTGTTGCATTACCTGTAATATGGTCACAATTTGTCTCAAGGAGGAGGTTTCAGTGTTGAGGCATTAAAACCAATAGAATGTATCATTTCCCCAGGGACACGACACATTCACAGATGAGAACCTTCAGTTTGGTTAAGAATGTGTTATTTTCTCCACATTATACCCTTCAGTTGTAAATATGTTTGCTGTTTTCCAAGTTTTCAAAATGAGTGTTTTACAAACCCATGAAAAGGCAGAGTGGTGATGCATGGGCTACTTAAGGGATCAGAGTGACATAACAGTTTACAGTTCAGAGTTCAGATATAGTATGTAGTTTACCTTGTCTTAAAAGAGTTTCCACTTTTGAAATATGCAAATCACATAGCTTTGTATTGTTTGTGCTCCACCTGACAGAGCAGTGACTCTCACAGTACAGTTACATGACTTCAAATGATCAAGAGTCAAGTGTCTGTACTCGACAAAACCAAGGACAGAATGGGACTACTTTTTTGAGGAACAAAGCTTCTAAGAATAAGCCCAAATAAGAGACTGGGGGCAGGCAGCTCTGGGTTCCTTAGAAGTTGCAACTCATTGAAGTTCTACAGTACTATGAACAATCCATTGCCACCAGCTCAGCCCAGTCGATCAAAGGAACCATCACGCTTCTGAGAATAAAAGATCCTTCGGATGAGATGTAAAACCAAGGTTGTATTGTAAGTGACTCAGCAGCAGCAGTTGTGATGCATAGTTCACCCCCTAGTCTCTGTAAGTAGCTTTGGATAAAAGCGCCTGCTAAACTACTAAATAATAATAATAATCAAAGGAGGGGGAAGGTTACCTTTGTAATGTAATTGTTGACGACTGTAAGTCGCCCTGGATAAGGGCGTCATCTAAGAAATAAATAATAATAATAATAATAATAATAATAATAATAATAATAATAATAATAATAATAATAATAATAATAGATCTCTAGAATAAGTAATGTATCTGTATGTGTTTGCCTGGAGAGATTAACAACTTCCATTTACAGCATTATTGATGCTTTTTTTTTTGCTAGATTGCATTGATGCTTTATGAGTAAAGATTTATTGATATGATTAAAGCAAACTTTTTGTATATTTTGGGTTTTCAACCCTTGGTATGCTCTGACAGTGTTTACCATCTTGGTTCCATAAAGAAAGGCTGTGATTTTTATATTGGAAGTATCTATCTGTCCTGCAGTCATCCAGTAGCTGTAAAAGAGTCTATGGGTGTTTGGGACATATAGTTCTGCAGCTACAGTGTACTCTGTGTCAGGCAGTAAGAAATTTAAAATGAATTGTTTGATGGATCGGAGGATTAAGGTTGCGGTTAATGTCACGGTCAAGGTTAATGTTAGGAAAAGGTTAAGGTTTCTCCAATCTGACCCTATTTCTCGTGTCAGCCGGACACATAGCCACACTTTTATATTTTTATCCTAAACTGGACATCATGCATGAGTTTTGGATGTAGAGAACTGCTTCGCCAATTACGGTAAGATGAAAGTTGCTTAAGTTATTAAGAGTGTGGGAATCTGGGGGTATATGAAGGCATCCATCCCTCTGCCTGTATGTCATACAGTGGATAAAGATCATGGTAATCTTCTTCTTTGTGTTACTGATGGCTCTAATTTTGAATTTACAGTCATGGCGGGGGGGGATGTCACTGACATGCTTGTTTAGTACCAAAGTAACCCACGGCATTGTGACAGCAGCTAGGGTTCCCACAGTCAAGTCCTGTGAGCACAAGCGAGTGTGTGTGTGTGGTAACACTGAACAAGGTGTCTTGGCATCAATCAGTCTGTAACATGGGATGCCCTTCTTTGTGTGCAAACCCAGCGTAACCTTCCTCTTGTTAACAGAGTTGGGTTCAAAGTTGTTTCTTTGTTGCCTAATCCTTTGAGCTCCCAATGTCACTAAAGCAAGCATTTTCTATGGCTGCTGACTGCTAATGTAATGTAGCAGTTTCAGATGGGGGGGCTTCTTGCCAATTCAAAAAATGAATGTGGTGACAGCCAAGTAACAAACGTCCGGTCAATGCATTGCATTGTGGATTTCCTACCTAATGCATAGGGCTTGAACACATTGGTGTTGTAACAGAAAACCTTAATTGACGCTGCATATTTCCACTTCAACATACTTTTTATCTGTTGGTTAAACTGAGCTTATTCCATAACTTTAAACACCCAATCATATATGATACAGAAGTGCTAAAAAGAAACTTACTGTAGTAATAAAATTAGACAAATGTGTTGACAAGGTCACCTGTGTTTTGTGTTTTAGTTTGACACAGAAAACACTAACACAAACTCTTAATCAGAACATGTTTCAAGCTTTACTACATGCCTGACATTTTGTACTGGGTTTGGCTATAAACACCTTTCCAACTCAATCCTGTTTGACATTAATTATTTCATATTATTATAGTGAACATAAACAGCAAACTGCACCACCCTGACCTGTGCTTAGAGAGAATTCTGTAAAAGCCATGAAGTGGTCTGTAATGATTACACTTTTTTTAATACAGGTAGTGACATTTTGTTTTCACTTTAATTGAATAATGTAGCCTAACTCAAGATATTTTACATATACAGTATACATACCGGTCTGATATATATCTTAGAGTCCAGGGAAGATCACGTTGAAAGGCAGACTACAGCCTTTCCAGAAGTTACACCTCTGCCAGCAGGAGTCGTTGTAGCAATCAAGCTAACAGAGTGTGTTCTTAGGGGAAGTCTGGGGAATTTCAGTGTGATTAACACAGCTGATTGTAATAAAAAAAACTGTAAATGTGTCTTGAAACAGAATCTCAGTTGATAACAGCACGCTAGCTGAGAAAGGGCACAAGCAGTACAAACTGGTACTGTACATTGCTGCAGGAGAATTCGTTTCTCAGGGGGGCCCACGTGACATGTGCTGGGATTCAGGCAAAATACCCCAAACAGATCACCTCAGTGCAAGAGCAATGGGATGTGAATTATCTCCCAAAGATTGTTGGGAAATCAGTATAAAAATAATGCCCTATCACAAACCTGTTACTGTGAAAAAGTAGGCTTTCCTGGAGTGGAAGAGTAGGTTTGTTATTTTAGAAGAAATTTAATTTAGCTACTATATCATGGGTGTCTTTAAAGCTGGTTGAAATGATTTATTCTGTAGTTGGGATTTCATGAGGACTGTTAAAGCATAACTTCACAGTGATGATTGTATTGGTCTGTGATCTTTAATTTTAACTATTTTGAAAGTGTTTACTCCAAGTCTATTTTGTCAAAGGACAAAACTCCAGGTTAATTTTACAAAATATAAAAACCAAAACAACAACACAGCTAATAAACAAAAGTTTGCCAAACACTGACTGAGCGCTGCTCTCACTAAAAGGGAGGACCCGCTCCAGGAACCTTCTCCCTAACACACTCTAAACAAACTGGGGTGGGATTAAAATCCCCTAAACGAATCCCTATGCTGAGCACTCGGAACCCGGATAACACGCACAGTGATCACAAGTGGCTGCTTTGTTAGCTCACCTTGGTTCAAAAACCAAGAACAATGGCATTTCAAACCCTTTTTAAAGGCAAATGGCCAGGGTTATTTGAGAGTTAATTAGTCAATCAACACCTGGCCACATGGTACACATGAAGTTCAATTAGGTAGGAAGGGAATTATAACCTCCCAGCCCTGCCATATCTAGCACAAACTTTATTTTGTAAAAACTTTCAAATTAAACACATTTTCTTGACAAACAAAATGAAAACATATTATTTACATGTAGTTCCCTGAGGTAGCAGTAGAGTAGATATATTTATATGTTGCAAATACAATACTGTAGAGCAAGGGTCTCCAACTCTGGTCCTGGAGAGCTACTGTGGCTGCTGGTTTTCATTTGAACCAATCTCTCAGTTACTTAATTGAACCAATTATTGGCTTAATTAGTCAAGATTAACAGGTGTTCCAGATCTTTAGCCACTGATGATGTAAAGACACCTATAAAACCTGTAGGATAGAGGGGCTCCCGAGAGGCGCATCTGGTAAAGGCACTCCGAGTGGAGTGCTGGATGCGCCCTATAGCCTGGAGGTCACCGGTTCGAGTCCAGGCTACTCTATTGTTGACATTAGATGGGAGCTGCCAGGAGGTGGCGCACAATTGGCCAAGCGCCGCCCGGGGGGGAGGGCTTAGGTCGGCCATGGTGTCCTCGGCTCACCGTGCACCAGCGACCCCTGTAGTATGGCCGGGCGCCTGCGGGCTTGCCTGTAAGCTGCCCAGAGCTGCATTGTCCTCCGACGCTGTAGCTCTGAGGTGGCTGCACGGTGAGTCTGCAGTGTGCTTCGGAGGACAGCATGTGTTCGTCTTCGCTGCTCCTGAGTCAGCATGGGGGTGGTAGTGGTGAGCTGAGCCTAAAAATAATTGGATATGCCAAATTGGGAGAAAATAATAAAATAATTCGCGATTACTAAATTAAAAAAAAAGAAAAACCTGCAGGATAGGGGCTCTCCAGGACCAGGGTTGGAGACCCCTGCTGTAGAGACTACTGTTCTGAATTATCAAGCCCTTGCCATGTTGTGTTTCCTCAGGGACGGGTGTTCAGTCGAGGGACCCCCTGAGCCTGGAGCCTCCCTCAGCCCTCCCTTCAGTCACGCCGACCCCCAGCACAGCAGGGCAGCATGGCCGGGAGGGGTTAGACTGCGGCTCAAAAACAGGTACGCAGGCCAGAATCTCCAGCCATCTGCCCCATATACATATCTATAATATTAATACTACAAATATGAATAATACAAGTAAAAGACAAAGACAGTCATACACACTAGTTTAAAGGGGTTTTTTTCCAAGTAATTTACTTTCTTCAAGGTGTTGTCTTGGAATACTATTAGGAACTGATTCATGGTTTTCCTCAGGTAATATTTCACTAAGCAAATATCTCACACGGACACAGGGCTCAGTGTTTTTGACAATAGGCTGCCAGTTCTATCAGCTAAACCATGAACAGAAATCCAGATTCCTCTATGGCCCACGTCATTGCTGCAGATTATTGCAGGCTGTTATCTTCCTCACTGACAGAACTGAGAGGCTTTATTTGCTGTCAGGTGCATGACATGCACTGAGCGCTGGCATTTATAAGAGTTGCAATCAGGAAGGAACAGAGCCCGTCCAAACGGTCAGTGACTCTCGTCTAACTGAGAGTCAGTGAAGCAAACTGGAATGTGAGCTGTAAACCACAGAGAGAAATTCCTACCACCAGCATTCTCCTTTCTTAATTGTCTTTTTTTTATTAACTAGATATAAGAAATTCCAACCATGGAGGTAATGTCTTAGAACAGAGAGGGCCCAAACCCTGTGGTCCTGTCGCCCCCTTCCCCTGCTACATCTGTTTGCTTGTAAGCTTTTATAAACATTTCTTAAAACTTTAAAAAAACAAAGAAAGCTGTTCATGAAAACACCGTACCAATAGGGTATGGACTAATATACCTAACACTTCCTCTTGAAATAGTCATTTTAGTTTTAGGGCAAAAAAGATTATGTAAAATTTTCATAATTTCAAAAGAAGTATTTAAATGAAAGACCCCACAAAAATTGATTAAACTCAGTCCTTTACAAAAATAATAACATAATCCAGTCAATGTTTTTTTTTTTAATATAAAATAATTCGGAACTTGCAAACAGCAACTTAAAGGCTTTTGAGTGCATCTGAGTTGTTACTCAGATAGTTGCTATATAATTTACATTTTTTCCACATTTGCATACGGCTTTAAAGATTTGATAATTTGCCTGTTTAGGTTTAATTTTGCTGTGCAAGTAGCAGTTCTGTGAACAGTTTCAACTGTCATATGCGAGGATCAGCAGTCAAAGTTATTTTGTGCCCCGGTCCACAGCTAGAACAAAGCGTTTATAGGGATAAAACATCAGCCCTCAAATGGCTTCTCTGGTTTGTAGAAAGAAAGGAACATGTGGAACCCTGGGTAATTAGAAGGCAGGAAGTACTGTGTTCTTGATGCAAATGCATCCCTTTGGGACTGGGTGTCACAGTTTTTGTTGTGCAAATGTCCACGTCTGTTCAGCGGAGGTCACGCAGAGGTTGGGCAATGAATCTTCTTGCATTCCGTCGTTCTCGTCCCAAACTCCTCTTCATTGGTTGTGTTACCCTAAACTGGATTTGGGGTGGATTAGAATCATAAAATAAAGTTGGCTGCGGTAATCGATTGAAATGTTAACATTTCTGTTAACTGTTCAAAAATGGATTAAGATAAGAAATGATCAGCATTGACCCAATTCCTGTGTTGATTATCATTTATGTAACACATTTATGATAAAAATGACTTTTACTCCCATTTCAATAAAACGTAACCACCCTTTTCAATTTCAGTGCATTTGGTCAACAACTTTAACAGTGCTGGAATTACCATATTCACCAGACCAGTCACTATATACTGTCTAGTATGTCTTGATGCTTTGAAGGCTCCTCTGCTAGGGATCTGTTTTGCTTCCTTTCTGTTGCCTAATGCTGAATGGAATGCATTTTTAGCAGGCCATCAGGCACGCTTAGAACTAGTACATCCGATAGTACAGTTCAATTACTGTTGGATCTATTGTTATCCCTTGCATCTGCTGTAGGTCTCAGTTGAAATGCCAATCATGTGAACTGAACCAAAGTCAATAACAATTTAGGTGGCTAAAGATCTAAATGCATTCTTTCTGCATTACATTATTATAAAAATGTTTTCTCCATTGCTGCGCTCGTAAGACTGGAGGTTGACCGGCAGAAGCCAGACACTTAAAGAGCAGAATGCACCATTCTTGTAATCTTTCATTTTGTTTGGAGAAGCCTGCATTGTTGGGGAAATGAAGTAATATAGCTGATACCCAAGCCAACTGACCGTGCCACTCTGCATGTTTTCTAATATCCTAGCATAGTCAAATTGACTTGGTACCCAGTTGTCAGCATCAGTGATTAAAACAGTGTACTTTTTGTGTATTGTAGACATTCATTATGGACTCATTGTTTCATTGCAGATCTGAACCCCTTGACTATAATGCAATCCCTGTGTTATACATGCATCCGAGCCTGCAAATGACTGCCTGCTTCTTTGAGGTGCACGACACCTTGATTGTCCTTTGGCAATACAAAGCAAAGCAAAAGGCATTGAATTGATTGGCCGTTGCTTTTGTCTCTCTCACCTGTTAGAGACCCCTCATGTTGTTGATGTGATTTGGCCATATGCAGCGATTCATCTGTAAGCAATGCTGGCTACTGCTGAGATAGTGTTATATGAAATCAGGTATAAAAAATCATTCATGCATGCTGGCTGTGTGTTTAGTTTGTGATTTTCTGCAAGTGCATTACTGCGGAGACAGCTGTTTTTGCTCCATCTTACTTGTCTGTTACTGGAGGAGCGTATTGCACAGCGATTATGTAAAGTACTGTTAAATCCCAAATTGTCAATTTCCTGGGCCGATTTTTAGAGAATTGAGTCAAGCAGCTGGAATGGGAATTATCAACTCGTTATCAGCTTGGAACATTCATTCGTGAACTCTTGTGTCTTGCAATGTCTTACTCACAAAGCCCCCTTGGTGTTTTGTTATTTGTAAATCCATAGGTTTAATTTAGCAGGGTGGCAGACCCCTGTGTATGTCTTCAGAACCATAACTGTACAAAATCTTGTTTTCTCAGTTACCACATGGTGATCTTCATAAACTGCAACCATGTGTTCGTTTTTATAAGCATATGAAATCAGTTTCAGATAGGAAAAGGCAAGGCAGAGGTATGTTTTACAGAGACAACATCTTAACTCTTTACAGGATGTTTACTTCATCCGTTATCATATGAGCTGTAATGATAGTTAATTGCATGTTTTAATAAGAGAGACGCTTTTCTGTGCCCACTCTTGCTAAACCTTCACTCGTTGCTAGTATACCAAAGCTGGTGCACCACAGCACAATGGAGCTGCTTGGGGCTTTTTACCGTAGCAAACTGAAGAGGAAGAAGAAGAGAGACCACATACAAGGAGCTTTGTGTAAATCGCCCTCTGAAAACAGTGTTAACAGTATAGCGACTGGTTTTATTACTAAAATGCTGGGATTTACAGCCAGGTAACTTCTGTAATTTCTGTTATTTATTTATACATCTCTTGTTCATTATTAAGTGTGTAGAGTACAAATGTTTTTAATAATGTACTTTGAGAAGTCTATTGGATAAGCTTTTTTTTTTTTACTTCAAATAGTCTTCACCATTATTTTTCAGTTAATTTACATAACAAGAAATTTGTAAAATAAAAAAAAATATATATATATATATATATATATATATATATATATATATATATATATATATATATATATATTCAGGGGCTTTTAAGTAGTCTTTTTATTTTTTATTTTTTTGTATTTATATTTTTTTGGAATTGTGATCGCAAAGTATAACGCAGCATCCTTAGCCAAGGTTGTCTGTTTGTCGCAAGCAAAACTACACTCACACACTTCACTGCTACTGGCAGGGCTTGTAATAGTTTAGCTGCTGGTGAACCTGTGGTCTATTTCTTCATTGTACTAATAGCTTTAGTTTTGTATTTACAGTCATGGCTGGAGATGTATGTTACTATTATCCTTTTTTTTTTACTGTTGCTTTGCATTGCTTTCTTGGTGGCACATGTAAATAGTTTAAAGATTTAAGAAATCCTTCCAGGAATTGTTTTTGGGGTTGAATAGGTCGGCAGTGATTTTCTCCATTTTTCTTTTATTGTGTTTCAAAAAATAAATATTTTTAAAGCACTGAGGAGTTTGTTTAGCGAACTCCCTACAAGAATGGTTTCTGGTGGGAATGATCTAAGTTAAATACATAATAAACTGTTCATTGTAAAGGAATAGTATTGGGGTCTGACACTCCAACATCTGTTTCTATCAGTGAGCCTGGCTGTGTGCAAAACATTTAAAGGTGTATCCAGTGTATCCTTGGTTGATTTTAATATAGATCATTTATCATAATGTAAATCGAGTTATTATGCATTACTCAAGGCTGGAATTTTTTCGTTGAAGTCAAAGAAACTAAATAACGTCATCACTGTTATTTACCTGTGTTATTTGTAAAGATTATTTCAGACTGAAGATGGGTAGTACTAATAGGCAAAACCCCTTAAACTTTGAGGGGTTTAAATTGTCAAGACAGACAGTCTAACATATTCCCTGAGAATAACATGTTTTATAAATATACTCCTCAAAGAAATTTTTAAACTACGGTTTGTTTTTAATTCGAAAGACGTCTACATCCTTCACATTTTGGCCGGTCTTTTATAACCTGTATCGTTTCCCTCAAGTTTCTGTGAAATACAGGCTTCTTAGAAATGCTTAACCTGATTTCCTGTGCACTTATATCCTTCTTCATTCTGTTCCATTGATGTACACAGGCGAGGTGAACCAGCATCCCGACCTCACTCCTGGCACTCAATCAAATTAGGGGAAAACCAACAGGATCCCAGCATGATGCAAATATCTCAGGGCACCATCAGCACTCCTTGGCACCAAACCTACCCTTCCAGGTCAGTCGGATTTGGTCTGTTGGCATGGTAACGGAAGAATCATCTTTTAATCCTGTCCTATAAACACACGAAAAAAAGAAAAAAAAGAAAATGAAAACAACAGCATTAAAGCAGATTTTTTTCATACTATTGTAAACCGCTTACAATTGCATTGTGTAAGAGTATTCAGTCTTTGAATAGCTTTAGTTTCCTTGAAGAGAAGAAAAGAAAGGCAATTCATTGTGCGGCAGTTTGGCTGTATCAAATACAGGCCTCTGTTTATAAACTGAGGATGGTTACCATTCCAGTAAATTCCAAGTCATTTTTAGCTTGCATGTAAAACATAGTTCAAGTCTATGCGATGACTAATTCCTTACGGCTTTTATTTATAATTAATGAATTAAAGGATGGTTTTGTTTTTTACATTATCTTTGTGTTGTATGCAAGCCAATGATGCTTTAAGCTACTAGAATATCCAAAGAATGTATTCTTTCTATCCTGAATACCCATTGTACAGCTCTGGACAAAAGTTTTGCATCACCTAGAATTTTAGGATTGAGACATCATTTAAAAAAAAAAAAACAATATGAACATAATTTTAGATATTTTATTTAACATCATGTAGTCAAAGAAACTAAAAAATTATATCGCAAAAGTCTACCAGAAGCCACAATATTTCATGTTAGTGTCCCGTTTTTTTTGTTTTTCATTATATATGGAAGTATATGGAAAATTACAAAGCTGTATGTAATTCAGTATGTTAACGTAACATTATTCAGCATGTTTCATCTGACTTAAAACTTAATTAGGGAGATGCTAAACTTTTGGCCATAGCTGTAGATGTAGTTGGTTGGTATACCCTAATTAAAACCCTGTTGTATATCCCTGATTTAAAACCAACCTCACCTGTTAGAGAGGACCTACACATAAAGGAACCAGAACTTGAACAAACAGAAGTACAGTCAGGTCTAGATGAAAACAATGAGAAAGACTTCAATAAAAAATATTTTCGTTTTACTACATAAAGATCTAATGGACCTTAGTAAAATGTACGACACTTGAGTAAAATGGGTTTACAGGTTTTCAAACGTATTTCATAGCAGCCAGTGCTGGTAACACCAGGCATCAATTGTGTTTTAATTTAACATTTTAATTTTTCTTTTTCAGCGCTGTTCTGTATAGTCAGGTTTACCTGTCTGCCTCCCAGCTCTTTCAAGTCTCACCCCCACACACAGTGCCTACTATTACAAATCTACGTATGGGATCATGGAAGCAGTCTCTTAGATCTGATAGGGTTGCGGATTCTATGAAATCTAGAATTCATTTACAAAATGAGTTAGGGGCTGGATCCCGCTGGAAATGAGAGGGTTTCATTTTGACTGTAAGCAAATACAGATCAGGGAGGAACACAATGATCCTGTTGAACAGTTTTTAAGTGGAACATTGTTTTCTGAATTGCGAGTAATTTGTGCATTCAAATTGCTTGACTAAAATAACCCTAAAAGCCGCACCCTATCCAGGGGTTGCTTCCCAGGCTTTTGATAAAATGACCATTTACTGGGTCAGAACAGGAATCTTTTCTAACAGCATGTTACTTGCTGCAGTCATGTGGATCAGTTTTTATGATATTTTTCTTAACAAAAGCCTTTGACAGGTGAACCAAAGCGCAGTGTTGACAGATGCATGCAATTCTCTAAACTGTTTAATGTTCTTCTTTTATTTAGAAACAAAGCGTTCATCGTTCTCTATGAACCATTCCGGAGCTTTCTGGCAGTATTATACAATATCTATTTTAATTGTAACTTTTATCATTGTTCACACTTGCCTTGCTTCCTCCTTTTCTATGATTTTATGTGGTTCTGTATTTCTGTATTTCCTAAAAGTAGCACATCCCTATGCAGAAATTTAGACTGTGTTCCCATGGTAAATTCTAAACAGTAATTTTGCATGATCATTTTGCAGTTTTTCCATGGTTATATTATTATTATTATTATTATTATTATTATTATTACCATGGTTTTCCATGTTTGTTTGTTTTTTAATATGATTCATAGCTATTAAACACTCAGTAATGCTGAATTAAGAAACTATGGTGGACATGTATCAACCGTTTGCGATGGCGTTAAGGCCATAGCGCTGAGTTTATGCCAGCCTTAAAACTGGCCTGTATGTATCACAACACTTTTGACAAGTTAAGGCCGTGTTACCACCACCAAAATGTGCTCCTCCGCTCATTAGCCATGCATTTTAAGTCGCGACAAACCTCAATTATATGCATGGGCAAATTGCAGGTGGGGCTCATTTGTGAATGAAATCTGTGATATTAGAATGAGATTCATGAAGCGGCAGAACAGCAGTGTCGGTGTCCTGCAGGGTCCACACATAAGACAGATTTCAAATTAGTCTTATTTGGGCGCAAAGAAAAAAAGTCAGAAGGCAGCTGATAGGAAAAGAGCATTATAGGGGCCCAGGAAATTCACTGTATTTTTAAAAGAAATTCATGAATGACCATAAAAAAAAATAACGCATTTTACAGAGTGCCACGAAACCGACATTTTATTAAAAAACAAGACAAACAAGCAAAAAAACATTTTCTATTTACATTATATTCTACTGATGTAAGTTGACTAAAATGTGTGATAATTCATGAAGAACATCACCCAAAAACCAAGGCTGAAACATTTTAACATTTAGACTGTAACTCGATTCGATAGTGAAACAATATTTTAAAATGTAACAAACTTCTGCTGGAAACAAGTTGTTTAAAATGGTCTGTGTTGGCTGCAGAAAAAAGTAACAAGCAGACAAAAAAAAAAACCTTGAATAACAAATTAGGCAACATTTTTGAGTTTTGTAAACCTTTAAAACTTATGTTGACACATCAATTAAAATGATTATTCCCATAGCCTGGTTTGCTGCCTCTAATCCTCAAATTCAGGTATTAAACACTGGAGAAACATTAACTGCAAAACCTGAAATGACAAGACATAAGCTTTAGTGTTTTTTCTTTATACACACTGTACATTTCTAGTAGTATGTAGAAATGACATTGTACAGTATGTGGAATTCACCAATCATGAAGCCGGTATTTGTTTGACCCCGTTGCCGTAGTAACCAAATGCATGGCATTGAGCTGGACCTTGTACAACTACTGTAGCGCTGCTTCAATTTGATAAGAGTATGAAACTAACGGGAGGTGAAGAGTACAGTAATGTTAAATACTGTAAGGAAAATAAAATGCATATTTTTTCACGGTAATCAGTCAAGTACACGATTTCCGTGAAATATATATATATCGCATTTAAATGTTGCAGCTTACTCCGGGACTCATTCATTTTGCGCCAGTTAATACAGTCCGGCTGTGTATGTGGTGCATCTATCAAATCAGCAGCTTTGAATTGTTATGGAGTTTGGGAATTCATTAGAGTAGAAGAATAGATCTAAACAATTCAACTACCTATGAATATGTAAAAGGTAAATTCAGATGGTTCACATGTCTGTATAGAATTTCAGCAAACTTTACTTTACTGTTTTAAGGGTAACTGTCCTTAACTGTATCTGAAACTGCTTTACACACTGGTAAGCGGTGCCCTAAATGTGCCCTCCAGAGTAATATACAAGCACACAAGAACTGTACATTTAATAAGAAGTAATGTAGATTTATAAAACAATGCACTCTTGGATAGCTAAACATATTTCAGCTACATTAGCAATCATGGATGCAAGCAACACTAGAAACTTAATCTGATGTATATCCTGCAATTTAGTTATTCCCTGGCATTGCAGATACCATGAAATCTAGAATTCGGTACAATATGTCACTATTTATTTACATACCATACTTGAGGTAAATTCAAACGCCCATTGAATGGGTCTGTTTTGTTTAATTATTCTCTTTTTGGTCTGACAGCTGTTATTACGTCATACATAGAAGTTTTGGTTCAACCTTTTGTGACCAGTGCCAGGGAATGTTTTTGTACCTAACCAACATAAACCAGTCATAAAGTATCAGCATATTCATAATATAGTGGACTTATGTATTAAGTTGAACCCTCACTTAGATTATTGTTATTATCATGGTCTATGCCGGACTGTATGGAATGTGCCAGAACAATGTTGAGCTAAAGTAAGTTTTTATCGAGCTATTGTCAAACCTTTGTTGGTCGTCAGAGTAACACTATACGAATGAATGTGTTGGTGGAGCCCATGACATCATGCTAAACAATGCAATTTAAATGTCAGCTGCCTTTTGTACCTCTTCTGTTTAGTTTTCGCACTGCAGATAAACAGCTGAGATGTTCAGTGGTCTAGGACCGGTGCTAGTGACTCATATAGGGGGAGCTGTTTATCTGTTTGGGGGCACTTGTGACAGTTTTTAAACATGTTCAAATTCCTACATTCCTGCATTTGTAATTCCTTTCAGTGTTCATTTCTTTAATGTCAACTGACGCAAGTGTAATTGAGCTGTATAACCAATCTTTGCAAATCAAAAGGTAAAGAATCCTGCTGTTCTCCAGTAGCTCTTTTCATTTCAACAAAGGAGATGTTTGTATATAATTAATACACAGTACTTTAACACATGCTGTAAGAGCTCTTTGCTTTGAGCCGTAATAAATGGCATTGATGCCGTGACACACTAACACACACGCACACACCCCAGCCATTGGGAGTCCAACGTCCAATCATGTTGCTGGGGTGATGATGTCACATGTTTCCCCTGCATCATCAATGCCCTTTCTTTACTTTTTCTAAATCAAGCTGGCAGTTTCAGCATATGGTTACATTTTTAGGGTGGCAATGCTGAAGATATAAGGGTGTTGTCACTCTAATATGGCAAAATAGTTTAAAGTTGTGAGCAGGATTTATTGCTTTTCTATAATTATGCATTATTAGATGAAGAAAATAAAAAACATCTTAGCAGTGAGATGGACAACATGTAATATGTTCTATTGGAAGTGCATTAATTAAAAGGGAATGTGTTCTTTGTTCTGTTACTAATGAACTGACCCTGTTTATCTTCCTTCTCCCTCCAGCTCCTCCACCAGCGACCTCTCTGGCTATGACCATGGGTACTTAAGGAAGAGTCCGGACCAGTACAGCTCTCGGGGGAGCATGGAGAGCCTTGACCATGGCAACCCCGCTTACAGCTGCCACCAGCTTTCCCCGGCGAAGTCCACCAACAGCATTGACCAGCTCTCCCACCTGCACAGCAAGAGAGACTCTGCCTACAGCTCTTTCTCGACCAGTTCCAGCATCCCAGAGTACCCAGCCCCATCCTTCTCCAAAGAGCGCTCCTGCTCCATGGAGAACATGCACTCCCAGAGGGGACCTGAAAGCATGAAGCAGGCTGACATCAGGTACATCAGGACTGTCTATGACCCCCAGCGGGGCATCTCTGAGGAACGCGAGGTCAGCTCTTCCTTGCTGGTGCGCAACAGCGAGGGTAAGATCCAGTCCGACCCCAGGGGAGGCCGTGCATATGCCAATAGCAGCAGCAGCAGCAACCATGCAGTCAACAGGCACAGCATCGGTCCCGTTTGGGGGCACCCCCACAACATGAACGAAGGTGACAGCACAAAGGGGCCCCCGGTGCCGCCCATGCGCAGAGACAGCTACGTTGCCATCAGGAACCATGAGAGGCCAAACTCCTGGTCCAGTCTGGAGCAGTCCAGGTCTGCCCGGGCCTCACAGAAGGGAGGGTGGCCCCACTGTGGCAGCTCCATCTCTTCAGGGAAGTCCTCATTTTCCGCGGAAGGCCATCTGCATACTGTGGTGGAGAAGAGCCCTGAAAGCAGCCCCACCATCAAACCCAAACAAAGCTTCACTCAGGCACCTCAGCCGGGGACACCAATGCTCCCCACAGGGGTCTACCCAGTGCCTCAGCCAGAGCCCCACTATGCACAGGTCCCATCCAGCTGTCCCAGCGCTAACACCATGCTTTACCCAGCACTGGCGAAAGAGAGTGCTTACGGCACCCAGACAGACCGCAACACCAGTGTGACAGGGGTAGGGGTAATAGCAGAGAATGGATACCAAAGCAACACCACAACGCCATCTGCTTTTTATCAGACAAAGCCCGTGCAGCAGGCAGAAAGCAAGTATGATGTTTCACAGGCCAAATGTGGACTTTACAAGTCTCACTTTACAGCTGCTGAAGACTTGTACACAGGCTCCCAAGCACAAAACCAAGAGGACAGGAGCTACAGTTACAGCACACCCCCAAGTGCCAGAGAGGGCACTAGTGACTTGTACAGCACTCCTCAGCAACCCCCAGTTCAACACAGAGGGGAAAGGGAGGCATATCCTCAGTGCACAGAAGATCAGGCAAATTTAGACAGGCATCAATGGAAAAGGGAGGAAGAGGAAAGCATAGATATACAGTGGACCGAAGGTAGTAATCAAGTATGGAAAAATAACCAGGAGAATGTGGCTTTATCTCAAGCAGGCTTTAAGGAACCGCAGCAACCCTGGGAAACCTACAGCGAAATCCAACTCCAGGAGTCATGCAAAGATTTTAAAGAGGCTTCCTCTGAGCCCTGGAGCGACCTCAAAGGACAGCACAGCGTGTCATCTGTGTGGCAGCAGGGACAGCCACAACACAAGCATGAGGACCCTTCCCATCAAAAACAGCATCCTTTGAGCCCAGAATGCACCAGGAGCCAGTACAGCACCAATAGCACCCAAAGCTCTCAGAATGGGAAGAACGAAGCAGCCAAACAGCGCTGCTCAGTGCTAGAGAAGGTCAGCAAGATAGAGCAGCTTGCGCAGGAGAATCAGCGAACGCAGAGCATGGGCAGCAGTGGCTACAACCCCGGCTTCGTCTACGGGCGGCTGAGCCAGTCTTCAAGTGGGAGGAGCTCATACACCAGCATTGATGACATTCGCAGCAGGTTGAACTTCCCAGAGGGGCCAAGCACAATTAGGCAGCAGGCTTCCCCACAGAATTATGTTAGGGAAGTGAAGAGCACAAGTGGATCAGAAGAGCTGAGGCAGCAGCAGCAACAGACAGTGTCAGCCCATCAGCGAAGGAAGAGCGAGTACTATTCCCCGCATATTCAGAATGAGCCACAGAGTATGGTGGCCCAGCTACAGAGGAGCAAGAGCACTTTGCAGCTGAGCAGTGAGGAGGAATGCAAGGAGAACCAGTGGAGGGATGACTTTTCAGCCCCCCACCACGACAAGACATTCAACAGGGCCTACAGGAACAGCATCAAAGACGCCCAGTCCAAGGTTCTCAGAGCAACCTCCTTCAGACGCAAAGACTTGGAAATCAGCCCGTCCCAGCTAAACAAGCACAGGTCTGTGGACAGAACTACCTCTGATCAGACTGTGAGCAGCACTCCCAGGACTAGCGTGGTGTCACATCACACCCCCAAGGAAAGGCACATCGTCACTCCTGAGGCAAACAGCAGCAGTCCAGCACCAGAACTCCCCAGCGCCCCCCCAGTAACGCACCAGATTCCTCGCATCGGGGGACGTAAACGACTCACAGCAGAGCAGAAAAAACGATCTTATTCAGAGCCTGAGAAGATGAACGAGGTAGGGATGTCGGACAGTGACTCCTCGCCTTTTCCCACACAAAGGAAGAGCACCCACCACTTGCTTTTCCCAGAGGCGAGCGTGGCAGACCGCAGGAGACTCTTCGAGAGAGAAGGCAGAACACACTCCGCCTCTACCGCAGCCAGCCTGTCCCGGCCTGAGCTAAAGCAGCTGCAGCAGAGCGCGCTGGCCGACTACATCGAGCGCAAGATGGGGCGACGACCCTCCGGCAGGGAGCGCCCCCAGAGCTCCTACCTTCAATCTGTCAACTCCGACTCCTCCCAGAGCCTGTCCTCAGCCTCCAGCTTGAGCTCTCTGCAGGACCAGAACTACTACCGACGGCAGCCTACCAACAAGCAACCTGAAACAGGTAGAGTCTCTTCCACCCTGCCCCCTGGCCTCCTGGGCTATTTTGACTTGGATAGGAACCAGTCGAGACACTCTTCCTGCAGCAGCTCCGTGTCCAGCCGCCACAATGGCAAGAGGCAGCAGAGATACTACAGCTCAGAAATGGAGCTGAGCACAGCAGTGTCCGCACCGCAGGACCCCTGCAGGCACCGTAGACTGTCCCACTACACACACCAGACACAGAAGCAGCCTTTCGAGAGGGGGTCCCCGGCTAGGAATTCAGGGAAGTGTGCCTCTGCCGAAGACCTGCTGGAGCGCTCGGAGAACCAGACTGTTGCCATCCATGTACGTTGCAGATCGTCTCCTTCAGCTGAGAAGCTAAGTCAGGTATGTCCTGCAGTATGGAGCTAATGTGTTACTGTATATATTGTGACAGAAATAAAAGCCCAAGTATTTTGGAAAGTAACCGAAAACAATAATTTCATACAGTATATCAAAAGCCAAAGACCCCCAGAAAAAAAAAGGTTTTGGGTTATCTCGAAAATAGCTAAAAATACGCACCGAAAAATCTAATTAATAAAAACCGAAAAACAGAAGCCCTAATTATAATAAATAGCCCAGCCCTGTCTGCCTGTTACCATATAAGACACTTTATACAGTAGTTATTTATTAGAAAGAAAGTTTGAACTTCACAAAGAAAAAAGCTTGTACAAAATGTTGATGGGAACATTGAGGCCAGCTGTGCAAATATTTTCCATACCAGAATTGTTTCAGTTAAAAAATACAGTAAAGTCCATAGGCTCTACTGAAGGATTGAAAACTAAAATAAAGAAATAAAACCTTATACTGCATCCTTTAAGTTTAATAGTGAGAATGGATTAACTGACATGAAAAGTAAACACTGACTGGTGTAGCCAGCCAGATATACAGTAATCAAACAGAACATTTGGGTGTAGCCTCTGGCTGGTATTTTAAAAGGTCATGGGAGCCGTTTAAACAAGCACTTGCGGTTGCCGTAAAATAAATTCATAACTTCACCAGTATCGAAGGTTCCATCAGTTTTACCAGCAGTCTTAACCACAATGCAAAAGTCTTTTTTAAATTCATCTCACCGAGAGGGGCCAGAATCCGCAACGGCAGTGCAACACACAACACTGCCTGTTACACTAGGATGGTGAAAGTTCTAGAAGTCTCATTGAAGAGTGCCTTAGAACAAGGGAGTACCTCAGGTGACAGTGTGCAGGTCTGCACGATAAGGCGCTCTGTAGAAATCGAAGCTGCTGTGTTGTTGTTAAACAAGTCCCTTTTAGAAACAATAGCTTTCAACAGCTGGAGAGGCAAAAAGCTGTCAGGAGGTTGTCTTTCATGAGCCAGAAGTGGCTTGTATTCTGTTAAGAGTTGAGGAGGTAGAAAGTTGATATTATCAGAGCGCACAGCCTGAGTTCATGAACGTGTGTGTTTAAATTATTGCTGTTACTGGGCTCATAAATGTTATGTGCCTGCTCCTCACCAAGAGTAAACTGTCAGCGTTGGTATATTCTTTTTGACAATCACTTTATATAATTAGTAGCCTGCAGTATGCGGCCAGGTGAATGTTAAAAACCTGAACATGTGACGTACAAGCAATAGTAATGAAGAAGTAAATGATATCGGTGTGCAAACATATTAAACGTGACAGTGGCATTACGAAATGCAAAAACTTCTTCCCTGGTCCTTTACTGGGTCCTCTCTCAGTTGAGTCATATTTTTTCAAATGAAGAGCCACTAATGTTCTTTTATCCTATTTTGGTCAAAACCTCCCTTCTGCTGTCAAATTGCTGAAATAAGTGGGGAAGTATGCTCCATTTGCAAAAGGCTGCCGCTGGGCTGAGTGAACTAAAGTCACACGGACAGCAATGGAGGAAGTACATATTGCTTTTCCTGTGCAGTGGCCATTAACAAGCATTGGGTTCCTTTCCAAAATGTCTTGATCAGAGGTTGCAGATAGATAAAGGGCTTGCTGATCTCTGAGGGGGGGGAGAGAAAGAGGGAGCAGAGACGTGACTGTTGCCTTTAGAAGCTGATGGCAGATATAGAGGAAATGATTGTGATAGCTGCCTGTGATTTATCTCAGTGAGAAGGCTAATGGTTAGCTTTTTGGTCTTCAAAACCCTGGGCTTATAGAGTAGGAAAAAGGAATTGAACATTTGAATCATCAATTAATTCTCACCTCTGCTAATGTAAGCTCTCCACAGTACAAATTTGTTGTTTTTACCCCCACCGAAACTTGCCCTCCTGTTTTCTAGGACTGTGCCATGGGAGTAAACAAGCTGTTTGGCGGCTCAGTGAAGGATCCTCTTTCTTCAGCTGGCAGTGGAAACAGGTATGCAAGCATGCTTGTATTTTGAAGCTGGAACAAGCAACCCTAAATCCCTACCAATAAAACAAGGGCTCACTGTGTTTAATTGTACAGTACACTGTGAGCTCTTATTCTGCCTTGTCTAGTGTGCACCTCTGGGAGCTGCTGTGAGAGGGGAATTGGGTTTTGTTTGTGTAATTAAATGTTTAAAAAATGTAGACTTCACTTTCAGGTACGGTAGGTAAGAAACTAATACCACTAATATCACAATAAACATTTTTTTATGTTTATGTTTCTTTTTTTGTTTAGTTTTTTAAGAAAATACTGGCCTACTTGACAGTGAGGAACTCATAGAGGTTTATTTTTTAACATTCATTCATTATACAGTCACACATTTTATCAATTTCATGTGACTTTATGACCTAAAACATTGCTTCTTTGTTATCTTCTGTTTTTTGTTTTAAGTGAAAGAAATAATCAGGATGCACAGTAATTTAAAACAAAAAAGACAAAATGCTTCCGGTTCACTTCAGATAGTCTAATTGTCTCATGCTTCCCCAAAAACCACCTGCAAAACTCTTAACTCCCAGAGTACAGCTGACTTCCTTCTAGATTTATACTGTGGGAAACAGGAGAGAAGGATCCTTATCCCGGAAATACCATGGAAGATGTAGGCAGCTGTTCTCTTTCCCCTTAGAATATCCCTGTCCTGGGAGAAAGGGAATTGGCAGGTGCCCTGTGAAGCTTGGCACTGTGAAATATGATTGCTATACAAAAACATTTTGCATAAACTAGTCATAATAAGATGTAGTTAAATCAGCATCCACTGTATTCAGATGGTACAGTATGTCCTCTGTGCCACTTTGAACAATAGTATTTCATAAACAAGGGTCATACTTTTAAGAAACAAAGTCGTAATCTGGGTAAAAAAAACAAAAAAAACAAATGAAAAACTAAATTTCTTTAGTGTTTATCAACAGAGGTGTAGCCGGTACAGTTTGTTCCCTGATTGTCTTGTCAGATGTTTAATGATTGCTACTGTAATGTGTAATGTATCTCCATACCCCAAGGCGACGTGTACCAGCTATTAAAAATAGAACCAAAGAGAGAGAGAATCTGGACTTTCCCTGCATAGTTGAAATTCTTCATTAGTCTTCCTTGAAGCCCCACCTGACCAGATTCAGCTGTTTAAAAAAACTAAACAAAAAAAAATGCTTATTTATCTTTCACACTCATTCACATAGGAAGAGAAGGAAATAAAGAAGGCAAGAAGCAGTCAAAACTTTTGGAAAAGACAATATTGACAATATAGATACATTATGGGCCTTATTCATATCCTGTTGTTAGTTTTATTATTAATTAAATAATGTTTGATACATATATCTATAAAGTTGTTCAATTCACAATACAGTAGTCTAAGAGAACGAAGTGCTCTCTCAGCCAAAGTGTTCTCTAAGAGTTAACCACCAGACACAATATGAATTAATAAATAAATACATATTTATTATTTGTCATCATGAACCATGTGCATCAACACATGCAATTAACAGAATAGGTAAGAGACAAGCAATAGGCAAGTGTATGTTAATAAACTATGATAATAAAGTGTACGGACAAACTAACGTTAATAAACTAAATGAACACAACACACCTACACTCGTTAAAAAATGCAGCAGCAGCTCTAGATTAATTATGAATACCTGTAGAGGAACAATATTCATGACATGCACAAAATTATTTAACAGAATGGTGAAGCAACTCACCAGAACGGAAAACACCAAATTGCTCTGCGACTTGTGACTGATTCAGGTTTTTTTCAGGAGCTCGAACAATTTCCAACTTTTTGTAGCAAGAGAAACAGCGGTGCTTTCGCCATTTGTTTACATGACATTTTGTAGCGATGAGGTCCACTCATGGAAATCAGAATACAAAACAAGGCAATGATATGACAGCGGTTCTGGAAAGATTGAATAAACCAATCAGTGTGCCTCAAGACACTCTAGCGATGACAAGACACGTTTGAAAATATTTTTGAATAAACCACTTGAATTTAAGTTTGATGATGATGAGTTGTCAGGTTACAAAACAGTACTGTATCAGTTGTGAACGAATCACTAGCAGTGCCCCAAAGGTGTTCTTTGAAGCAAAGTTCCTGTTCCTTTAGCCGGAGCATTTACAATGGGGAAAATCTGTTTCACCGCAAGGGTGTTCTCTGAGGCGAAGTGTTTTCTTAGGCGGTATGTACGCGGAGGTTACTGTACTGCTTATATTCATGTACATTTACATCCTATCCATTCATATTTTGAGAGTTTTTGTGGTTCATTTTTGGCTCATTTGTTTTTTTAAAGTGAAAGATGAAGTCAGTGAAGACCCTTACTTAGCCCATCTTTGTTCTCAATCATTCTGCTTGTTTATCTTAAATAGTTTTCATTCCTGAAGGGTGAACTTATTATTATTATTATTATTATTATTATTATTATTATTATTATTATTATTATTATTTATTTCTTAGCAAATGCCCTTATCCAGGGCGACTTACAGTCATGAACAAAAATACTTGAATTGCATTGCATTATCCTAATCAGAGACTTGCAATTAATGATAACGATGAGGGTAATTTATAATACAGTATCATTCAGCATAATTAAAGTGGAGTCATAGTTTAAGTTAAGATCTCTGATAAAAAGAAACTTGCCTCAAGCAATCATCTGAAGAATCTCAGACTTGAGAAACAAGTAAGAGTTTTATTTTTTTTTTTCTAAAGTTTGCTGACTCATTACATATTTCTATAAATGATTCACAACGCTGAATATAAACAATACCAATGGGGGACATTCCTTTGCAGTTAAAATACTTCCTGCTTAATCTGTTATGGAAAAAATAAATACTTTCAATCCTGACCGTAGTTTAGTCTTTGAGGCAGCCTGACACCATGATCAGGGTATCCGTGTGTTTTGATCACAGTTGGGTGCGCTAGTTAGATTTCAAACAATTAGAACAACTCATAACCTGCTGTGTTCTTGGATTGTTTAACTTTACATTTGCAGAATTTGCATTTTGTGCAATGATATTAGTACTTTACTTCCTTGTGAGGGATTAGTAGATTAAATTCAGAGTACAAAGGGTCTGCTCATGGTAAGATATTATGTTTCTTTGTCTTGCACAGGTTCAGTGTTGTGCATCTATGTCATTGCATGTATACAGACCCCTTCATTTGTAGATGGTTTCTCAGTCACCTAACACCACTATACCTGCATTGCTCTATTGTGATATCACTGCATTTCCACTGAGTTCATATCACATTCACAAGGCTGTTTGCCTCTATCCCTAATAAGACTTCACCTGGTATCAACAGCCATCTAGTGTTTCGGCAGAAAATTGCCCAGTGGTGATTTATTCTGTGTACATTTCTTCATTAGTTCAAGTCTTTATATTGATTCAAAAGTTAGTAACGGATCCTGATCCTTACAAAATACTGTACTTTATAAATGCCATTCTAGAATTAACTTTTCCTGATTCTTTTTTTTTTTCTGCAGACGTCCAGAGAATGAAGACAAAGAAATTATCCAAAGGACAGTTTCATCATCTCACCCTGCCACCAGCTATGGGGTTGAGCACAGCCCCCAGATTCTGAGCAGCAAGCCTGTGTGGAAGGAGAGACACCAGCACACAGACCCCCAGAGACCCAGTAGCACTTCAAGCCTGGCATCGCCAGCCCCTGTCACTGTGCAGACTCCTCACCACAGTTCAAGCTCAGAATCAGTAGAGACCACAAAGCCACCAATCCCCCTGGGTCAAAGCATCCACAGCCAAACTCTAACTAAAATGCAGGGCACAGTGCCAAACCCAGGTACAGGGCTAAGCATCACCAGCAACGACAGCACAACAAACACCGTCCAGGCCAGCTTGAGGAGACAGAGCTCCCCTGAGAACAGAGCTTCAGAAGAAATCCTGGAAGACCAGCAGAGGAAAGCCAGGCGCCCTCAGAGACCTCCACCTCCCAAGATAAAGTGGGTGAACTCATTCAGCGAAGAAGACAGTCCACCTTTCTCCAGAGACGTGTTCCAAAGACCCGCCCACGCCACAGACCAGTACAGCTCTTCCTCTGAGACAGAGACCCTGACTGCGAGCCCCAGTCCCTGCTCCCAGCGACGCGACACTCTCTGCTCCCTGCGAATCTCTGAATCCCGGCTCCAGTCCCCGTCCTCTTTCTACTCCCTTCAGGACGATGATGAGGTGTTCATTTCAGACCCCGCACCACCTCCACCACCTCCACTGGAGCTCCCTGCGGTGCTGGACAGTGCAGAGGACTTCCCTCCCCTACCTGCGCTGCTAGCATTCACCCATGGTCAAGCATGTGATGTTTTCACCTCTGTTCCTGAACCACAGCCTACAAAAAGGTACCTAGCATTCACTATCATTATAAGGCAGTTTCTTGTATTGCTTTACATATAAACAGTTATGACCACATACAGGACATACAAGTACTGTATGTGGTTAGCAAGGCCAAAGGTTTCTGAATTACAAGGCAAGGTGTCTTCAGCGGTTTCTGTTGGTCCACAGGAACTGTAGACTGGCTTTGGGTTTCTGTTGTTGTTCTGTTGAGTTATCTTGCTGAGTTGTTATATTCAGTCTTGCTTGTTACATTATATGTTACATTATATTATTATACAATTCATATCTTAAACTGAAGTTACAGTCCCTATTCCCAAGTTGAAAATCTAGTGCTACCTTAAACAGCTGAAATAAAAATAAACACAAGCTGCAGGACTGAAAAACCAGAACAACTTGTTGAAAATGAGGTGACAATCCTAATCTTAGCTCAGAGGTGAAAATGCAAATTTAAAACTTTTTTTCTGTTTGCATGAATTATGGTTTTTTCTTTCCCTGTTCAGCATGAAGAGCTTTTCTGAAAACGTGACAAGCCAGGACAGGTCATCCTCTGCGGGGGAAGAGAGAAGATTGTCCTCGACACACATCCTACCTGAAAGCTCATCGTCGTCCAGGACACCAAACCAGGGCCTTGCCTCGTCAACACACAAAGGATCGCCTATAACACTGCAGAACGATGGAAGTCTGAGTGTGGACGAGCCCTGGGAAAGGGAGAAGGCTCTGGGCTGTTCTGATGGCCACCTTGAGGCTCTGGAGGCAGACCACCCCTGCCTGAAGGAGCAAGAGAAGTCTGCAGAGGACATTAAGTCTGAGGAACTGGCCAAGGAGATCATCACCAAGGACACGTCTCTAGCTTGCATCCTGGATCCCAGCTCCAAACTGAAGACCACCATGGACCTGATGGAGGGGATCTTCCCCAAAGGCAACACCGTGCTGAAGCAGAACCAACTCCAGAAGAACAAGAAGAGACTGGCCAGCAGAGCCTCTTCACAGGAGGACAAGTAAGTCAACCAACCTTTTTACTCCAAAAGTATGTACATTAGAGTGTTTAGGATACACAGGTAGTTTTGAACTCATCTTCAGTGCAGGAAGACATTACACATATGGTCTGTTTCTAATCAAAACAATGAAAATGTACTTTATACATGAATGAAAAACAATAATTGTAATTGTGTTGGGTGGATTTGTTACACATCCTGATGATGAACCCAGTTTGTTGTGGATGTTTCACAATATACCTCAAAGTTGAGCGCCGCCAAATGTGAAAATGAACCATATGTGAAAGGGTCATAAGACAAAGCAGTCTGATTCATTAGAGTTTTTACTATGAGCTTAATTAGCCATATTATATACATAAAAAGCTCAGGTGTCTGTAATTAAAGGGTACATTCAGGGCCAGATTAAGTTTAATGGGGGCCCAGGGCTGTTATCGTTTTGGGGGCCCCTCTTTGCATATTCATTTGCTACCCTTTACTGTTTTACTACCACCACATTCGATTAACATTAATGTCAAATTCATTCTTAGCTGATCCATATTTTACCTGATTCGATGTTTGAATTAGCTCCAGTTTTGAAAATGAGCATTGGCCACAGCGTTAGTTACTGGCAGTTTCAAATACAAAATGACAAGCTGTCTGGAAATGTGTTGTCCTTATCTCTTACGAATATGTACGTGTATAATAGGTTTGTAGTAAATATATATGCAGTCAAAAAATGTTTAGCAAATAAACAAGGATAGTACACAGCGCTTTCTTATGTAATGTTGTTTTTTTATTATTATTTGTGTCAGCAGAGCTGCACACACAAGAACAACATTTTCTTATTATTATTTATTGTTTTTTTGGGGACCAAATGAGGCAGGCTAAAGACATCCTAAAAACTTCATGGAAACCCGGTTTAAGAAAGCTGTACAATAGCAGTAAGTCGCGCAAGGCCAAATTGAAACTCAGGCACAAACACAGCCTCCCGTATTTCAATATGAATGAGTTTATTTGCATTGGAACGAGAATTGCTCATTCTAAAAGAAAACTACATGGAAACACACACAACCTGAAACTACTACCAAAATAGAGTGAGAAAAAGGTGAGACTTATTTTTATTTTTCCATGGAGATTGCCCCACTGTATTCCATATAAACCTAGGTCGTTTCCTCTTGTTGATTTCTCTCTAATGTATTTTCCTAAGTCCTGGTACCTTCACATACACTTGTTGGTATTAAAATAGCGTGTCACGTTCACGCCGCAGCACACCTGATAAAAGTGGCACGTGACGTGATTGCAGGTCAAGTCATATGATCAGGCAGTCCCTGCTCCTCCAACTCAATACTGCTTGGTAAAAACAGACGTGTTGTTCCGATCCACACAGTCACACGCTACTTATTCATTTTTTAGATATTATATTATAAATTTTATATATTTTTTGGGGCCTCTCAAAATCTGAGGCCTTGGGCTGCAGCCCCTGAAGCCCCTGCATTAATCCGGCCCTGGGTAAATAAGGACCTTTTTATTTTATTGTGTTACATGTTCCCATGTGTTGCTACAACTTAAGGTGTGTGTATTGTTTTACATTTTTAACATTTTGACCACTTTTTTAAGCTTTTAAATTGCATTCCATGCCTCAAGATGGCTTCCCATGTACCCGCATGGACCTCTCAGAACTACATTTCCCATTATCCTCCTGCTCATGGGAAATGTAGCATTGTTGTGTTTCCAAAAACCTACTGCAGCCCTTAACAACCCTGGCCTTAAAACCACATTTAACTGTGTACAAAATACGCTTAAGAGTAATAGCAATACGGTTCATATTTTTGACGGTAGTGGTGTTTTGAATAATTTGTATTTTAGTTTTTATTGTATTCATTAAATAAAATAATTATAGTGTTTTAATAGCAATGATTCATTTTAACAATCGATATGGAGTGGAGTGGTATTCTTTAAATAACTGACGAGTGAATAACAAAGTCAAACCTGGATTTTGTTGTAATTCTACTGAGTTTCAAAAATAAGTTTCTGAAGCAAAAAACAAATCACGTTGTTTACCTTGTGTTTTCATTGTGTTCAGGAGAGAAGACAAAGAAGGAGCTGCAACCTTACTGACCTGCTCAACGAACTACAGCACATCCAGCCCCAAAGCAGAGCTGCTGAATAAAATGAAGAGCCTGGAGACAGACCTGGACGAGGAGGAGGCACAGAGTGATGTAAATGAGAAGAAGGTACTGTATGATGAAATAGCGTCACTCCTCTCCCCTTGTCTGCATCTTGCAATTATCCTTTACCTCTCCAGATTCTCCAGAAGTAAATTCTCATCTAACAAGCTTGTGAAGTACTGTATTTTACAATGAAAGCTTTTGGAATGATTATAGTGCCTCCTTGTGGAATCTTACTGCATTGAAGTTCCGACTCTTGGTTTTTAGTAAGTTACATTTCCGTGTGCAAGACGAACAGCACAATTAATACATAATTAACAGCCACAATAAGTTCATCAATTTTATATCGGTTCAGATAACTGGGAATCCTTGTGTGCTTAGCGGTCTTGTCAGAGAGATTTTGAAGCCAGATATTGATTCCATCAAATACACGTTTGCACAAGCAATCATATAGGAACATCAACTTAGTTCCATCAGCAATAATTGATTATACAATGATCATAGCAATAGTTTCTCCAGGTATGGAGGTATGGAGGTTATTGCAGGATGTGCAGTAAATTCAGCTTTCTCCTAAAGATGCCTTGCTGTAGTGCATGTTAAGGAACAGTCTTATTGAATGGGTTATTTACTCACATCGCTGTATGTTCTGGTTAATAGATGGTTTTGTTTCCCTCTTTGATAGCTGGAGCTGGTGAATAACATCACCCACAAGCTGGAGGCGCTGCACAGTGCGAAGGAGAGCCTGCTGGACGACGTGAAACAGAACAACTCCCTGGGAGAGGAGGTGGAGGCCCTCATCAAGGGGCTATGCAAACCCAACGAGTTCGACAAGTACAAGATGTTCATCGGGGACCTGGACAAGATCGTCAACCTGCTGCTGTCCCTGTCGGGACGCCTGGCACGAGTGGAAAACGCCCTGAGCAATCTGGACGAGGAGGCCAGCCCTGAGGAGCGGGTACGCAGTCCCTGCATTCTCTCTGTCCCAGTCTATACAGACTGCTTGTCGAGAGTAGACAGTGCGCCACCTCATTTTAAATGGGTGGGCAAAGTGAACAGGTTTTATCAAAATGAACTCTTCTTATATCATGATATCTGGGTTAACAGTAATTCTTAATGTTATACTGTACTAATCCCCCCCCCTCCCCTTTTCACCTAATTTGAGCGTGAAAAGTGTTTCAAGTAAAAAAAAACAAACAGCACTTATTTAAAGTACCAGTATATAAATACGCTGCAATATATTACTAACCAATGACAAAATTATATAAATTATATATTATATATATATATATAGAGCTAGCTTGTTAAGTTAAAAGCATATAAATAAAAAAAGGCCCCTAAAAATAAAGTGTGAACATTTCTTTTTTTCTTAAGTACACTGATGCAGGCAATAGATTAAATGTTTGTCTACTTGACTTTCTTATTTTTTATTGAGTCGTTCTCAGTAAATCAAAAGCCTAACCTAAAAACCAGCATCAAAATTCTAGACCTTCTTACAGGTCCTATAAAATAGCAAATTTCAAACCAAACATATCTACTCGCTCTACCGAAACCCTCACAGGTAGGATTGGTAATGTACTGAAACAATTTCTCAATGAATGTCTTAACCTGGATGTTGACTAATCACATGTATCTGAAGAAAGCCGAAACATTTGTCTCCTCAGCTTAGTTCCCTTTGTGGAGTGATGGGTGCGTTCGCATGCTCACTGTCCTGCCTGTGCTTTTCAGACCTCGCTGAAGGAGAAGCAGAAGCTGCTGTGGGGCCAGCACGAGGACGCGCGGGATCTGAAGGAGAACCTGGACCGACGGGAGCGGACGGTGCTGGAAATCCTGGGGCACTACTTGAGCGGCGAGCAGCTGCAGGACTACCAGCACTTCGTCAAGATGAAGTCTGCTCTCATCATCGAGCAGCGCAAGCTTGACGACAAGGTCAAGCTGGGGGAGGAGCAGCTTGAGAGTCTGATAGCCAGCCTGCCGCCAGGCTTGGCGCCCAACGTGGGGACACCCACCGCCTCGTCCCCGACCTGCAGCAGGAAAACCTCGTCCACCAGTCTACCCCCTCCACTCATCACCTCGCTTTAAAGACCCCAGCCAAGTCAATGTGCTTGAATTCTGCTAATTTGCCAATTCATGATCAAGGTCCCCCTCCTCTCTTTTAAAAGCAGAGAAGATACAGAGGTGTAAGTGAATATACATTGGTTCTCCAATCTGCTCAGGTGCAGCAGAGATAGATTTCAAACTGAAAACTGCAAGGCAGGAATGAGTCGTGCCAGACCCAGCTTAAAACCCTAATGGAAACGAGGGGAGGGAAATTGTTCACGTTTGTTTTTATTTTATGTGAAATTATATATATATAGAGAGTTATATAACTTTTTAAATTGTGAAGAAAAATTACATTCATGTTTCTTGGACCTTCCTTAATGTTTGCCACTTGAAAACTTGAAGAAAATATAGGTATCCTCTGAAGCAATGTAAATGGTTTTTTGTTCCACCAGTTATTTTGAAGAAGACACTTTTCTCTTCCGTAATTCTGGACTTTTTAAAACCCACAGCAGAAGACCATTGCGATAACTATTTATAAACCATTTTTTAAATGTAAGTTACTGTATATATGCTAACCTTTCTCAATTCTATTTTGTAGAAAGAAAATGTAATTTTGTACTTTGTAAAAGAAAAAAAAGACTATGAGAAATCTAAAGATAGTCATACTGTCGGATGTAATGAAGTTTTGTAATACAAGGGCAGATTGCTTTCTGTTTCCTTCTTAGTACTCTGAATGGATGAAACGCTCCGGGCTGCATGGTGTTGTGTACAGTCAATATTAAAGGATACATTCCTTATGAACGAGCTGTGTGTGCTTGGCAACATTTTCATTCTGTACTAACTGAAATACAGTCCAGTTTGTTTCAGCTGTAAAAGCAAGAATCGGGAGGTCTGGAAAAGGGAGCCAGAGCAACATCTAAAATGAAGCCTTCTTATAAGACTTTAAAGATGTTCTTTCAAAATGCACCACTATAATATTCTAGGACGTCTTCAACAGTTGTAACGTTGTGAATATGCATGTTGTTCCTGATATCCTGTCTATAATGTCAGCAGAAATCAAATGCAGTCAGTAAAAGAATGTTACAAGAGAGTTAAATATCCAGAATTGGATCAATTGATGGGAACAATTCATTCTCTCAACACGTCAGCTGCTCTGGTGCCATGTTTCATTTCATGTATACAGAATGAGCAAAACATTTCTTATTTTTTTATGGTTCATCATAAATCATTTTGTATCAAGGTACAGAATAGTTCATAATGTGTTTGATGAACAGACTGGACTGTATTGTTATAATAACAGTAATATTTACTTGCACATCTTTGGCACTGCACCTTTTTTAAAAGTAATAATAAAATATATATATATATATATATATATATATATATATATATATATATATATATATATATATATAGCAAAACACTCAAGTACAGTGAAAATGTGGTAAAACTGGTAAAGTTATGGTACAAAAAAAAATAAAGTCAACTACTGTGCAAATACACCATTGTAAATGGGAGGAAAAAAAGACAATGAGGCTTGAAGCAAATTCCTCATTTATACTGTGCCGTTGTTTCTGTTCGTTTAGTTTTGGACACTGTTTGCGCATTCATAAAGCTTATTTAAATCAGTGCACGTTATACCGCTGTGCGCACAGGTATGTTTAACTCTTTTTCATAATGGTTTTCTTTTACATTGGCTTTACATTGAAGCTTCACCTACAGCTTCTGACTGCATGCGAGTCAGCAGTTCTGCTGTACTGTGCAAGTCTGTTTTACTTCCCTATGTGGGCTCAGTAAACCGCACTTTACTATTTCATTTGTTTTCACCCTGGTTTCAAATCACCATCCAATTCCAGATTTCAGTAGATAATAATGGCCTATTCTAATGCCAGGGAATGCGTTCATGCACACAAATTCCCTGTTTTTGCATCATGTAACCTACTTTGCATATACAGGCATTAAAAAAGTGTGTGGTTATCAACATTCTTTTTGTGTTATGTCATGTGTTGTGTAATGGTATAGTAGGCCTATGGACCGATAGTCCTTCTGTACAGCTGGTCTTTTTAACTGTCCCTCAGAACGGTCATACTCCCATTAAATAGACAATTCCAGGACTATTACTGTGTGACAATGAATGCTCAGTCCATGTTGCAAGTCAGTCGTCTCTAATGTGATGTGACACTATTGTGTGCAATGTTTACAATTTTTAGCACACAAGCATTTCTAAAGAAATTCAAAATGGCAGAGATTCAGAAGACACTCTTCTTCCTAGGAAGAGGCAAAGAAATTATATATATACACAGTACTGTGCAAAAGTTTTAGGCAGGTGTGAAAAAATGCTGTAAAGTAAGAATGCTTTCAAAAATAGACATGTTAATAGATTATATTTATCAATTAACTAAATGCAAAGTGAGTGAACAGAAGAAAAATCTAAATCAAATCCATATTTGGTGTGACCACCCTTTGCCTTCAAAACAGCATCAATTCTTCTAGGTACACTTGCACAAAGTCAGGGATTTTGTAGGCATATAGTCAGGTGTATGATTAAACAATTATACCAAACAGGTGCTAATGATCATCAATTGAATATGTAGGTTGAAACACAATCATTAACTGAAACAGAAACAGCTGTGTAGGAGGAATAAAACTGGGTGAGGAACAGCCAAACTCAGCTAACAAGGTGAGGTTGCTGAAGACAGTTTACTGTCAAAAGTCATACACCATGGCAAGACTGAGCACAGCAACAAGACACAAGGTAGTTATACTGCATCAGCAAGGTCTCTCCCAGGCAGAAATTTCAAGGCAGACAGGGGTTTCCAGATGTGCTGTCCAAGCTCTTTTGAAGAAGCACAAAGAAACGGGCTACGCTTGAGGACCGTAGACGCAGTGGTCGGCCAAGGAAACTTACTGCAGCAGATGAAAGACACATCATGCTTACTTCCTTCGCAATCGGAAGATGTCCAGCAGTGCCATCAGCTCAGAACTGGCAGAAAACAGTGGGACCCTGGTACACCCATCTACTGTCCGGAGAAGTCTGGTCAGAAGTGGCCATGGAAGACTTATGCCAAAAGCCATACCTCCGACGTGGAAACAAGGCCAAGTGACTCAACTATGCACGAAAACACAGGAACTGGGGTTCAGAAAATGGCAGCAGGTGCTCTGGACTGATGAGTCAAAATTTGAAATATTTGGCTGTAGCAGAAGGCAGTTTGTTCGCCAAGGGCTGGAGAGCGCATACCGAATGAGTGTCTGCAGGCAACAGTGAAGCATGGTGGAGGTTCCTTGCAAGTTTGGGGCTGCATTTCTGCAAATGGAGTTGGGGATTTGGTCAGAATTAATGGTCTCCTCAATGCTGAGAAGTACAGGCAGATACTTATCCATCATGCAATACCATCAGGGAGGCATCTGATTGGCCCCAAATTTATTCTGCAGCATGACAACGACCCCAAACATACAGCTTAAAGTCATTAAGAACTATCTTCAGCGTAAAGAAGAACAAGGAGTCCTGAAAGTGATGGTATGGCCCCACAGAGCCCTGATCTCAACATCATCGAAGTCTGTCTGGGATTACATGAAGAGAGAGAAGCAACTGAGGCTGCCTAAATCCACAGAAGAACTGTGGTTAGTTCTCCAAGATGTTTGGGCCAACCTACCTGCCGAAGTTCCTTCAAAACTGTGTGCAAGTGTACCTAGAAGAATTGATGCTTGATGCTGTTTTGAAGGCAAAGGGTGGTCACACCAAATATGGATTTGATTTAGATTTTTCTTCTGTTCACTCACTTTGCATTTAGTTAATTGATAAATATAATCTATTAACATGTCTATTTTTGAAAGCAGTCTTACTTTACAGCATTTTTTCACACCTGCCTAAAACTTTTGCACAGTACTGTATATATAATTTATTTTTGTCTTGACGGGTTGCAATCTAAAAAAAAAAAAAAACATTCTGAATCCAGGATTTCCTTTTAGGTAACCGATCCCTGTTTTTCTATGACTCACTGACTATGCAGTCCTTTATGTGACTTCGGTCAATTGTTCTTCACTAATTCCTGTTACAAAAATACCGTTAGCAAAATTAATTAAATTTTCCGTTTTTCATGTAGGAAAATGTGAGACCTACAAAGTGATGGTAGCGTATATGAAGTCAGATTTACTGCCATTATTTTGCAAGCTGCGTGTGCTTTATTTAAGAACAATGTAAGGCTCCTGTAAAGACCATCTATACTGTTTTTACACATTGTAAGTTTGGAATATAAGCAGACAGACTTACTTGATAACCCCCCAGATTCTGATACTCTCATAACCTGTGCTACAGAATGTCCTAACCAAGTGCAATCCCAATTGAATAAGTACTTCTCTGGGTATGTGTAAAAAGGGACACGCCTACATTATGATACTCTTTGGTAAAGTAAACAGTTCTGAATACCCAACATGGTTAGCTTCAAAACGTCTTGGGTGATGCCAAACAAATTTCACTTTTTGATTCTGATGATAAACTGCACTGATGTTCAGTCCAAAGCCCACTATTTATCTTAAATGGTGTGCCCTAAAAAAAAATTATTTTATTTAACTTGAACCAGTAGAAAAAGGGATTACACTTTGCAAAACTTTTCAATGCACCAACAACTAGTGTAACAGTAATCAGGTAATAATTAGCAGTGAGATCCTACTTTTTCAACATGCATATACTATCCACACATTATAGGGTTAAAATTCCTTGATAATATCTGTAATATAGGATGACAGTGCCATCTTGTGGAGAAGATTCTCAACTACAACACTCCCAACTCAAAACTTATTTTGCATCAGAAACCAATGTTAACTTTACGCAATGTATTTTTTCAATACCATTTGGTATACAGATTTACATTTTGACATTTACAGCCAATGCCACCCTTCACATCAAGTTACATTTTTCAATCTTGATTTTAAAAACAGACACTGATACCAACAAGCACTGAATTCCTAGCTTTTGGCATGCAATAAGCCCAGTCGACCTGTGTTTGACAGTAACCCTTATAAAAGTATACCATAGTAAAAGCATAGCAAAAGTGTAATAAAACAAAGTGCAAGCATGGTAAAGCATAGGTAAGCATTGTAAAGAATAGCGAGGTATGGTGTAAAGCATATGAATAAACATGTCAAACCAGGGTAAATGATGGTGAATGTATAGTATAACCATGGCAAAACTGCAAAAATACTGTGCAAAACTGCTGTGGTAAACTTTTATAAAGGACGCGTTAGGGGTCGAGCTCAGAACAGCGTTACAGTATGTATTTGAACAGTATGTATGTGTACAGTATTGCGTGATGTTCAGGACTATGCAAAGCCTTAAGAACGAGGATCCTGTTGAAGACATTTCATTAAAATTGCAAATTTATTGCAACGGATTTGAAGATTTGAAAACTAAAACTCTACTAAGATTGCACGGTTTCAAAGGCAAGATTTAATCTAAGCTATGTGGGGGTAGACTTGAGTAATGTGGGACTCAAAGATTGGTCCTCAAGGTTATGAAATGTATTAAATGTCATGGATGTTTTTTCAATGAGAGGAGCAGAGCTCTTGTGCATATTAAAAAAAAAAAGGAATTTCTTTTCTATGTGTCTCTGTTAAGACTAAGCTTGTCAAACTAACATTACATGCAAAAAAAAAAAGCTTAGGTACAGTATTTGTACACAGCCGGCCCTTCCACAGGTAATCAAAAGTGTTATGCCATTGCTTTGGAAGAACAAACAAGTCTAAACAAAACACCAAAAAAGGACGCAGTCGGTGGTTTTAACACAATGCATGCTGGGACCTAGTGGTGTATGTCAAATGTTTTTTGTTTTTTTTCGTGTTGTGAAATCAACATGCATCATTTCCGATGTGGGTGTGTGGAGTAGCATCAAAATATGTAATTTATGTATAGCAATGTAAGCAATGCTGACAAAAAAAATGTCACTATGCCATCAAATGCATTTCCTGATATTTATTAAAGCTCCTGCAAATGGGAAACTTCCAGCATTGCATGGGGAGGACCAGCCTCAGTGTAAAAGAAGTTACATATATTTGTTTCCATTGCACATTCCATATGAGTTACCATCCTCGAACAGGATGTATAAAGTACCCTCTGACCTCCTAAGAGGGTGTTCTCTCCAGGGCAGGGTTCAGGCACATTGGTCTGTGCTGTGCTGTACCTACATAATGCTGTAAAAAGCAGACTTTAGTCTTCAAGAATTTTTTTTAATTGCTCAATCCCCTGCTTTGCCATCCTGTAGTCTAGCATGTATTCCTACTGGCCAGCAGGGGACAGGCCTAGCTTAAAAGCTGCAGTATCACCAGCCAGGATTTGAATGCCTACAGTATGCAAAACTATGGACAAATACACAAATCATTCACCTTTTATTTTTTATTAATATTTTGTGTATTTCAAGTTAGTTTGACACAAATACAAAGAAAACCAAAGTGATATTGTTAATATTACATTTATATGTATTCAAAGCCGTGGGCTTTTTGCTGGTGAGGAATCTGCCGATTCCAGTCCACAGTCCAGTCTGACATGCAACCACTAACAGCAATCTTTACAAAACTTGACATACTATTGTTCCATTGTTTGGTTACAGGTTTACAGGTGCATCGAGCTGTATTTTATGAGACCAAACATTGCACAGCACTGAAAGGTAAAAACATTGTAATTAAAACTAGATCATCATAAGCACAGTGCGCCAATAAAGAATATACATCACTGCCCTATTGACACCCTCATGCGCTTTACAAACTTCAACCCAGATCTGTCACAAGAGAACGTCCTGGAACCCAAAGAACAGGAGCAAAATATCTGCCCTCTAGTGTCAAAGAACCATCACATACTGAAGAAACCCAATCGATGCACCAAACATCTCACTAGCACAGCAACTCTGTCCAAGTCAGGTTTAACAGGCATCATGAGATACACACCTGCTTTGGGGCCTGGCTGGAGGCTTCATTGGTTCAAATAAACATTTAAGAACATGATTGGAAAAATGCGTGGTCTGGAAGGCCAGAGTTGCCCTATCCTATTATTATAATTCAGTAATCATATTATCAGCTCAACATAGCAACCAACGTAAATCATGTACACACACACTCACATTCACATCTCTGGGAGTGTTTAGTTGATAAAAAAAAAAAAAAAACGACAAGGTCATTCTGCTTTGCTGTCTTAAGTAACACTTATTGGAATTGTTTCATAATTGAACAAGAAAACACCAAACCACGCCTTATCCTATAAAAGTCCTGGTGCCAAGTGTTTTTGCTTTGTTGTGCAATATCCTAATGAAAATAAGCTTGCTCAATACAGCATGTTACCTACTTCATCAGTACATAGCATGTTGTTATACTTGTACTACCTTTATAACAGGTGTCAGTTCATTTCTGTTTTTTTTATGCACTACTTACAGTAACACTTCCATAACTTTAAATACTTTTAAAACTTTAAAAAGTAGAAAAGGTCATGCCTTTTTAGGGTTATAATGGCTGGTGAAGGCATTTGTCTATTTTTTTATACTTTTACCTCAGCTTTTAAACAGTAACACCTACTCAGCCGAACAGGAGCAGTATTACATCTTAAACAATTGATTCCTAGTTATTTATTTAGCGTTTACTTACGTTTATCTTGCCAATCGGTTCCCACCTGACCTCTGGCTGCAAAGCACACAGTTCTAAAGAAGCTGGAGCAATGAAACGTACATTGTTTTCAGTGCATTCAATGATTTAAATTAGAAGCTCTATATTTAGCACTCTTACTTGTGTCATAACTGCAGCTATGATTCAGATTATTTGGCAAGCTTAATCTTGGCATGTATTTACAGGCTCATTGGCAGGTTGTTTTTTCTCTTTGGGAATGCTTATTAGCAAAAGCTTTAACGCAAGTTAAAAGTAAAGAATTCCTCATGCCTGTGAACCTGTCACTGCACCTGTAAATACACGTTGAGGAAGAGAATAAACCAGCCAATAGTACTGCAGAGGCTAAGAAGCAATTACAGGATGTGTATGCTAAATACTTTATTGAATGATGTCTGGTTTTTTATTTCATGTGTTCCCTGTGGCTAAACTTTTGCTCAAAGGTTAAAATGCTGAAATGTTGAAATGGGTCTATATCTTACCCTATAGGCAAATCACAGGCAAATTGCCCCCTCCAAAGTAAATGCATTACAAGGCCAATTTACCCACAGCAGACAATCGGGCCCATAAAGTTTTAAATATGGGCAACATACCTAATATACACACAGTGTGACTGAAATTAGTTTGGTTGAAATCAGAGGAGGTCAGATGGAGACATTCTTGGTTGAACTGGTCATAGCTGAAGTGGCATAGAATGCGCCTTGTTTAAATTCAGACAGAAATTGCATCAAGGATGTTCAGAACAGTGGATCTGTACATATTGTAAACACATACTGCAACACAAACCGAACAGATTAGCTCTGTATAGCTGTTCTGCATGTACTAAGCTTCCCTAATACAGTACATACAGGCCAGATTTGTCAAAGCTTTGTACCAGGGTTTTTGTTCTGTAAACGCGGAAGTAAATGTTAAAGTGAAAACATTAGTTTCAAAAGGCACATTATCATTTTACATTTTCCTTGCCTTTTTACAATCTTTCTTAACAGACACGGGTTCCAAATGTCTCCAGCTATCTGTCCGCTTCAGTAAATGCCCTGCTTCTGTAGGAATACTCCTCAGGCACTGTATTAATAGACCCTGTTCCAGAAAGTCCTGTGAGACCGTGACCTTTCAAGTCTGGTTGCTCTGCCTGTTCCATACTATTGTATAGTACATCATGATCGCAAGCATGATACAAAGGGAAAAGGACAGCTATGAAAGCATAGCTGTAGATGTTCTGTCCATGCATGACAAGCTCCGCTCCATCAAAGATCAACTGAAAAGCACATATGATTAGCCAGTTTCTATTAAGTATGAAGCACATTTACAATCAATCCAGTTGATAGTCCCTCCAATATTACTCAGAATTGGGCCCCTTTCCAAAGATGATGGGGTCTGAGAAAAGCTGCAAAAGAAGTATTTCTCTTCACAGACGGGGAAAAAGAAAGGTCTTTCTTCTCTGATGCCGATTGATAGGCTGCAGTGGTCGTATTTTTACTAGAGGGAGCACCAAGCAGAACACCCAGATCTCCTGTGAACTCCCTCCTGTCCAGGTAGTGCCAGGGTTTCTTTCCGCTGGTGTCCCTCAGGTTAACATTAGCTTTGTACTTGTGAACCAGCAGCCTGATAATACTCTTGTGTCTGTGTATAGCTGCGAGATGCAGAGCGGTGTACCCACAGCTGGACTTGACATTCACATCTAGTGCCAGCCCCCTCTTACTCACCCCATAGCAAAGGGTGTTGAGCACCCGGTGGTCTCCATGCTTGGCTATCCAGTGCAGCACTGTATACCCGGAAATGAAATCCTTTTTGTTGAGAAGACTGTGGTCCTCACGAAATAAGCTGTATATCTGATCCCAAGCGCCAGCTGCTGCTTTCACCAGCCAGTCGTGTTCCCTGGACTCCAGCGGCACCAACGTGCTTTTGTGAGAATACAAGTCTTCATTGCTTTTCAGAATCTTACTTTTGGTGTTTGGGTCATACTTGGGCGACTCAGGGTGGCTGGGGGGGTTAAAAGGCCTGTCGATATCTGGTGGAGGTAATCGCGTTTTGCTTGGATGCTGCGGAGGTGAAGCTTGAAGAAATGGGACACACTCTGATGTCTCTGCATCCATGCTGTGGTATTTCCTGCTTTCATATATGCTGCCGCCGATAGCATCTCCTGAACACAACGGTAGGAGCGCTCCAGCCTTTCTTCCATGATGTGCTTGCCCTGCCCCCTGGTAGTAATCGATGTTACCTGTTGAATTACGCCAGCTGCTTCCTTCCATATCTGCTCTGGACAGAATTTCATATGCTGTTAGGTTACCTATACATTCATTGCTCTGGTGGAGAGGTGCGTTTTGGCGGGTAGAAAGAAAGTTTGTTTGAAAGCAACCCTGGTTTGTCTCTTTTTTGTGTTTTTTAGGTTTCACTGAAAAGCACTGCACATGCTTATCATCGTCTGACGCAGTAGCTATGATGCGTTCCACCACAAGTGGATTGGCATGCTGGGGCTCTGGGGGAGCTTTTTCAAAGGACTCCTTTGTGATCTTCTTGCATCTGATACTTTTGAAGGCTGCTAAACGGCATCCTTCATTAGACAGGTTTTCACTGCTGCTGGAGGTTGCAATGGAATCAGGGCACGCATTCTTGGCCTCAGGTGACATTGATGCTATGCAGTGGGATGACCTGGACAATCTTGAACTAGGATTTAATCTGGAATTTGAAAACCTAGAAGGCAGCAAACACACAGGCTGCATGGAGTGGGTAGTATTGCTGCCCTCCCTTTGAGAAATGCATCTCTGTGCACTATTCTCAAAAGATTCTTTGCTGATAAGGCCGTTGTTCTTTGTATGCTGATTTGATGAGTGGTCGAGGGACCTCCTACCATAGTCCAAATCTTTCCACTCTGAGAGGAGCCTTTCCCTGTTGACACTTCCAAACTGCTGAGACTTGGCAGAAAAAGGGTTCTCCTTTGTGAAATCTGCATAGGGCTGTTGCTTTGAGCTGAAACTGACAGTCCCACTCATTGCATTGTAATCACATGGTTGAAGAGGCTTCACACCCTTCTTTATGATGCAGTCTTGATACTTTGAGTTGGCTACTTGGGGTGACTTAGAAACGTGGGTGGGGTTATTAGTAACTCTCTCAACAGGTTCCATACAAGGTGGAGAGTTAACAAAACGTTTCTGGTTTTGCTCAGATGTCCTGACATCACTGTAAGCAGTTTCAGCTGCACTAAACTGTATATTGTCATTGTTATAAGTGTCAGTAACTCCAGACTTTGCTCTATTATTTAGTTTCACATTCAAATGCGTGGTAATAAAGCTATGTCCTGTTACCTGCTCTCTGTCGGCATTCTGTCTGCTCGAAGTTTCCTTTAAGTTTACCGGTAGTTCTTGCACACTTCCAGAACCTGAACCTTTCTCTGCCGAACTGATGTCCTCTCCCACCAGCTCCCTGTACCTGCTCCTCAGGGTCACGATCGAAACTCCGTCTTTTCGTTTCACTACAGCCACCGAGTTCACAAACTTTTTAAACATGTCTCTGTGCTGCACCTGGTTCTCGTGCTCCCTTAAGAATGTTTTAAAGTGGCTGATCAGGTCCGAGTTTTTCACACTCCCTCCTCGGCTACAAAGGAAATCCAGTACCGCGTCCTGGCTGAACTGCGTTGCCATTTCTTGATGGCAAATATATATATTTTTAAGCTATGGAAATCTGGTTGTATGTAATTCAGGTAACCTTCCTCAGCATATGATCTAAAACGTCAAGTGCCTACTAATATAAAAACTCCTCCCCCCTTTGCCGTCTGGGTGTGTCTGTGTAGAACAAGGCGATTGCCAACGTTTACGGCAATAAGGCAGGTGAGTGAATTTAGTAATAAAAACGTAACAACTTCCCGTGGCCGTTTCAGGTGTAAATGCTGATTCCGCTGTTACTCAACAACAGAGATAAGTTTCAAAAATTATATTTAAATAAATATTCAGTTGGTGGGCATTCTATTTCAATGTACTTACCGCCGATCTGAACAACGTGTGGTTCGGTCACGTAAAAAACACTGTATATAAACATAATTATTAATCATTAATGCTTTTGCCCAGCATAGACACTCTATCTGGATGAAGTTGATAGTGTTAAAAAAATATTCGAAAGCTGAAATCAGTGCTGGACTGAGCAAAAAACAAATGAATATTGTTTAGGAGCTGCCCCTCTGTAAATATCCAGAGAAATTAGCAGCCCAGCGTGATTTAACCCCTTACATACAACGCCAATCATTCAGTTTGGAGCAGATCAAAGTCTGAATAAGAAACAGGCCAATAAGAAGCCAACTTCAGCCTTGTGTTTTTCTGATCAGATTTATTCTTATAAATGAATAATAATAATAATAATAATAATAGCATTTTCTCTTTATACTTTTGCGGGGTTTTTTTCCAAATGAAGTTGCCAACTGGTGGTTTAAATTCAAAATCTTAAATTTAAAATCTGTCCAAAAAATGTAGATGTATAAAAAACGGTCAGCCCTGTAAGATATAATAATGTAAAAGTGGCTAGGCTCAACAAGACACTTTTAAAACAATTATTTAAATAATACATTAAAAAAAGACACATGTTTTTTTTTTTTTAATATGCTTTACCATACCTCTCTGTGATTTAAAATCTTTTAAAATCCTAACCACAGTTTTCACTGTGCTTATTATTATTATTATTATTATTATGCTATGTTTTTACTATGGGAATCTTTTAAAGGCAGGCAAAGTCAAATGAATTAAAGTGAATGCTGGGATTTTCACTTATAAATCCTACACTGCAGTTGTTGTTTTTTTTTTAGTTCTAGAATGTGTGTTGTGTTAGTTGCTCTTTGTGTTTAATATGCCACTGGTAAAGCACCTGTGTAATCAAGTATGATCTGTGACCTCCATGAAAACAAAAGATCTCCTAGAGCATGTAAAGAAAAGAAATTACGACTGGGAAAGTTTCCTTTTCATATCTTTCCCCAGAGTATTAGAACACTGTTCCAAATGGATTCCATCACTCTGTGTAAACATTTCTGAAAAAGACTTTATTTAACCAGAAGTTTCTATTTTCTGACTTGTAACTTGTTTTTGTAATGTATGTAAAGTCTTTTGGCTGGAAGAGTTAGAAAGCATAGCTTGGTAAATAATAATCTGAACAGAAAACAACAGTACAGATCCATACCGACCACACACAGCACAGTGTTAAACAGGTAAGAAATGAAATATTAGTGAAATGAACAGGTAGAACCAGGAGCCGGTAGCATTGGCATCTTTTTTTATTGCAAAAGACCTGCCAGAGCATGTATGTGATGCACAGACCAGCAGTGCCAACGGTGCTGCTGGTTTGTGCAAAATACACTTTCAAAATTGCGTAATTTACAGTGCCTTCAGGGTATTTGTTTCACAGCATTACACAAAAATGATGTTTTCCAGTCTTGCAGAAAGCGTGTAGAAAGTCATCTACCAAGCTGACTGAACATATTGTAACGGAGGCTGGTGGAGGGATTTGATTGTTGCTGTCTGCACCAGCAGAGCTCTGCTTCTCCACCCTGCAGCTACGCTTCTCCGGGCTCGGCTGACAGAAGCACCCTGATTGGCCAGCCAGGATTACCCGGGCCTTTCTACTGGACGATCTGAACTGTATTGCCCAGTCTGCATGAATGTTGCAACATTGAAGGGTCTGGGGCTATATAAGTGGCCTGCGTGCCAGCTAGTGGTTTGTGTAAAATAAAAGAACCTGCTGTTTTTGAAGTACTACCTGCTTGTACACTACTTCTTTTGCAAGCTGTACTGCCTGTACTTTGTGTTGGACTAGAAAAGGCAACACAAAGCTGCCAGTGTAAACTGCACACCCATTTGGAAGAAATGACACAAGTGTAACATGGATCAATGTAACCCACTCAGCCCTGTGTATGCGTTGGTTTATACTGTAGGTTGTAGATGTGGAGTTCTGGTATGTGTCTTTTTAGCAAAATAAATGGAACACAAATTATACCTTTTGTGGATTACAATTGTGGGCAAGTAGTCATTCCAATGACAATTGTTTATTTTTATATTTTGTAAGGAATAAGCTTCTCAGGGCTTTGCCTTCTTGGGTTTAAATCGGTCTCAGGTCACAAGTGTAATGAACTTGGTATATTTTTTTTTCAATCTAGGCCCACCACAGCATTCCTAACCATTGTCTGCTCCTTGGGTGAATGGCAGGGGAACTGAGGAGCACTTTCAGAGCTGAGCAGTGAGGAAAAGGTCTCATTGTGACACAGTATCCCTGGAACGAGGCCTCAGCGGACTCTATAGACCCTGTATAAATATCTGCAAGTAAATCTTTATTAAGAGTTTATAGCTTCAATTGACATGTTCTTGTTTTTTCATTGTCCCTTATCTTGTGGTTAGAATTCGAATATGTTCTTATTGTTATGACTGAAGTATGTTTTGTTTTATTTTTTGCGGTGTGCGCTCCACTTCTAATGCCTTGCCATTAACATTAATAGACTTGATCAGTCAGAAGTATAGAATTAAGAGCCATCTGACCAGCTCATTTGGATACAAGTGCGCTATCCTGTTTACACTCTTGCAGTACACAGCTGTGCACTAGAGGGTGCTGGTACATACTAATATAAAGACACTTTGGCAGATCTAGCATGGCTTACATATGTCTATGATAAGTAACTGCTGTATAACTGAAGAGCAGCTCCTGATCTCTGGTGAAAGCACCTTAACCCAGGGAAATACATTTTAAAAAACCACAGGTATGTAATTTAAAGTGTTTTCTCTTTAAAGCCACACACTGGCAGTTGAAAGATGTTTATAAATATCTGATTCCTCTCATGTTGTGGGGGCTTTGCAACAGCCTACTCTGTGAGTCATCTTGTGCTAGGGAACTGTGTTCCAGGGCGTGAAGATGCTCTGTTTTATACAAAAAAAGGTTGTCTTATGTAGCACTATATCTAACCAGGGGATTTGTATCTCTTTTTAATTGATTATACTGTACAGTTACTGTAGTTGGTAAGTAAATGTCAGGTACACTGATTGGACAAAACATTTGAGAATGAAACTAAAATCAGAAAATCCCTTATTCTGCAATGTATGCAAATGTATATGGTCGCTTGATGTGTCATTTGATCCACCCCTAAGCCTGTATAATCTGTGTAACAGGTTTGTGCATCAATTCTGCATCACAGAAAAGCAGAAGCATTTCTGCTGCATCATGAGAGGCACGATAGTGTGTGGAACTGGCTCAGCTCTTAACACAGTGGATGCATTGACCAACTAGTCCAGAAAACCACAACCAGAAAGCATAACTCTTGTTGCATGCTGGTCATGACGGGTCTAGTCTGCAGACATGTGAAACCCATTGGAACAAGCAGCAGATGTGTTCTAGTGGCACAAATCACTGCAACCTTCAATACTGGACAAGACACACCACTGTCCCTTATATGAGCCAGGAGCTATGTGGTCCTACCTAGTAAGGTCATTCTCCAATTTTTTTGGCCAGTTAGTGTACATTTAAATGCCAAGGAGTTTATTCAAAATAGGGCTGGTAGTTTTCATACCTTTTTAAAACTCTGGTGCACAATGGGTCCCTATTGTATTTTCTGGACATGGTTTGCTAATCATTTCTGTGTCACCTGGTTTCTCCCATGCAGTGTTAGAGTGTACACAAATAGCCCTGCTGCATATGTGGACAAGAATAACACAAAGCACAATGACACCATTATAAACTTACAGTCATGCATTGTGATCTTGGTCTAGAAGCTCTTTTACTGCTTTATAATGCAATTTCAGACTTAATAGCAACAAAAAAAGTAATTGTAAGAATAGTTAAGAGCCAACAAGAAGCCAGTATTTAGTGAATATGTTTGCTGTAAGGGTGACAGACAGTAATATTTTAATATTTTCTCTTTGCAATCAAAACTGAGAGGGTACTGGCAGAAATGTAATATGTGTGTGGGAGCTGAGATAGGTACATGGCCACAATGTAAAAAAAAAAAGTACATTTCTCCCTTTGGTACAGAACTTTGCACATTTCTGAATACAATCTTCACTGAGTGGCAGGATGGGGTAAAGTGACTCCAATAAGGCGATAATACCTAACCCTTAACACCTTATTTTGTGGAGCCATTGTGACATAAACAATCTGAGATGCATCGGTTCTCTCAGATTGAGGCAGAATGTTCAATTGGACTCCTCCCTCAGCACAAGCTTTCCAACAATGGAACAATTTTAATAATCCTACCGTTTTCAGATAGGAGTCACTTTCTCACACCATGCAAACACCAGACAAGGGCCCGTTTTCAGTAACCTCCCTAGGGCAAAGTTGAGGGCATGTATAGCCTAATTTGCCTGATCTACCAGACTGCCAGAATACAGAAGCACTGCTTCCCTTGGAGCACACCATCTTTTTTCTGTTTAGAGAAACTTGGGCTTATTTTGGCTCAGAATGGATCACTCTAGTACAACTTGTATGCCTTACACTGGTGCCTAGACTGTGACGATTATAAAATGAACCTATGATAATATACTGGAAGCTTTAAAATGAATGTGGTTTAAGTGTAATTGTGTTTATTAGACCATCAGCTTTGTGATCACCCAGTTTAGTTATTACCTCAGCCTATGAGGATTAGGATTTAGGACTGTACAGATCATTAGTGTTATATTACTTCATTAAATACTAGTTTCCCCAAGGAACTAGGCAAAAGGATTTTTATTAATGTGTCAAGGGCTTTAAATGTCCCTCAAGACATCAAGTAATTAAATGAGCTACTAGACCACATAAAGGCCTTGATAGACAATTTAAAGCAACAGACATTACATATTTTAGAGAAAAGCAAAGTTTACGTGAGGATTTTGTGTTTTTGATAGTAAATATGTGATAGTAACTGGCCCTCTGCGGAGGTGTGATGGGATTCATAATATACTGTAAGGCTATTCAAACTAGAGCAATAGTACCTCATTAACACATTTAGCAGGCACCAAAAGATCTCACTAAAAAAAAAAAAAAAAAAAATTGCTAATAAACTGTTTTAAACTACCGTGTCTTTTTTTTTAACTTTAAAAGCACAAACATACTTTACCGTGAACACAGGAAATGGTAACTTCACACCATGAGAACAGCAGCTGCTCGTCCTTTACTGAGACCGGCGAACATAGATCAGGTACGCGGGGGAGACAAAGGCACAGTGAACGTAATGTACAGTGATTCTGAGAACACTGCATCAAGATCTCTAACGCAAGCACATAATAACAGCTTTACTAACTTAAAAAGTAATGTTTTAGTTCATAGTGAGTGTTTGCACCTCTGTCAGTAAATATAGCTGTAATTGGACCCCCCTACTATTCGCTGCGGAAAGTTTGCGTTACTGCGCAGGGGCCATGTTGGTTCTAGTTGAAATCGTACGCAGCTGATGCTCACACAGGAATTATACGAAGTGGCGCACGTTTTAAAAAAAAAAAATAAATAGTAACAAAAAATGTCTGTTGCGGTTGGAAGTAAACCTGTAAGTACTGTTCTTCATTAAATAATGCTTCCTGATTATCAGTGCGTAAAGTAACATGCTAGTGTTAATACTATTTTAATGGTAAGCGTGTCCATTCATTGTGCACTTTGGCATGTATCATTCTGCACAGTACAGTAGTTATGCTTAAGATACATGTCCAATTTTGTTACAAGATACATTCACTTGAGTAAACGATACCTATGCAGCCAATATGTGTGCGGATGTATAAATTAATTCTAAAGCTTTTTTGTTGCGTTTGTTTGTATTAATGATAGCGGATTTTGACATTATTTGTTGCTAGTTATTTAAAGTCTTCAAAGCTAGATCATACACAGACTGTACTTCTAGAAAAGAGCTTGCGATAGATTAGGGGTATCTCGCACCTTTTATCTTGGGTTGTAATATTAATATGTTAAAAATGTGTCAGATTAGACGGGAGGTCTACCCTCCAAACTAGCATATAGAAATTATGTATATATATATATATATATATATATATATATATATATATATATATATATATATATACCGACTCTATGGCTTGATATTTACTTGAAAATGTTATATATAGTATAGTTGGAGTTTATTTAGTTAATTTAGTAAAGCTACAGACATTACAGTTTTGTTTTTTGCAAATTGGTACTATGATGGACCGGATGAAGTCGCCTCACCCTTTCTCTTCTATTTTGGAAGCAGGCGGCACGCCGAGTATAATACAGACAGTACTGCAGGACAAGGATACTGTTTGTGCATGCTTTAGTGGAAAGGAAAATGTGGATGTGCGTGGGTGGATATATATATATATATATATATATATATATATATATATATATATATATATATATATATATAACACGTTTAGATTTTATTGGAAATGTAAGTAAGCTACCGCAGGTTTAATTACACAGGTCAATTATACATGTAATCAGTTTAATGATGGGATTGGTTACAAAACTCAGTTTTGCTGAGAATGCATTATTGTAATCGATACATGTTTGAAAAACACATTTTGTTTTTGCAACCGGTTTGTTTGGTCATCTGCATAATCAAGCAACATCCCAAACCTTTTTTTTTTTTTTTTCTGGAGTTGTATTTGTACATGTCTTGTTATAATGTACGATATATTATACTTGATTGCGCAAACACTGAAATTAAAATTGTGTGCTAATTGCTTCACAAAAGAGTGCCTCACTTCTGTGAGAGAGCGGCGTGTGGATAAGTTGTGGTGTCAGCTTTGATCGATTATGTTAAATAAATAAAGCAGCAGGTCACAGGCAACTGACCAAGATGTGCTCGCTAGACTGTGTGAGCGCGTGGGGCTTTTCTCCGATCAGCACCTACGTAATCAATCAACTATCGGTACATGTTTTAGGCTTTGGCAACATCATTTACTTGCTTGTATTTAGACGTCATATGCGTTCTGCAGAGATGAATGAATGCATTGCAGGTTTTGGTAAAATGGCCTAATAGCTCTTGGTCACCTCGTCTCGGAGATAATGATACCGGTGTACTGAAAACAGTGCTGTCGTGTGCTTTTGCGTTGCTTGTATTACAAGGGTCATCACGTTACAGCTGTTATATAGTTACCAGGAATCTCTGAAACCGCATTCATTTCAAGGGAGCACTGTCAAGTAGACATTTTTTGTATAATGCGTTTATCATTGAATTACTGAAACCATTGGAAAACAATATAAGTTTTTATATTCAGGGCGACTTACAATTGTTACAAGATATCACTTTTTACATACAATTACCCATTTATACAGTTGGGTTTTTACTGGAGCAATCTAGGTAAAGTACCTTGCTTAACAGTACAGCAGCAGTGTCCCCCACCTGGGATTGAACCCACAACCTGGTCAAGAGTCCAGAGCCCTAACCACTACTCCACTACTTTTGGGTCTGGGAGTAACTTACCCTCTAACACAGAGAGTAAAATAGCCTACAATCTTCAATGGTAATGGGGTGGCATGAAAAAAGAGCCTTCCAATTTAACTGCAATGTTACTTTGAACTACTGTACAACCACGCATGTGTTCTTATGGAGTGTTGTAAGTGTCAAAATTAAATCTGTAATTAAATTAATTTATCAATTCATAAATTATTAAATTTGTCAATTCATAAATCAATTCTTAAATTTGTCAATTCATAAATTAACTTTGAAATCAATTCATTTAATACTTAATCATAAAGCTTTTTGCCAGTTGAGCTTTCAATTTAATTTGACAAATGATCTTTCAATTTAATTTGAGAAATGATCTTTCAATTTCATTTGGCAAATGATCTTTCAATTTCATTTGGCAAACGAAGACTTCTTTAAAGGTTGTCAATCACATGAGGGGGCAGGTTTTGCCCCATGAAGTGACCAATCAATCATACGAGGGCGTGTTAAATCGACTGTGCTGTAATTGTGAAGCAAGACTCATTGTGGGGATGATTGGCCAATAGGGGGAGTTTCATTCCGACTAATCTTTTCTATTTCGGGTTTTCATGACAAACATGGGGGGAGCGTTAGCGTTCTTGATTCCCATTGGATTTATCCTCCTCGTGCTATGACGATCCAATGATTTCATGCCTGCTCGCATTCTTTAACAAATGTGCTTGTTATGTGGACGTGTGCTATCTCTCTGCTCAACCAATATTATTTATTATGTACCGTATTTATTTAGCAGACACTCTTATCCAGCACAGTTTACAGTTGTTACAGAGTACTGTACAATACACTACCCTACCCCAGTGAAAAGGAGCTCTTTATACATATGCATACATGCCAAATGTCCCTAAATGGTCGAGACAGTACCGATGCGAAAGTCCCGATATTTACACATAGAAAAAAAACACATTTATTCTTCACAGCAGAGTTAGAGAAACCCAGACTCGACAGTACCGTACAGTTTTATTGTTGGATAAACTGAAGTAAACTTTGCAAAAAGACAACCCCTCTATAAGTAATTAAATAGGTTCAATGATGTTATATGAAAGTAAGAGAAACAAAAATGATGCTGTGGCATACCAAAGACCAGGCCTGGTTAATTGTTGAGCTGACTGCTGTTTTCAGCAGGGTTTTTTTGAATGGCCTTAATGCAGCGTTGAAATAGTTAGGAAATGCTGTGGAATAATATGAACATATTAAAGTAGGAAATCACATTCTTTCACATGGCTTTCTTGCAGTTACTCAGTAAATATGTTAAGCTTCACGTGTGGCTAGTGCCTTCATCAGTATGCTTATAGTACTATAAATAAGATATATGACAATAACTTTAAAAAAAAAAAAAAAAGGGTCATTCCATGGTATTTCTGTTGTGTGGGATCGCAAAAAATCTAAAACATACCTGAGGCATTGAAGTTCTAGTGGAATGTGAATAATTGCAATGGCTGGTCCTGCCTTCCAGCTACAAATAATCAATTTGATGTGTTCTGAATGTATGTAGCACAGTGTGAGCAAACCAGCTCCCTGCAACACTCCAGCAAAGTTATAATTAACGACTGATCGCTTGCATCCTAGAAGGGTGTCTACAGGAGAAAGTTTTGTGTGATGCAGAGGTAAAAAATGCTTGCATGACAACACCATAACCCAGCAAAAGTACAGCAGTTCAACACATGATACATGATGTTGTTCTGGCTCTTCCTTTATATTTGTCTATATAGTGGTGATTATGTATACCTACTTGTTCATTTTTAAATGATTAAGTACTTTAGATGTGACTGTACTTTAGCCGAGTGCAAAGAGCCAGAGCTATTAAAACTGCCACAATACACCACAGTGGTGTTTGTATCTATTTGTAGAACTGGATTGTGAGATTAAGGGACAGACTGGTGGAGTGGTTATCACAGAGCCCGTAGGTGGGGTAACTGGCAGTGGAATCCAGAATCATTTGTCGTCTTTCCCTTTTGCTGAACCTTCCAAGTTTTCCAGGTTGCTGCACTGTGTGAAGCCCCCCTGCCTGCCAGTTTATCGTTTTGAGTTGTTGAATGCAAGACTGGACTGAGGAAGGATATAGTAATAAAAGATAAGAAATTACCAGGAAACGTTGCTCTCTGGCTGTAGCACTGTATACTGCTTCAGTAATTATAAGCGTATACCCCTCTTTTAAAATGTCTGTTTCCTCCTGAAAACCGACACTACAAGTAGATTTTGTAAGACACCAGATTAGATTGTTTTTTCGTTATTTCTCTGTTATAAGTAAAACCTGTTTTGTCCGGCAGTCAATAAGTTTTTTAGAATTTATGCGTGAATTTTAGTTTTTCTCAATAATATAGTCTATAGCTATACCACTGTCTGAACTTTAGAAGGAAGCAACATTAGACAAGGTTTGTTTCTAAAGTGTCTTTTTGAGCATGTTTCAATTGGAACTGGGATTGGAAACATCAAATTCTTAGTGCTGGGTTGCATTTTCCATCCTCTTTTTTTTTTTTTTTTTTTTTTTTCTCCTGCTGCCTCGGCTTAGCGTGAGGAGAGTGAGAAGTGGAATGTAACTGGGAGTTTAAACGGTGTCCCAGCTGTGACAGCACAGCCTACCCCCACGACCTCTGGCAGGGCAGTGTCTGTCAGCGAGAGAGGAAGTCACATCGACCACACCAAGGGCACCTCCCTCTTCATGTGTGCTCACAGCACTGGAATAGGATTCCAGCACCAAACAAGGGCAAGCGTTAAACTGAAACAACGCTGTCACAGTCTGCAACAAAAGCATATGACCGCAAAATTAATAACTAAATAACTAAATAATGAAAATGTAATGATCTTTGCAGCATATGACATACGGTACAGATAGAACTTTGTAGTTCAATTCATTGTAGGCAAGAAAATGACATTCATTACTAAAAAAAAAAAAAATGTTGACTTGATATACTGTACTTTTTATAATGTATCACTTCAATAATACTTATCCCAAAAAGCAGTGTGATTTAATCTTTCTAATTTATGACGATTGACAAACAATATTAGATCTCTCTCTCTCACTTCTCTCCCTGAATTTATATATATATACACACACACACACAGTGCTACCCCGTTATAATGCAACCTGTAATAATACAGAATTGGTTATAACTGGTAAGGTCATGGCTCCCATTTCCCCCATAATGCAATGTGGCTTGGGTGAACATTCCAGATATACAGTATGAAGCATTTTGGGGGCTGGGGGGCTAGTGGGGGAATCTTTAACTCGTACAGAAGGAATCCTATCTAAATATCGCTGAATGGCTACACAGTTCAGTACAGATTTCTCATAGGCTTAGTCATTTGCACAGGAGATCCATAAACAGGTAATTGTTCAAATGAAATCGTCATTTCAACAGTAGTAATTTAAAACAAAAAAATGAATTGTCAGTTTGTTCAGCTTTGTCATTTATTCTTTTTGAGATTGCTACCTTTTCCTATTTAAAGAGTGAATTTGATATAGTTGGTATCCAGTTTCAAATCACTTCAACTTGATAAGGGTAGAGACCTATTTCGATCATGAGATCACGAAATCTTGTTTTTTTTATAGACTAGGGAATAGCTTGCGTGCAAACACTTAATTTTTTTAACACTCTGTTTAATTTAAAAACCATTTGTCATAGGGGGGATTCTGCACTCGCAACTGCTGAATGTTTATTTCAGGACTTTATGAAAACAACCAAAACAGTGTGAAGCCTCAGAACAGGTGTTCCACCCGCACTGCTCCTCAACATAGCATCTGTTCAACACAAGATAGCACAGAAGGCATGTTCACTTACACCTTCTGCAAAGTCAATTGGCCTTTTATTTACTCCATATCTCCTTGTATACTAGAAGTACAACAGAGTGCTTGCTATTCATTATTTTTACTGTCAGTGAAGTATTGGAGGCAGGTGCATGGCAATGCTAGACCAATGTGATGCTTCTAGAGATCTATCTTTATGCCAAGTCTGGTCACAGATTGGATTGTAGCCTGCAGATGGAACCATCTGCGACCCCAGATTGGGAGCAAGAGCAGGTTTAGTTTTACACTCAGACTTGTTTTAAAGGTGCTGGTGGGAATGTGACGGAGGAAAGAAACCTCACTGCCCATACACTATGCAACTGATACTGCAATATCACATACAGATTTGTCAATCTACACTTTGTTTTCAGAGACCTGTGCAGCTTGCAAGTTTTAATTCCGTCCGTTCAGTGTTCAGATGCTGCTGTTTGTAGTTCATACCGTGTTGCTTTCATCTTGATCTAAATCATGTTCTGTTTTTCCCCTCACCTCTTCTGGTCCTAATCCAAGATGCCTTTAGTTTTTCCACTTGACTGTTTTAGCTGACAGTGTGGACTGCACGCTGGCTCAAAGAAACACTTCAACAGAAGAACTGGTGACTGTACCTGAAAGGGTTTTAATGCTCCCTCTAGATAAAGGGTTAAAGAGCAGCCACTTTTGCATCATTTATTCTAGGAAATGGGCTGTTTTCTTCTGACTGTCTGCAGTAGAGAACCTAGGATACATTGTGTGGTGGCAGAACTGCAATACTAAAGTTTCAGTTGTTTTGTGAAAATAGGAATGACAAACCTCCTTTTGATTAATCTTTTTACTGGTGCGTTTGCTGGGATGGCTGAATTTGTTTTCACCGCAAGGAGAGTTGAAGCAGCAGTGTCACTTGGCCCTTTTCAAATGTTCATTTCTTCTGTTGACCTTGAAGTTAGGAAGTTATTTTATTTGGTATGTGCAGATATTCCAAATCTAACAGATCATACATATATAGTATACACTTCCCAATCATAACTGTACTGTATATAGTATTAAAGTATAACTAACTTAAGTAAGAAAATGTATTTAAAACTTTGGTTATTACTGTTGTTTATCATGCATATATTTTTTTGTGGGAAAGCCATGTTAAAAACTGCAATTATTTAATTTATTGGCAGTTTCTGCATATTTTCCTTGGAATTCAAACTAAATGTCCCACAGAATTTGGAGCGTTTTCTCATGGGTTTCTTCTGGCTCGCTGTGTGTGTGTGTGTGTCTGTGTGTGTATGTGTGTGTGTGTGTCTGTGTGTGTGTGTGTGTGTCTGTCTGTGTGTGTGTGTGTGTGTTAGTACTGAGTTTGTGCCAAAGACATACAGGTTGAGTAATTGGTGTTTGTGTAGTATTTTGACCAGTGGAATTTGTAACATGTGAAGACTATTTGTTTACCCAGCTCCTGGGTCCTGGCATTCCTTCACGCTTGTTTGTCACATTGCTGTCCTTAAGAAATTGAGTTTACAAGATGCACTGGAATGCACACGACAACAGTTAGAAACAACAGAAGGCCATTCGGCTCACCATAGCTCACCCTGTCTCTAGTGACGATTGATCCCCAAGCCTTGTACAGTTGCCTTTTTAAAGGATCCTAATGACACCGCAGCAACAACATGGCTTGGTAACCGATTCAATACACCCACCAAGCTCTGTAAAATGTGTCTGCACTCAATTTCCAGCTCTGTCCTCCAGGCCTGGTCTCTTGTGTTGTACCTCAAAAAGTGACGAGGGTAACACCTCTCAATTCCTTTTAGGACTTCAAAAACTCACCTCTAACCTTCCTTTGTTGTCGGCTAAATAGATTGAGTTCCCTTAACCTGTCTACATAACTCCTTTCTTTTAACCCAGGCAGGTTTGTTCCGTTTCTGTCCAGAGCCACAGACTTCTTTTTGTAACGTGGGGACCAGAATTGAATGCAGTAGAGAAGGCTAGGGAAGCCCCTTTTTAAAAGTGGGGTGGGTGTTTTTTTTTGAGGTGCAGTGTTTTTGTTTTTTTCCCCGTGGTCAGTTTTAGTTTGTTTTATCCGTGTGGATTTTTATATAGTGGGAATAAAGTGCTCTGCCCTCTGAGTTATGAGTTTATTCTTGGACTAGAAAGACTAAAGTTTCAAAGGTTCCTGTAGTAATGTGCAGTCTTAAGGCCGTACACATAATTTACCAGGCTTAATATCCAGGTACATAATGCATAGTTAGAAACTCCCACTAACCCAGTATCCAGTCCTGTGTTTCAGAAATACCCTTAAGTAAATTGTTTCAAATGATTAGGTGCGAGGAGTCGGAACACCTTTTAAATATTGTTTGCCCCTTCTCACTGCATTAACAGCTCAAATTAAACCTTATTCCTGCCACCTGATTGTTTCAGTAATAGGGCTGGGAGGAGGGTTAGGTCAAGCATGACCCTAATTAATTGTTTTATTTATGTCCGTGATTCCTGGATAATTACTCCCTAAAACTACAAGCCTCCATGAAGAAGTAGGCTCCAGTATATTGTGTCACTAAATAAGCTGTTGCTTACGATCATTGCAGTAAATTGTGATATTCACAAATGTGACGGATTAAAAAAAAGGGAAAATGTCTGTTCTGTTAAGTGTTATCCAGTAACAAAAAATGACTTGTTTTTTATTCTGTGGTTTTTCTTACATATTTTCTAACATATGATTTCAGAGAACCCAAATGAAACCCAGCACCCAAAATGACCAAGTGAAACTCTGAATTTTTTTTGAGTCTGTCAAAGAATGATATTGTATTGTACTGTGGGTTTAAGAAGGTGTGTGTGTCCTTAAGAAGATCCTGATCGCTCTAATTTCATACAGATGTGGGGGATGGAAGGGGGGACATATTACAAACTTACTCTCTTACCATACATTGAATCTGACTTTATTTTAAACTGGTACTGTATTAAAATCAACTTTGAATGTTCATACTTTCAAGGTTTTTTTTTTTTTTTTTTGGTTAAGCATGTTTCATTAGGCACTTATGATTTGAATGTTCAATACCTGTAGCTTTACTTTTTAAATTTTCTGTATTTGCAAAGTATACAAATTCCTTATGTGAAATATATAAGTTGCTTGGGAATTACTTTGAAAATGTTTCTTTAAAGATTAGTTGATGCTCCATGAACGGAATTCAAGTATGTCAGTGCTCTGTGTTCTGTGAGACTGTGGTGCGTGGGCTTCAGCCAGAGTGCTGTTTGAAACAGATCCAAGTAAAGCATACCAGTGTAAATCAGGCTTCATAGCAGATTGTCTGCGGAATTACAGATTACACAAAGCAGTGATGGGCAGCTGTCAGGCATGATGCTGACTCTGAAGCTATTATTATTTTTTTATTAATTTTTTTTTCAGCAATGTTAGTGCCTCAGTAGTGCCAGCAAGAGGGAGTGATTTTATCCTGAAAATATGTGGGTCATTTTTTGCCAGTAAAGTTCATCTTTCCATAGATAATGGTGCATGAGTGAGTACTAACCCCAGTAGGTTTGTTGGGACATTGTCCCTTTATAATTCTAGCTATAGTTCTACGTATACTACCCTCCAAAAAAAAATGGGTGCAATTTAACTATGCAATTTAAATCAACCTAAAATGTCAACTAGGATTCAATCATATCAGTGAGAGAAAAAAAAGATTGATTATAATATAATTGAAAAAAGAGCATGACCCTATTTTGCAAAATGACCAGAATCAGCTGCCTAGTTTGTAAAACTAGGAAAAATGTCTGCCTATTTTACAAATGTATCAAATGAGACGTACTGTAACATACACATGACTGTGTAGTATCCAAACCCTTGAGGAGCAGATGCAGCACTACTTGAGGGCTTTACTGTATTGTAAGGACGCATTAGCCCTATGACTTGAAATTTCAATCCGGGAATGGGAAGCTATTGTCTGTTGTGAATCCTGTGGCATGGACTCATCCAGTCATGCTTGTACACTACAGCCCCTTCCCCTCTGCAGCAGGGGTCTCTCCTATATAATGTATGGAGCTTCAATGCACAAGTTTTTTCCTTTTTTTAATTAAAAGTTTGAAAACTTCGAATACAAATGAGGAGAATCTATTCCAACACATTCTTGAAAAGGAACTAACTTTGACCAAAGGCTCTTTTTGAATAGCATTGAGATGCAGGAGAGGAATTGCAGTCAGATTTCCTCTTTCCCAGGGAGTTATAATAACCCTGTCTTTGAGAGGAGTGACCCCCTGCTGTGTGGAGCCCATCTCTGGGAACGCAGCAGCGACAAACTGCTTCTTCTAATTAGTACTAGGTCAGAGATTTGTAGAGAGTGCACAGAAGGCTGCATTTATAAACACACCAAGGAATTCATATTTATATAAATGGAACATTAGCTTTGAGAGAGGGGCTCCAGGAAGGTAGATTGGGGGTGGTTTATCTTCTGTGTAGTTTTATGATGATTTAAGTGTCTGATTGTACATCTCCTGCATGTTTTCAGTCTCCGAGTGAAGATCTGCGGAACTTGACTTTATCTGGTCATGTTGGCTTCGACAGTCTTCCAGATCAACTGGTCAACAAATCCACAACGCAGGGTTTCTGTTTCAACATCCTTTGTGTGGGTAAGTACTGCCGCAGCTGTGAACTTTCTAAATGTCAAGAATCAATGGATTTCACCCTTTATCTCTTTAGAACCTGTAGCTACTGTTCTGACAAGTGTGATGTGCTGCATGAAATGTAGTTAACAGTATTATAGTCAAACCTCAACAGTTCTTTGCTTTTGTGCTAGAACACCTGCATCAACTGTCCTTTGTGACAGCTAAGGGGTGACTCATACTGGTGTTGGGGCGGGGGGGGCTGGGGGAGGGGGTAGAAAATGTGCTTTATTATTATTATTAGTAATAATCAGCATTCTTGTCAAAGCTCCATTGCCTATTTTGGACAAAATCCAATTGATTTCCCCAGGGCATTAACAGGAATCGCTCTATGATGTAATATATTGAATTATTTTTGGATGCATTTATTTAAATATCTGACAGTCTATGCCAAACCGAACACCCTTTACTGTGTGTGTTTGGGGGGTGGTGTCGGGGGCTTCTTATCCTAATAAATATCCCCGTACATCCTGGAGAATCTTCACTCGTTATAAATAGCAGGATTTCAGTGTTGCATAACAGCAGTGTGTTATCAGAGCTGTGTGAGTGGGCAGGTTTATTTGAGGTTCATTCTCTGCGGTTTTTAAATGCAGGCTTATTAGCGGGTTGAAAAGATATTCTAAGGGATTGGCGGCTAGTGACGTCACTGTCCGCATGGGGGGGGGCGGAAAGTGTTTTATCGAAAAAGGGTGATTTTGATCCGGAGCAAGTGTAGTACAGGGCAGGAGCTACAGGACCAAGCCTTCTGTTAAAACGGTGCAGTGGTACTATTCCACAAACCCGTGTTTAAGATCTGCTCATGTCAAACAGGAGGAGAATACTGTTGTCTCGTAGAGATGGAACAAACACTTTCCGTGTTTTAAAAGTGAAATTTTATAGAACAAACATAGATTTGTACCCGCCACGGATCAGGCCCTGTCTGGTAATGCAACAGCAGATACTGAAATATGTCAATGTGTTGATTTTTTGTGGGCAGTATTCATCATTTTATTATTTTTATTCAGATGTTTATCAAGAGGAACTGGAAACCCTGCATCATCATCTAATTAATTTCCAAGTTCAAAAACTATTTAGACATGAGAACTTCAACACAGTTAAACTATCCAGTTTCCATGCAGAGGAAAAATTAACCTTCTAAATAAGCTTTTTTTTCCCCACAAATTGTTGCCTTTAGTCCACAAGAATTTTCTAAGATACAGGTTTGAATGCCATAGCAGCCAGCTGGGTCCAGAGATCACAAATTCCAGCTCTTAAGATGTCAGGTACAAAGTTTAGAAGTGATTGGTGGTAAAATTGCCTTTTAATTGTGGTCTTGCTAGTAAATTGTACAAACGGAAGCAGTAAGAACAGGCCACTGAAGAGAATAATGTCTGTCTAGTGCAGTGAAGTGGACTTGTCAAAGACTGCCAAGTAATGTCTATGAGGCAGCTTAGTAACCTGTACATTTCCTAAATAACCCTGACTCAAAGTGAATCCTGCCCCAGGCAGAAGAGGAGATAACTAGAAACCGATGTTCTCGTACAAAATGAAACGCTGACAGCCCCTTAGCTCAGCCCCTTTCCCCTGTGAAGTATCTTTATCTAGGCAGACATATATCATGTATTTGAAGGGTGGGGGAGTAGGAGTAGGTATCTAATAGTTGTACTCTGGGTAAACGTGGGAGCATGCATGCGCAATCGCCATGAAAAACCCAGTCTCCCGTGAGGTTTTTTTTTTTTTCTCATTCGCACAGCAGATCTGTATCTCTTTTAATATCTGAAATCAGATGACGCCTTGGTGTTACATGGTGATGGAGCTGGAGCTGGAGCTGGTGGTAGTAGTTGAATCATGTGGCTCTGCAAAGTAAATCACTTATCAAAACCGAGTTACACATTAGACCACACATTTAGTAATAATTTACCCGCTAGAAAGAACAATGGCACTGTATACTATTTGGCACAGTGCTAGCATGCATCAAGAGAGCTTCCCAGTTGAATCTCTTATCAACTGAATAGCGTCCTGAAGATCCTACTGGGTTGTGGGTCCCACTGAAGCAGAATTGTGCTCAATAGTGTAGTGGCTAAGTTGAGATGATCCGACTCATTTCACTTGTGACCTGAACTGGATTTGATCTCAGGTCTGCTGTGCCATACCTAGCCCTCTAGTTAGATGTTGCATCACTTTTAAATTCTCAGGCAGCATATCGGCTCTCCTATGTGTTTTTTTTTGTTTGTTTGTTTTTTTAGCCTGCAGCGTAGTGGTGCTGCGGAGCCTGCAGTGTTTCAGGATAGTGGATAAGTACAGTCTTGTAGCCGATAAAGCCCAGACCAAGTAACTGTTGTTTTATGGGTAATTGCTACCACATTTCCTGTAATTCCACTTCAAAACCTGAGCCACGGTCTTGATTTGAACACGATGTTTCTGTTACACAATGATTATATCTACACTGGAAAGGTTTAAGTAAAAGAATCCCTTCAGGTAGTGAAGCTAAGTTTTTATAGTACATTCTCTTTCTGGTATTCTATTACTCGGCCCATTGCCTGACAAATGGGGCGACAGTTTGCAGGCTCTTTAGTTTTAACTGCTAGTCATAAGACCGTGACCTAATGGGGAGGATTGTTCCTGTAGCAAATCACATGGCTCTTGCTGGCACAGCGTGCAGCATCTTAAAATTCATCTGGAACCGATTAATTAGCATCAAGAATCTGCTATTTTGAAGGGAATTATTTGGTTGTTTCATCATGAAAGCAGCTCTGTTCTCTACCAGCAGATAATAATACACATGCATCACTAATATATCGTGGTTCTGTTTTTAAATCACCTTCTTTTTATATTTCTCCTAACTGGCTGCCATTTGCTGCTCACAGACGCACAGTAATTTAGTAGAATATGGATTTGTGTGATTTTTAAATATTTCATATTTGTGTTACCGTAGAAAAGCACTGTTTAACATTATAATACCGACCAAGCTGTTGGTCTGTGTGTTGCCTTCTGCACTAGTGTAGTGTCTTCTTTCCTGCTTGTCCGAAGGATCTCAAGCTTTTCTTGGTATTAACCTTGTATACCTTCCTTACTGCATGACCAGGGGAGACCGGTATTGGCAAATCCACCTTGATGGACACGCTGTTCAACACCAAGTTTGAAGGTGATCCCGCTTCCCACAACGAGCCCGGGGTCCGGCTAAAAGCACGGAGTTACGAACTCCAGGAAAGCAACGTGCGTCTAAAATTGACAACCGTTGACACAGTGGGATTTGGAGACCAGATTAACAAAGAAGATAGGTAAAAATATCTATGTTTTTATATAGTCATTTAAGATGGGGTGTGGATTTTGTATCGCCATTGTCTGATAATATTTAAGACCATCCATTTTGTGACCTGTGTTTAGTAATGAATGGACGACTCTTGGAAGATTGTTCTTTGCTATTAGGTTGTGACTGTCTTGAAATGCTTGATCAAGGGATTTTCTCAGTTAGTCCATGACTGACTGCTCTGAGGGTCTGTTATCGGGGCTTTACAGGACATGCTGCTCCTGCTCCTGATATGCTTTGTAACTAGTGCTCCTTTTCTAAATCTGTGTTCTGCCACAAGGAATACATATCAAATGCAGGTCTGCTGGCTGGCAGTGGGGACCTGGAAATGTAATTTCCATGCCTGCAGAGATCACAGCGCCTATGAACTTAGCAGGTGGTTAGAAAATGCCTGGCCCTGGTCCTGTTCCCTCACACAGCACCCCAGCCATGTGATGCCTGGAAGGCCACTCACTTTGGTTACACAGCTTTTTGGGTTCTGAAATGGGTTCTGAAATCTTTAGCAAGACGAAAATAAAATGAACAAATCTAATACTGTAGGTAAATGCTATGTAGTAAAATAAAATCTCTCCTTATTTCTTATCCGCAACCTCATTTGGGTTTTGGCCAGAGAATTGGAGGTAGATATTTGTATCCTTGGCAGACTTGATTGATTTTTATTTAAGGACATTTATTGTTTTTCCTAGTCTGCGTCTGGGTTGTGGCTGTTTTCAATACTCCCTGGTCCTACTAGGGTTTAAAAACAGGATGCTGGAACACTGTCTGGGGTAACTCGGCAAATAACAGCAATTTTTCAAACTGGAGTAGTGTATATATTAAACGAGTATTAAATACTGTTATGCAACGAAGCAAAACAACATACTGTACAATGATATTTCTGTTTCTTTTCTAGCTATAAACCAATAGTTGAATACATTGATGCCCAGTTTGAAGCCTACCTGCAGGAGGAGCTGAAAATCAAGAGATCCTTATTTAATTACCATGACTCCCGGATTCACGCCTGTCTGTACTTCATTGCCCCCACTGGACACTCGCTGAAGTCTCTCGACCTTGTTACAATGAAGAAGCTAGACAGCAAGGTAGTGGATGGTATATTTGATCTATTTGTTTCAGTAGGACATATTTATTGCATATGATTAGCTGGTGTGCTAATCATATACAATAAATATGAATGTATCACAACAGTGAGTGACGGAACCCAGGTGGACAAAGCGTTTTGTTCTGATTCCAGGCTGTGCCCAGAACTGCTGAGTCTGACTCTGCAAGGTTCTCATTTCACTGGGTACTGTACAGATAGGACTCCTTTCAAGAGGGAATGCGAGAGGGAGAGATTCTCATCAGGGTGCAAAATGACTTTTTTTTTTTTTTTTAGTTTCACTTTTTATATTTGCAAAAAAGAAAACCCTACAATAAATATTTTAAATAGTTTTCGTGTCTTTAGAGTTTATGGAAATAAGTCATACAAAAACGATTGGGGCATCCTCATTGGTTAGCTGGTCTGCTTTGTTGAGTGGAGTTTTTTTTTCCCATTGTGCAGCAGCAGTCTGCCAATTTTAAGTGGAGTTATTTTTCCTGTTTTTGCAGTGTTGATCTTGTTAAGTAACAAAGGCCATATTCATACAGCATTTAACTCAAGTGCTAAAAAGAAAACAAAACACTGATATTACAAAGCTTCAAATAAGTCACTTTGGAGATCAGTTTAAATGGACTATCTTCTGGCAGCTGGAAATACAGTGGCAGCGTCCGTCTTTGTGCACCCTAATTATTTTCTTAATAGTTCTGTAACCTTATGTTTTGTATAGTGAATATGGCGCCTACTCTCTAAATGCCTTTGAGCATGCCTGCCAGAAACCGCTACGAATCATAAAGTACTGTATTGCTGGGAACACCATTAGGCAGAAGTGGTGCAGGCATGGTAGTGAATAGAAAAGCACTTCCCCTTGTATTCATGGGGCAAACTGCAGAGGATCTGCATAGAAAAAGATATGCACATTCACATTGCTGAGGTCCAGCAAAGGGAATAACAAACTTTATTTACACAATACTCCAGCGCTAACTGCTCAGTCAAGGTAATTAAATAATTCCCTCACAATAAACCCACTCTGTGTGTGCTGTCTGTACACAGAGAGTGTATTGGTATATTTTCTACTTGGCTGCTGTGCACACCCATGTGGCCTTTGTGCTGTAATTTCTCTGCTCACATGCTGAATGCTACTTTTGAATGGTACTCTCTCATGCTTATGCCTACAGGAAGGCATCTGAATCCATAACTGTCAGCTGTATATTCATTTATAAAAGCTTGACTTGGTATTTTTTCACGTGGTTTGCTTCAGTTGTTCACTGTCTTAGAAATGTTTAGAATTAGAAGTTGGAGGTATAATTTTACCTGCAAGGGTATCAGCCTGTAACCCATATTTTTCCCTGTGCTTTTGTGGCAGCTCTTCACAGGTTTCACTCTCTCTGTCTCGTGTTTAATTGATAAATACCAAATATCTTATGTGTACAGTAGCCATCAAACGTATACAGACAACATCTACAACTTGGTAATAATGAACCATGAAAGTAAATGTTCTACTCCAGAATGTGTCGGATATTCAAAATTACACTTCAATAAGGTTAGTACAGTACCCTTTGCACACATTATTGAGAGTATTAGAGCCTGGGGCTTCTAAGGAGGAGCCTCAATATATGTTGCCATTACATTTTACTTGTATTGGCTTCACCAATGGTAATAAAACTTGATTGCAGCATTCTTTGTAAGAAATGATTGAGAGTAATGGGATTTGTGTGTATGTAAGTAAACATGTGTCAGCTGTAAGTCACGGTGATCTGCTCTTTCGTGATACTGATGGCTCTAATTTTGTTTTGTACGGCCACGGTGACATACTTGTTAATCATCCCTCTCTGGAAGTGTTAAACAATCCAATGTGTGTCAGCCCTCTGTTGGCACAGATCACTTCCTGCAGTCTGCTGCACATGTGGCCTGCTCTTCTATCTGGCACAGCCCCACTCCCAGCCTGGCTTGTGCAGCGTTGACTCCTACAGGCCTCACTGGGTTAGGTCTCCGACCCCCTTTTACTTCCTGCCAGATCTGCTCAGCAGGTTTTTCATGTGTCAGCCACAGAAACCAGGGCGCAGTGCCACCTGACCGCGCCTCAGACACTGGAGACCACTGTCCTATTAAACTTTTAAAATCCCTTTTTAAAAGGGATAACGATGTTACAAAATCCAACTTGCATCTGTTGCCTATTCATTTGAGTGCTGCACCAGTATATACTAGAATAACATGAATCATACTGGTATTTGTCTTGTCCCCTTTTTATTGGTTTTCCACAGCACATTGTATCAATATTGCAGATCATTTACTTTGTTATATACATAGCAAATGTATATGTGATATTTTGATGAAACAAAATAAATGCAGTGGTTTGTTGGACAAATGCGGTGTTGTAACAGTCCATGTATTGTGATTGACAGCTGCGTGCCTAAAGGTAAGTAAGGCTATACAGTAGTATGTGCTATTGGTTTTTAAACAATTCTTCATGCTCTTCTTGCCATTGTAATAGATTATTTCTGCTAATGTAGTACATTAAAGTGGCAACACAGAGTGTCTTTTCTGCTCATTATCTTAAATCCAAATTAGATTAAGGTTCATTACTCAGTTTGACCTTTGAAATTGGTTACTGAGTTTCACAGTGGGATTGCTCCTTGAGGATCTGCCAAAGAAATAGCTTAAGGGGTAAATTGAAAGGATAATTTTCTTTTCTTTTTTACAGGTGAATATAATCCCAATCATTGCCAAAGCGGATACCATTGCCAAGAATGAGCTTCATAAGTTTAAGAGTAAAATCATGAGTGAACTGGTCAGCAACGGAGTACAGATCTACCAGTTCCCAACTGACGAGGAGACTGTAGCAGAAATCAATGCAACTATGAGTGTAAGGTTTTTCATTGATGTTTTTTGCTGTATATATGCATTTCTTTGAGTAAATCAGGTTAATACTGAATGCTGCTGCATTCAAGCGGTTTTATGGTGTATTTGGATCCACCTTGCATGTAAGCCATTCTCATCCAGTATGCTGAAAATAGCAATCATTCTCAGGAAATCATTCTCAGTAATTCACGAGGCCTTGTAATGTTGCTCAGTTTGCTCATTTAATTCATCTCCATATTTAATAACTGGTTTGCCGTCATGAACACAAATGGATTTCCAAATTTTGCGTTGAGCGCAGCTCCTGCTTGTTCTTGCGTTTGGTTATTTCTGACACTTCGCTAGGAGTACTGCACGGCCGTCTGTTCAATTCCATGGGCCTTTACAGGTCAAGAGAGAGTCCTGTGTAATCATTCTCAGCAGAACCACTCTGTAGAGATCTGGCATGAACTGTACAACATGGAGTTTAGATAGATTGAACCCGTCTATGGTATTGGGGTTAGCTGTTTGTGTGTTTTCTTGTTTGAGATGTGTGGTGTGTGTGTTTTTTTTCCCCTGTGGGAGGTGCATATCAACGATGATGATAACATAGTGGAGGCCCCATACATAGGTCCCAACAGTTTTCTATTTGGAGAACAGATTTTCTATTTTCATGAATTGTGGTAAAGGTCATTCTTTATATGATTTTACATGTACTGGACTCTTGATCATGGTGTTCTACTGTACTCCTGGGTAATTGTTTTACTTATTTTGTGTTGTAGAAATGCTGGGATAGCAAGCATATGCATTGTGTTTTTGTGTCCCCATTGATAATAGTGTAGATCAGTGGTACTCAACTCTGGCCCTCGAGATTCATTCCAGTCCTGGTCTTTATTCCAGCCATGTCCAAAATTAGTTAATTGCCTCTTAGCAGCTCCAATTAACTGCATTAGAACCTGCTTGGAATAAAAACCTGGACAGGATTGGATCTCGAGGGCCAGAGTTGAGTACCACTGGTGTAGATAAACATATCTTTGATTGCTGTGTAGAACCCACCACTGTGACTTTCATGCCAAAACTGGCTGAGTTTGGGAAACCAAAAGTTGTTTCGCTTCTTGAGACGTATAGGGGTGTCAATAAACCCTTCTCTTTCTATTTGTGTCTTTAGGACAGACTTACTCAAACTATACTCTTGCATCAAATTATGCTTCTGTTCTGAGGGTATATGTGGACAATAAATATTTCAATTCTAGTCTCCTCGTTGTGGCAGTCTTTACCGGGTTCCTTCCTGTCGACGGCATCACTCTTTGAAGAGCACATGTGTAAAATAAGCATGGTTCTGGCTGTGTGTATTATGGCATTTTCTGTTTCTTGTTTATTGTTTTTGCCTGTACATACTGTATGTCTGCTGTCTTGACAGGACACTGTTGCTTCAATCTTAACAGTTTCTTCCTGGTTAGAATTTTATAAAATTGTAAAGCGAAAAAAAAAAAAAGGACTAAACCAAAAATCGAATCTGCAATATGCAAAGAATCTTGTTTTTCACTTTCTGCTAAAAAGCTGCCAAGCATGGTGTTGGGTGAAGTTGTATTTTGTATGTTTTTGGAGGGGTAGTTAATTTCTTCCAGGCTTCACTGGTCGTACTAAATGTATTTTTGGCACCAGTAACTGATTTTTCACAGATAATGCAAATAATTAGCCACAGTAAATTATACAAGCATTCAGCTATGCTTGCAATCTAATTTACTTAAGACTGCTGTATTCACTTTACACTGAAGCTTTGTGCAAATATAGAACCTGCAATTAACCAAAAAAAATTGTGCAGTGTACTGTAAAACATACTGCACAGCTGTTGTTTTTATAGTGTAAACTTGACATAGCTGACTGAAACAGGAAGTACTGATTCATCCTCCCTCCCTCCCTCCCTCTCTCTAGGTCCATCTTCCATTTGCTGTTGTGGGGAGCACTGAAGAGGTGAAGATTGGAAATAAAATGGCCAAGGCAAGACAGTACCCCTGGGGTGTTGTGCAGGGTATGTGTCTGGTTCGCAGCAATTCTTACTTCCATATGGTACCGTTATCAAAAAGGAAAACCGTTTAATTTACTGTCATCTTCTGTAACTTCCAAAGAATCCTTTTGCTGTTTCAAATTCAAAATAAAACCAGACTTGTTGTTCATTGAAAATGCCCGTCACTGGGATATTTTTATCGGAGATGGGGACTGATTAAGGAGTGTTCCTCCTGTATGAGTCTTTGTTTTTTGCCACAGTGTAAAAAACTGCTTCAGTCAACGTCATTTCTGCAGGATGTGTAGTTCTTATTTATTGAAGGGGTTTAAGAGAAGGTCACTTCTGCGTATTTTCCCATGAAGTAGTATTTATGGTTGATTTAATGATATAATCCAGGTAGATGTCAATGGCGTATAACAATTGTTGTTCAGTATAAAGGGCTGTAGAAATGCACACGGTACAGTACGCAAGGCTTGTCAGTGCACTCATCTGATGCTGCTTTGAGGACACATGAAAGGCTGAGCAGCTGGTTGATTTCCAATTCATAAATGTGACCTCGTTTGGATTCGGCTATGCAAGTCAGCTGCTGTTTTCTTCATCTGTCATGAAGAAAAATGATTCCCCACAAAAGGAAAAGCAAATAGTTGACAAACAATTTTACTGATCGCATTAAAGCAAAGTTGGCAACGAAACCTACTGTAGCATTAATCTATCTTCATATAACATTCTTGTTTTTAACTCTTTTCATGCGTGACCTATTTTTAGAAAATAGCTTTTTTTTCCATTTCTTTATATGGCATTCTCATATGAAGCTATCATGCTTTTTTTTTTTTTATATATATAAAATCCGTCCCCATGAGAGGTTGCAGAGTCCTCCCAAGTGGCTGTCCTTGGGTTTTATAGGAACTTCATAATTCCGTTTGGAAGGGTGGTGGGCAGTTCACTGACACACACGGGAGACCGAAGGTTTAGTTGAAAACACTGCACTGGTGTCCAGTTTTATTATTCTTTTTATTTGCGGTTGTTTTTTTTTTATTTCTCCGCCAGATGGTGCTTGTGCCCGCCTACCCTGATACCAACGATGGTAGCAGGCAGGTTGGTGATGGCGCACTCACAGGTGCCCAAAATAATGAGTAATGAAAGGCAAAAGGAAAAATAAAACACAGTAATAAAACTACAAAATAAAGGTGCTGCTTACACAGTGTCCCCACGGCCGCTAAGCCGGTCAGCTTGGGTCTTCGTACTACGCTCGGCTATGTTCTATACACTGGGGTGGCCAGAGTTCCCCTCTAACGATACACGTTCTCATCGGGAACATAAGTTTATTTTAATTATTATTCTTTTCTTTAGTCAAGGCTGGCTGTCTTCCTCAGCCGTGCTTGCCTGTTTTGTTCTCTCGCTCCAACCACTGGCGTTCTTGCCCGCTTTTGTTTATGCTGGCGTCCTCAACCAGTATCACTGGGTATCCCCGGTCATGGCCATCCGCATAAGTAACAGAGTGTAGTTCTTCTAGGACTAGAGACCCCCTAAGGCCTGCCTCACAACCACTCAGAGAGAGGGAGAGACCACACACCTTCTCCCAACCTCTCCATGTCATTGCCATGACTGACAGGCGGAACTCACGGGGCTGCTGCCCTCCTGCTGCAGAACCACGCATGCGCCAGACAGTCAGAACCCCCAGACCAACTATATGTTTACTTCTCTATAACATGATATATTAAGTACAAGCTGTACTGCAATTGATTGGATTGTACCTCCCTGTGGAAGTGGCAGCCTCCTGGTTAACGTACTGGTGTTCCTGTCTGTGCCCCTGCAGTGGAGAATGAGAATCACTGTGACTTTGTGAAGCTCAGGGAGATGCTGATCAGGGTGAACATGGAGGACCTGCGGGAGCAGACGCACTCCCGGCACTATGAGCTCTACCGCCGCTGCAAGCTGGAGGAGATGGGCTTCAAGGACACAGACCCCGACTGCAAGCCCTTCAGGTAATTCGCTGTACCGAGCAGTGTGGGAGCATTCTGTTCTCGGTGGGAGAACGCAAGAATCACAGTACAGTGTGTTCTTCAGGGCAGGCATAGCTGCAGTTGTGGATTCAGTGTATACCTGCTCAGATGCACCACATCTCTGTCCACAGTTTGTGAAATCAGGTCAGATTTCTCAGAGGTACTATCACAAATCAATTAAATGGGTTGATTCATCTAAATTAAACCCCACTGCAGTGCGTTCTGTGTACACAATACTGCTGATTTATTATTTAAACATGTTGCTATAAAAGGATTCCCTCTCCCTTGCGTGGGCCGTTTGTTTGTGCGGGGTGAGATGTCTGGCAGCGATTGTATTAATGGTGCTTGTCCTGCCTTCCCTCGACAGCCTTCAGGAGACGTATGAAGCGAAGAGGAATGAGTTCCTTGGGGAGCTGCAGAAGAAGGAGGAGGAGATGAGGCAGATGTTTGTGATGAGGGTCAAGGAGAAGGAGACTGAACTGAAAGAAGCTGAGAAAGAGGTAGGGTGTAACAAGGGAGGTAGTTTAACCCAATGGGTGCCCTGGGCCTACTTACCCATATTGACCGATCCACTACCAGGTTGTTTTGTGTAGTGAGAATTTTTTTTCTAGCCTTATTGAAATGGCGTGCGTGCGTGCGTGCGTGCGTGCGTGCGTGCGTGTGTGCGTATATATAATGTATAGCTATCTTTTATACAAGTTCTATGCACCTTTTATATTTTTACAAAAAAAAAATGTTTACTTTGGCTCTTGGATATTATTTATTTGAACTACTGAACAAATTGCTGTTGCTTTATACTTCAGTGCATCAGCATTTACTTGTTTACACAGTTTGATGCAGAATAATTGAATTGTGGTTCAGTCCAATTGCTGTGCTCAATTTATGCTGTTAGTCAAAAGTCCTTGCTAATGCTAATGCAGCATTGTAACACAAGCTCTGTGAAGGGTGCTTGTTCCTGTTCCTGGTTGAACAATGGGATAGTTTTGTGGAGGGCTGAGGAAAAAGGACCTGTCTGCCAGCTTGGCACGGGCCACTGCTCCCCTTGGATCCATCGGTAATGTTGGGAGCCTGGAGTGCTGTGAGTTTAAAGACCTAGTACTCTATGATAACTCAAATGCTGGGAAAGTGATGGTAGTCAGCATAGGGGGGCTACGGCATCACTTTTGATACTGTATGTGCTTTTCTGTGAAAGTCATAAGCCTCTCACTCCATGTGGCTCATTAGTCTTTCAACACATGCACATCTAAAGAAAGGTGTAGGGAAAACAACTGCACACTTCAAACAGCAGGCTGTGCAGTCTGGAAAAATAACTTGCAGGCATGCGTGATGCAGGTGGAGTAGGGTTGTGCACTTATTTAGAGCTGAGGTGCAGCTGCTGAAGTGGTTCAGAAGTTTCTTGTAGCTCTGAGCTTCACCACCATGTGCACCAGTTGCACACATCTGTTGCTTGTGAAAATATTCTGGAATTTTCCTGTAGTCTTTGTTGTTGTAATGGAACAAAAGCACACTGTGCTTAACATGAGACGGGTCTACTGTAGAACTTGGGTTCTACTGAGACATTGGGACGCCAGTCATTGGAAATGGCATCAAAAATGTATTTCACACAAAGTGACCGAAGACAGGATTGGCATGTGAAGGGCTGCGTTGACTCCTGCATGCATTGGAATATCTTAGTAAAACTATAACAAAATATAAAGTCTAGCAGTCAAGCATTTCAGCCACTCAGTTTTGTGGCATTGACAAAGGCACTTGTGTTCGAACACGTGTGTTGTTGTGTGGTGGGTTTTTTTTTGTTTGTTTTTTAATTGTATTCAGGTTAAATATCTGAGCTAGGATGAGGCACTGTAATAACCCGACTCTTAATGGTGAACACCCTCTGTATCTTCCTTTTTTATTGTATTGTGCTTGCTAGCTTCATGAGAAGTTTGACAGACTGAAGAAGACGCACCAGGACGAGAAGAAGAAGCTGGAAGACAAGAAGAAGGAGATTGAGGACGAGGTCGGTGCCTTCAGCAAGAAGAAAGCAGCAGTGCAGCTCCTCCAGGCCCAGCAGGCCGGCTCCCAATCCACAAAGAAGGACAAAGACAAGAAAAAGTAAGAGCTGTGCGGCAAGCATCTTCTCATTGGAGAATTCCATGCCATTCGCATACCTGGCGTGTTTAACAGGCACCGCAATGCCGGCCATGTAATAAGATACAAGTGAAATGTTAACTCCACTTGGGACAGCAGACGATGCAGGCATTACCATAGCCCCTGTGTTTAACCCTTTCCCCTCCCTTATCGGAGACTTGCCTGACAGGCTGTAAATCAGCACGCACTTCCCACAGATTGTTTGGCTCCACAAGGCTGCTCTTTGTTTTAGCTGCACAGCTGGAGTTGAATAATAATTGCGTGGGAGACTGATTTCACAGCTGTAAACAGCTGGGGGGGGGGGTCTCTCGGGCTAGTTTGAGTCAGGGGCACTCTGTTTTGGAAAAGTTCATTTGGAGGTTATTACTTTGATCACATTGGAGCCCTGAGCAAGGGGGTATAAGTATCATCACTAGAGGTCATGAGGTGACAAGAGCTGTTTATATTTGCTCTTAAATGGCCTAGTAAACAGTTTGGCACATTAAGATTCCTAAACTAAAGGAAAAAAATATAATCGGTTTCAACCTCTATATTATTATTATTATTATTATTATTATTATTATTATTATTATTATTATTATTATTATTATTATTATCAGTATTATCTAAACCAAGATTGCCAAATGAAAAACATTCAGGCCAAACTTTTTTTTCTTATATATAATGAGTAAAGCCCTGTTTTAATGTATAACAGATTGTCACTCATGACAGGATATGACAGGCGCATTATTTACAGAACTGCAGCCAAAAATGTGTGGTTTAAAAAGCCTTTCTTAAAGTAAATGGAAGGTTGGTATTTTCAGCCTATCGTGAATTTGCTGCTTAGGGTTTTTTTTTGTCAGCTCTCTAGTCCTTGTCAGTGATCCAGCTGTGCTGCATCTGCAATTGTCTCTATGCTAATAAACAAAGGAGGACAGCAATTCAAGACCAAATAAACTTCAGAGTTGATTTGACACTAATCAGGTTCATCCGGCTACTGACTAACTATTTCTCGCTTACTTTACTTGCAAATGTACATATTTGAGGTTACACGACGTGAACCAAATTGTTACTTTTACTGTATTTCTCTCCTAAAATTCACATATAAGAAATAGCTGGAAGTCGCATACAATTACATGATGCATTCGAAGCCAAGGGTGGAGATTTGCTCAGGCTTTGCTCTACTGTGTGATCCTAGGGATGTTACTACACCTCCTAGTGGGGAATGGTGGTATGGCAATCACATGATTTGATTATCTTTTTTTTTTAAATAAAACCATCAAATATTTTTGGAGCTAAATCCCAAAGTATCAGCCCCTGGCTGACCTCACTAACCAGGGGGTCAGGGGTCTACGGAAGATAGACATACGTTTTCCTACAATTATTACAGTTATTCAAACACTGCTGATAAAGCCAACAGTTTATTAGAAGTGTTCCCTCGTTTCCCTACATGGAATTATTCAATGATTGTCTCTGCTCTGTTCTTTGGGGTATTGGACCTTTAGATATCAATACTGTTCAATCTCTCTACATTTGTTTAGACCTTTCTGTTGACACATAATGAATGTGTTGTTAAATTTGTGGATCAAGAACAAGTTTCAGGTTGCTCATCACTGTTCGATGTCATTGACTCTGGATGCTGCCTATTCCTATATTTGCAGAAAGGGCTTTGAGAAGGTCATTTAAGAATATGCAACATGGGGAAACATTGGCATGGCTATAGAAAAAGATATTACCTTTTCCAAGTCCAGCATTGGTAGTTTTATTTTGGTCCATTAAAAAGATTCTATTGGAAATATAGTGTTATACATTTTACATTAATTGACAATATTTTACTTTGTGACATTGATTTGCCTGTTGCATTAATATTAGTGGTTTTATTGTTCATGTTGAAGGAAATGACTTTGGATAAGGTAGAGTTAAACTGCTGCTGTGAAATCCACTACACTTCAACTTTCCTAGTAAGCAAGTGTATCAAAGCTTTCAAATAAAGCAACCAGACTACTTTACTCATCATTTAATATTAATTCACTTATTTTTATTCTGTATCTTTCAGCGAAGTGAACTAGGTTTCCTTAAATACATGAAGAACCGAACTGAACAGCACAGCATGATCATGGCTGTGGTACTTTTATCATGTCCATCATTTGAAATTGGTTTCCATTCCATTAAACTACTTTTTAAATTACTTTAAAAAGGTCATTTTTAAAGATCACTGCATTCGTGGTTCATGTAGTTTTTAGTTTTGGGCGGGGGCAGCTCATGTGTGATTTCTAACCATGTTTTTTTTTTTTGTTTGTGTTTGTTTTTTCCTTTTTATTTGCAGTTCAAGCTTCACATAACATCCCTCAAGCCAAGGAAGCTTCCCATACTCACCAGCTCCTTTCATCCACTTTGCAGTAATGCAGCTGATCCATTGCTGTTTTAAATATGAAAATTCAGAAGAGCTCATAAGAGGAGAATTTCACATGAGCAAGCGTGGTTTTTATTGAGCATTATTTCCCTGTACTATATACATATGGATTGCATAAGTATTTGTATTACATTTTTATCCAGATCATATTATCTATATTGTAATAATTGAATCTCTCTTGTTTATTATGGGATGTGTGTTAGAAAAGGACATATCATTCAGTGCTGGATCATGTTTGTCCACTGTTATTCTTGGGCTTGTTTTGTGTTGTATGATACATGAAGATTGCTTGAAGTGCACAGCTACCCAGTGTATTGCCGCCTGGCCTGTACAGCAACAATAGACTTTATGAAAGGGGAATATGAAAGACTATAAAGTAGGGAATGTCTTCAGCCTTTGAAGTAATCTTTATGTTGCAACATCTTGTGAATGTGTTTGTTTGTTTGTTTGTTTGTTTGTTTAGTTTATTACTATGTTGTTTTTTTTTGCATTGTGGAACTTTAATTGCTTCATCAGCAGTATGTATTTAATAATTTTTTACATTCAGTTTTTCAATATTGGATACACATTTAACAGTATTTTCCAATCAAGATTATGTTTTATAAACAACAAGTGTTATTGAAGTGGTTCATTATTATGAAGTTTTTAGATTCAGGGACCAAACACTTTGAGTGCTACAAGCTTATTTCATGGTGTCTTTTAATACTGTGGGGGTGGGGGTGGGGGTGGGGGGATGCATAATAAAGTAAATGTTTAACTGTCTGTGACCATATATTCTATTGCAGTATTGGTAAATAAATGTCCATCCCTTCTTTAAAAAGTAAATTAAATATTAAACAGCAAGAACAACACAATGGAATCCATTTGTGCTTAACTTTGTATTACGTTCCTTTCCCGGACAGATTCTTACCGTTTCTGAAACATCCCAAGACGTGGAGGCCGCTGCTGACCCTCTGAGTTCTGAGTTGTGGGATGTTGTTTTTATTCTGCTGCTGATGTTCTCTCTGCTTTCTTTCCCTTCCAGGCTAGGTAGCCTCTCTTTCTTACTCTTCACTCTGAGACACACACACACACACTGTCCCATTAAGCACCTTTACAGCTCCTCTGCTTCTTTTACTAGCAGATTTTTGTTTGACTCTTTTTGACAAGCATGGCTCCAGGGAATAAAACAAAGCGATCTTTTGAATGGTTTGGACAACAAGAGTAGGGGAATGCAGAAAGACCCCCTTTTAAAAGAAACCTTCAAATTCCAATGTTTGGGCTTCCAGGTTAAAGGAAAAAAAAAGCATTACTAAGAATTAAATCTACAATTTAATTGTTTCCTCTAAGTAACTAACTTTTATATTATCTGTATTTAATTGCTGACAAGCAGTTGAAATGAATTCCTGGACATTCGCCAAGGCTGAATTGGAAGAACCTGCAATGCAAGTGACTCCATGAGAGCTAGATGAAATACTGATTTTTCTGAAATACTGTTGAGCACAGCAAAAAGTTTTCAGATAGCTTTCATGAGAATCCCCCCCCCCTCCCCTGCTGACACCCGCTCTCGAGTTCCTGGATGTAAAAGAGGAAGCTGGCTCAGTCGTGATTGGAGGATGCCCACTGAACCTTCAGGTCTTCCGAGCTGTGTGGGGAATTGAGGGGGGAAAATGTATTGGACATTCCAAATGGGGGAGAAAATCAGGGTACAAATAACTGGCACACAAAATAAAAAAGGATAAAGGCTCAAGATAATAATATTGGTTACTGTTTCAGTAACCCAGGCCATCGCTTATGGAAAACAATTCTCAGCAGATACAGAACTGAAAATTATCTATTATTGGCGGAATAAAATCCCTTGAGCCATGTTAAGTTTCAGCCTTGTAGCTTTTCTTGTTTCTTTCTATCTCTTCTGCTTTGTTTCTTCACAGTAATCCTTATTTCTTCACAGTAATCCTTGGCTCTGCACGGAATAACTAACTCCATCAATGTCTTTATGGATTTATTCTTTCCTCTATGCATGTAAGTATAGCCGTTGTAACCACTCTCGCTTCCATATAAAATGCATGCAACCACAAAGTGGGCCGTCTCCATGATTTAAGACGATTTTTAAATGATTAGGTTCTTATTGCCAGACTCATTTCAAAGACATTATACCATTTAGCCTTTTGTCAACCTTTGCATGGTTTGCATAAAAAAAGCTATTAAATATAAAATAAATGGCTTTGTTTTTTTTTTTTTTTAAGATTAATGTATCTTTGGTTGCAGTACTAATCACAATTGGAGGGTGGGGTTAGTCGTTGGTGTTTTATTTCTTGTGTCTTTAAAATGCAGTGTGGATGTTTCACACACTAGCATGCTACCTCTTGGCAAGTAGACCCTCAGCTTTCTAGTACTGTTCAAGTCCACGTTTGAGACTTAAAATAAGAGGACAAGGTTCCTGCGCAGCTGCTATAATACAAAGCCGGTTCATTGAGATTCACAGCAGGGCCAGTCCAGCTCCCTCCACAGCTCTGGAGGGGTAACGCCCACACTAGATGGCCAGTAGCCTGAGATGACTATCAGGTAGGGAAGGAGAATGAAAGAAAGGTGAGCTTGCAGACAGTAAAGTCAGCAGCTGTGCTTGGGCCCCCCACGTCAAGTCCCTGTTGCAGGGCTGTGCGTTGCTCTTCAGGACCGCCTCTATACATTTCCTCTCTCCTTTCTTTTCTCACTGAGGTGCTTTTACATGTTGTCTTAGAAAAATCAACACTTGCTTCAAAAAATAGTCATTCAGGAGTTCAAGTTAGGAAATACAAAAGCAATGCAAACTTTGGTTAAAGCGTAAATGATCAAACTTTTACCACAAAGAAGTGTCTCCAGTTTTTTGCAGAGCTGTATGATGGCTCACATTCATGATTTGGATGATCAGTAAGCTGTAATTAATATTTTAAATAAATACATGACTTATCTGTGTAATAAATGGCATCATGTAAACTGCCCCGTTCTTGCTGCTTGTATTACTTTTGCTCCATTTACCATATATATGTTTATGAAATCATTTCTCTATAATTAAAGTGCATGTCATCTGTTTTAATGTGTTAAATAAATACCACATGTTTTGTGTGAACCATTTGGTATCTAAATGTAATGAACCAATGTGCACCATTACCTACATAATGTTTCTCTGTTTTAAAGTAATGGGGCATGTCTGAAATCACAGGATTGATGTGTTCATGAACATTAATAGCTGCTTTTATATGGTAGAATTTAATTGAAACATAAGTAACCATTTTGTAACAGGCTGGCTGAGTCATGTTGAGATATGAAGTAGAATTAAAAATGCTATACTGAAAGGCAACAGTGGTTTGTCTCTTTGGAGTTTTCTTATGTGTGTAATGACATACAGCGTTTTAGTTTTGACACAGTATACTGTAAACTTCAACGATGTATTCTAATGGTGTCAGCACTGACAAATACATTCTATACAAGGTACCATTCCAGCTGTGCTCGGCTGTCATTTGCATAATTTCAGGACCAGATTTGTTGAGGTTTAGTAGTGTTTTTGTCTTTTGTTTTTGGCAAGATTCGCCATTCCTTTTGACCTCATTTCTTTTTCCTTTCCAGTAACCTTTTTATTGTGTTCTCGTTTTGTTTCCTTTTAGCCTCTTCTTTCTGTAGTCTTCCCACTGCCAGCTGCTTGCACGTTCTGCGCTGGAGAGCACATGTGTACTCACTCTTCGAAGACATGCTCCTGCGTTCTCTATTGCTTGTGTTTCTTTGCCTCTATCACAGTGACAGCATTTATATAGAAACGTTTGCATCCTCTTTGGAAGTTTAAAAGCAGTTTTTAGATTGTCTTATGTTTTAGCTTTATTAAAGTGCAAATGTCTCTCGGACGATTGTGATTGCACCATGTATGTTTGTGTGGGGATTGAGGGGTCAAACATTTTGGGGTTATTTTCCAGGTAAATGTATCTGTTATGAAATAGCCGTATGTTGTATTACAACTTTTAATCCTTGTATGAAGTACTTTAATTCATTTTTAAATGCTTTTATTTTAATAGTTTGACAATATTGTGTGGTTTACTGTTGAGGGTTAGAAGAGCAAATTAACAGCAGATATTTCAGAACTACTGGGGGGCGGGGGGATATCTTTATAAAAAGAAAAAAAACTTACATTGCACAACTACAAAGCGTGAAGTGATTCAGTGTTTTACTAATGAATTGTGGTGCTTCCTTCCATGATATGAACTGGAATGCAGAGGCTGTCCATTGTAGAACACGACCAGACCGAAAGCTCAGCAGAGCTATTCGCAGCCCACAAAGTGGTTCTCCGATGACAATTCTCGTGTGTATGAACACCTGATCCTTTATATCATTTGCCGTTCACAAAAAAAAAAAAAATCCACCAATAATCATGTTATGTTAATACACCACAGTAACCCATCAGCACCATCGCATTATCCTGATACACATCGTAGCGTGACCTGGTCATCTTGACACGCACTGTTTCATGTCATGAATTCTTTGAATCAATATAACCCTAAGAACCATGTTCCATAAGTGATCCACATTGTGCACTTTCAACCCAAACCTGTATCTGCTCAAGTCCTTCTTACCTGGCATTCACTACATAGCTACTAAATATGCAGTTTTAGTACATGGGATATTTTCATACATGATATCTGGTACTAGACTATGTCAAAGAAAGCTGTTTGCAAGCCTTGCTTTAGGTTGTCTTGCACTTCCTTGGTCGCCTCACCTGGAGCGTGAAATTGTCCCCACGCCTTCAACACCATCTTTCCCATAGTTAACCAACGACCTGGTTCCCTTATTGAATGTCATGCTTTGCAGCGAGTAACATGCTTTAACGTTGTGTAGTGCCAGATGCTCTTAAAAGAAAAGGCATATTTGATAAAGCCTGTTCATTTGAGACGTGCACACAATCGGTTAGGGAAGGGCCTGACAGTAAGATTTATGGAATGATTTTGTTAGCTACAAGCACTTTAATGGGTGTTTTGTTCTGCAAGCTGCTCTCATAATACTTGGTCAGGTATCCTGTCCAAACCAAAAGAACAAGAGAAAAAAAAATGCCATGACATTGGGGAGTAGACTTCCTCTGCTTCCTTTATGAGAAGCCTTAATCTCTTTCCTATTACATACCCAAAACATTCATGTACTATATTTTAATATATAGTGACTGGTGACCAGCAATTTGGAGACCTTATTTTTTGGTCTAATTTTCCTGATACATTTGGATTATTTCCTGGCAGATTAAAGTCCAATATTGCACTTTTTATATTCAGTTCATTTTATGTTTGGAGTTCAGACTTCTGCCTTGTAAAAAAAAAGGGGGGGTTCGAAGTGTTATGGTTGTGGCCAGCATGGGGCTCTAGACTTCAGATTCATAAGGTTGAACCTCACTGGCACAGATTTTAGCCCAGGATGGGAATGGATCTGATCAGGATCTCAACTGGTTTTCCCATACCAAGTTAAAATGTCTGGTAACTGCCGTATGTTTGAGGATCTGGATAACAACCAAAAGAATCGTCAGATGTGACTGAGGAGAGCAGATCTCATGCCGGACTTGTAAAGATCAAGTATGAGCTTCAGAGTTGCTTTGAAAATTGGGTCTGGATCTTTCAACATGCGCAGAAGCAGCTCAAAGGAAGCAACTGAAGCTGTGCCTCCAACATCTAATGATCTGTCACAGTCTGAACAAAGCTTGAACTGTTTTGTACAATACCTCCTGATACTGGCTCCCTGATGGACAGGAATTTTATTTTTTTTCTTGTCAATTTTGATATACAACATGATACCAGCTGTTACATAACCTCCAACAACTTAGCCTAAATGTATGATGGCCCAGTCAAGTAGCTTGCAAATAACAATATGATGCCAAGAGTATATTTCAAGTGGTTTGGGGTGGTTCCTTTTGGTGCGAATAAATGTGTGAAATAAAAGGTCAAGATCCAACCTTTTGATTCTGGAGCCAGTTTGTGGTGGTGGCTCCATTCTGTTCAGGGAAGCCTATTTTTCTGTAAGAGGGAGGAAGGGCGGGGTCAATGCTATGTTGGTTTGAGAGAAGGCCAAAACAACTTGTGCATTGCACACTTCCACGTTGTGAATGGATTCATCTGAGGCTTTGTGAAATGTTCTCACATTATTATATAACATTCATGACCTCCTGGAGCTCAATTTCCTGTGCACTTTTGCATTAGCTATAGTGGCACAGAGCATTTTACAGAGGGGTGGCTGGTAAATTCTTCATATTAATTAAAGGACCCCACAGATCTGATCTTGGACTTCCTGTAAGCTGGTCAAAGATTAGTGCTATTTGGTGTCCTTGAAAGCAACTGATGAGTTTGGTTTTCCCGATTCACCTGTCACACGTCCTTTGAAAAATGTTTTATGTCAGTTTGTTGCTTTTCCACACAAAAAGACACTGGCAAAATCAAAGGGTTTCGGTCAGTTAGTTGTTGCGATTGGCTGAGAGGAATTTAGTCATTTGTAATATCTATTTTCCCTTTTATGAAAGACTCAATATTTTAAAGAATCGTTTGGTATACTCGATGTTTATAAAATGTTTTCAATGTAACCACTGTTTGGTTTTTTTATTACTGACACGTTACAGTGTTTTGCTACAGCTTCACATCTGAAGCACACAGAAGTATAATGGCCCTGCTCTTAGTAGGTCTTGTTTGCAGATACAGTTATTGTAATACATTGAAATGTGTAGCTCCCTATCCCTGACCCTAGCCTCAGCCCTAACCCTAACCCAAACTTCAATCTCAATTTAAATTCCAGATTCTAGAACCCTAATTTTAACTCCAAATATACTTCAATATTTAACAGCTCTTTACCCTAACCTTAGTCCCACCCAACCCTAACCTTAACATCAATTTGAATTTGATATTCGAGATTCCATTTATTGTTTTTAACCTCAACCCCTACCCCTACTTTAATTTTAACCTTAATTTCAATTTGAATTTTAGATTTTAGAAGCCAATCTCAAGTTTTACTCTTAAATATATCTCAATTGCAACCCTGAACTATTTCCCACTTTTTCTGGATCTTATTTCAATTTTGATTTTGATATTCATTTTAAATATTAATTTTATGAACTTTCATGAGATGGGAAGGTTTGGACAGAGCTGGTTAAAACATTATTTATGAAATTATACACACGTTTTTTTCACTTTAAAAGTAATTCAAATGATATGTTTTTAAACTAATCACTTTTTTTATTGTAATGAACATCTCTGTACTTACTTCATGAATTGTTCTCCCTATTTTTCTTGAATGTATTTATGGTTACAATATTAACAGTCCCTGTTAATGACATACACCCTAATCCCTGTTATATTGTATGACATACACCCTAATCCATGTTAATATTGTATGACACATCCTAATCCCTGTTAATATTGTATGACATACATCCTAATCCCTGTTAATATTGTATGACACATCCTAATCCCTGTTAATATTGTATGACATACACCCTAATCCCTGTTATATTGTATGACATACACCCTAATCCATGTTAATATTGTATGACATACATCCTAATCCCTGTTAATATTGTATGACACATCCTAATCCCTGTTAATATTGTATGACATACACCCTAATCTCACCTTTAGGCTTCGAAATGGAAAACGTAACATCAGACTCATTATTAACATAACTCCGCCTCTATCAGCTTTCTTAGTAGAAAATCTGGATTAGGTCCTTATTAAATAAATGTCAAGTAGAAGTCAACTAGGGAAAGAAAGGGAATTGCTTAGGTTCCATTCCTTTTTTCATATATATATATATATAAAGGTTATACACAAACATTTTTTTTTGGTTTCTACAATCTTTCTTGATATGTTGCATAAAATATATTTTGGAAATGCACAGTAATTTAACTTAAATATTTTATTTTTTTCCATAATAAGACATAAAATGTACATAGATATAAAATAAATATCTTATAAACGCAAACAAATTTAAAATGGAATGTGTTGCTAGAAATAGATGTTTATAAAAAAAAAAGATAAAGTCCCTGAAAACCCTAACCCTTGTTCCAACCCTAACACTAACCCAAACCCTAGCCGCAATCCTAACCCTAAACCAAAACTAAACTTAACACTAACCGTAACGCCGGCTCCAACCCTAACCTAAAACTAAACGTAACCCTAATCTGAACCCAAGCTCCAAGCCCCAAGCCCCAAGCCCAACACTAAACCTATTCCTGGTGAATATCTAAACTGTAACTGGCCTCTGTATGCAAAGAGTGTGCAAAACAGGCAGGACGAAGAGGTTTCAAACCTTTAGCTCATTCCAAACTATTTTTTTAATCCTGCCCTTAAATAATCCATGTGTCTGATATATACATTTTATATTCAGATCTCCCAATGTAGATGTTAGGAACCTGTGCAGGGCAAATTGTAGTCCATGTAGTCCATGTCTCACAAGCATAGCGTTGGAAACAAAACCTTGATAAAGTCTTTTGTAGAGAGCTCATGAATCACCAGCATTCAAAACTGAGACAGTAACAACGTGTCCCCCTCCAGATAAGGTTTACTGAGTCACAGGTTTACTGAGTCACTTTGTATGCATGTTATCAACATATTGTTAATGCAGGTCATGGTATGAAAGTGCATCCATCTACCTACCTTCCAAATATTGAGATTAAATGCAGATGTACAGGGGGGTGGTGCATTTGTTGTTCATAAGGATCAATATCACATGTGTTTTAAAGTTGCATTATAGAACAGATCTAAACAGGGAGATGTAAACTACATTGCAACTCAGGCTACGTGTCTGTAAATGTAGTTGTGTGCTAAATGCAAGCTTGAAAACAACCTAGTCGCTGTTTCTGCCAGCAGGGGGAGCCCTACACCACAGTGTTATTTGTTAGAGTTACCACAGAAATGAAGGGTAACTGGGTATGGGTTATAAAACCATCCTGTTTATTGGAGGAAGGCTATCAACTTTCACCAGCTCCTTAAGAAATATTTTTTTACTCAAGGGTCCTGCATGTTAACAGCAGCTCAGCATATCTTTAGCTGTTTACTAAAACATTAGTTCTGTACATAGCCAAGGACTGTTTCCAGGTTGCAGCTTCAGTTTCTAGTTTTTCTGCAATATGTATTTTTTAATCCATACTTTCAAGAACACAACATCTAATTTCACAAGATACAGTAAAACTAATGTACTGTATAAAAGTGTCTTATGCACTGATGATGGCACAGGCCAAAACGTTTGTCTACTTTGTTTCTTAAAAGATTTATCTTACATGTTTAATATACACATCAAGTAAATACAATCCCTGCAGAGAAATGGTTAAACATTGAAAAGCCTCAGAGTTTTCACCAGCTCTCAGCAGGCCAGGCTGTCTTGGGCAGGGCAGCCAATCTCCAGGTCACACTGTACGGTAAACAACTTAATCCACGTATTCACTGTAACAGGAGTGTGGCCAGTGGGATCCTGGAAGATTACTGCCCCTCCCAGCAGTTGATCTTGTAACATCTTAAAGGCGTACAACCCCCGTCCCCTGTAGAATATATAGTAAAATATGAGAGAGATCCTGCAGAGCCATGGTGTACATTGATTCTTTGCACATTGAGCCTAGAAAACAGCCAACAATTGCATGCTTACTTTATTATTATGACCTCCTTTCAGGTCTGGGCTGAAGAAGGTTCTTAGAAAGTTTATTTATAATTTGACTTTTAATGGCACTGGGCTATAAAAAAAAAAAAAAAAAGCTTTTTTTGTTGTTGTCTACTCACCAGGCAAATTGGCCAAGCTTTCTGCTACTAAAAATGCATTCCGTCTGACGGTGGATATGCAGCTAATACTTACATATTTGGGGAAGGGGATCAGCACTTACCGGGAAGGAAAAAGGGAGACCAGTGCACCCACAGGCCACAGCTGATGAACCTCACATTTCCCCCCCTCTGTGTTTCAAACTACATTGTTCAGGACGTTACTGCATGTATTTTTCAGGTGGTGCAGGAGTCACACAGTGCAGATAGTTCACATCTACAGAACTGCTTTTATCTACAAACTGCAGCAGAAACTGTTTGATTTCAGTTGGAGGTCGCAACCCGTCCTTTCCATTTCATGTGCAACTGATCTCTGAAATTTGAAGGAAGGACTTCTGGTGGATGTGATTCAGCAACAGATCACAGGAGATCAGAGAAAAACCCAACATCAACCCAGTGGGATATATATATATATATATTATATATTAAAACAACACACATAACAAAGATACTTCCACCTGAAAGGTGAAATGTTCTCAATCCTTGTATAATGTGACATAGTTTCACCAATATCTCCTCTGCCAAACATGAAATACCCCTCCCTCAACTATTAGCCAGGGATTATCCAGTACCTTTTATGTAAATGTGAAAGTGCTGTTACTAGAAAACACACACAGTCTGTAGACAAACTGCACCCATTGAGCGATAAATTCACTTATTCTGAATAGCAAAGAAAACAGAATTCAAAGTGAATGCAAGGACAACGTTTTTATTGCCAGGAGCGTTTCAGTAGAACAGCGGTTACCCTTTTCAGGCTGTCAAAGGAGCTTTGCAAACAACAGGCTTGTGATTAATGAATAATACAGAGGTCAAAAGAAATTAGGATTAAATTATTATTCACTTAGAACTTTTCAAATGATGACAGCATCAACCTGTTTAGTTATAAAAGATCAGTTTCACATAAATTGAAAAATGGAGCACAATGGTCAGGAAATAATGAAAAAAATGAAATCACTGTGCTGCCGCCTTAAGAAATAATATGAATTCACAACATTTCTCATGTCACAACTTTCTTCAGTTTCATGGTTCGTAATGGGCAGTTTACAAACAGCTTCTCTGCTATATTTCCTATTAACATACAGAGTTTTTGGATGCCTTTTATAAATTAACTTAACTATACCAGAATTCTACAATTTTCCTTTCTGTTAAGCATCACAGAGGATACAGGTCACAGACGGGGCATCATGCACAACATCTTTAAGAAAAGTAAAAGGAATACAGACGGGCTTCAGCCCAAAACAACCGACTGAGGATTCTAAGCAATGAAAGGTGGAGGGGATTCAGAACAAGCAAGGACAGTAAACATCAACCCCAACAGCAATCTGAGAACAGTCAAACGTACATCAAAGACTAAAGAGAAACAAGACATTGCTTTCTACTTTTTTTGTTCCACATTTTTTGGGAGTTTTGAACTTTTTTTTGTATATCTTTTTTTGTTTTTTTAAATATGTGCTTCAGAAACAGTTAAACTATAAATCAGCAGCATGAGATTTTGTTTTTCGCTCACTTCATCACAGCCTGCAAGGTATGCCCTTAACCGTTGCCTCGGATTTATTCGTAGTTGTTAACATTGTTACATGACGCTGACAGGCTGCAGGGCGGGGCAGGGGGAGACACTGCCTGCCTGCAGGGCCAAAGTGACACAGCAGGTGGAGCCAACGATCTCCATGCCTGCCCCCTCCTGGGCACCGTCTTCGTTGTACAGCCGCTTGATTCCATCGTAGAATTCGTCCACTTCCATCTCTTCCACCTTGCGCTTGGTGGAGATTTGCTTGCAGCCGAGTGGAGCTGAGAGGCGCCGGCACAGTGGGGGCGGCGCTGTGCCTCTGAGGGGGGCTCCTGGACGGTTGCTGTTCTTGGCCGTCGTCGTTCTTGTTGCTTGAGGACCAGTCTCTGGGACAAGGGAGGAAGGCTGAACCTGGAAGGCTCCCCTGTCACAGGGAACAAGGCAACGCTTCAGGGGCCGGTAGATGTACACAGTATTGGGAGGCATGGAAGCTTGATGTGAGGACAGGTGACGCGCCACAAGCTCTCGGCTGCGGATCAGCTGGGAGCTATCAATCTGAAAGTAAAGAGGAAAGAAAAAGGCTTCAGAAAATAGAAGTTGCCTTACTGGTACAAGGATTTTAAATCTTTTTATTACGTGAATGAAAACATATGTAATTTTCATTTTACTGATATATGTTTCTACTTTAGTATTTTATTCTTTCAAAGATTAACTTATGTTATTGGCTTATGTCATGTATATAGCGTTTAGTATTAGTGTTTAGTTTCCTCACACTATCCCTGGTACTCAAGCCAAAAGACTTCAAATCATCCTGGTGGCTCTGTTACAATTTTAGTTTATTTGTGTACAGTAAGATAAATGATTAACAGCATTTCCTTACCTGCGCTTTGCTTTGCAGGTCGATAGTGAGAGCAAGCCAATCAGGACACAATTTCTCCAGCTCTAAGGTGATAATGGCCAGAGCCAGCATGGAGCTCTTGAACTGCAGCAGCGGATGACTGGCCAGACACTGGAGGAGCTGCCTCGTCAGCAGAGACACGTGGTGGGACGGGGTCATCTTTGGGAGGCTGGCCAAGAGCTGGGGCCTGCTGGACAGCACCATCGCATGGAACTGGAAAATGAGGACAAACAAAGAATTTGAAATTAACAACAGCCACCTTGCTGAGGGATTGCTGCACATGTTTTTGTTTAACAAGATCCTTAAAAAACAAACCAGCATAGTTTAATAAGGAGGTTTATTTCATACTGAGCGGTTTTGGAACAATTCCAGTTATTAGATTTCTTGACCATAAAGTCACTAGAAAGTCATATTGGTTTGGATGTCAAAGTCAAGGTCATCCAAGTAATTCACCAGGGACGGTTGCTGTTCAAGTAAATACTCCAACATACAGTAAACAATTCATTGTAAGGATGTGGAAACATGAGCTATCCATTTACGTATCACACCAATAGGGTATGCTTAAAGAAATGAAAGCAAAACCTGTACTGTTTAGGAAAAGGGACTTTTTGCTTTAATTGAGGAAGATGTCAGTATATGGTGAACTTTATGCTGTAACAAAACAAGTGCTACACCCTCCTCTGTATATCAATGCCAGTAACAGCCACAGTCAACTGACTGACGGTTTTGGAACACAAGCAGCTCTGTTTGAATAAACTTCTGATAAGGTTCACAAACTGATAACTGATTTGAAAGAAAGATATTTTTGATTTCAGAATATATTTTACTATTCAAATTTTGTCAAGAAATATGGGAAATAAGGCAGTTTCCAAAAAAAAAAAAAAATTTATATATATATATATATATATATATATATAGACACACACACTGTAGGATATAACAACGAGAAAGAATCAACTTAGTTGCAGCTAGGTAGGAGTAATGTGTTATAATATGGACCAATCTGACCCATTCCTTGCTAATTCATTAATGTTTTTCCTTTCAAAAATGTTGCCTTTGCCCTTGCATTTGTTTCTAAATAGGAATCTATACAAGTGCCTGTTTGAGCTGTAACTTTTGATTAGAGCAGCTCTTTGTGAATTAGTAGCTGTGAAAGCAGATTATTCCACATTTGTTTGCCCCGGCTCCTAAGTGATAGATGGGAGGTTATGGGAGGAGCGCATACTCACAATATGGAGGAAATCCAAAGGCGTTGCTGTGTGCAGGTCCCAGCTCAGTTTATCCAGTATAATCCGCTCCATTCGCAGTATTTCCGATGCAGAGCAGCCACAGCTGCTGTCCTTTGCCAAATCCCTCAGGGCTGGGATCCGCTACAGGCAGACAGACAAGGGCTCAGACAAAGTGTATCCCATAACAACCACGCTTACTAGAGCAAGAAAATTACATTTTAAAAAAAAGTCAATCATTTAAAAAAAAAAAATGAAAATAATAATTAATACACCATGGTTTGCTTTCCATGTAGGAACATTTTACACAGCATAAAGAAGCAGTTGATTATTATCTTGTTTTTTGTCACTGTGATTGTCAGTTTAATGATTGGGAAATAATGAAGGCCTGAGTGCCTGAGAATGCTAGAAATGGACCCACAAACCGGTCGCAGGGTAAACAGGCACAGTGCTTATTTGTAGTTCAGCTACTGTTTTAGAAATGAGGACATTAGAGCCTTAAGGGCATGTGGGAACAAGTTAAAACACACTGTACAAAAATATAGGAATGCACACCTATAAAAGATTGTCTAGGTAACAAGTTACACACCACAACAGCTGAATAATCAAATATAAAAAAGTTGAAGCAACAGTTGATATCTGGTAGTTAAGACTAACGCAACACTAAATCTTGGCCTGGTACAAAGGTCAAAACTAAATGAAAAAAAGGAAAAGGTAAAGACACAGCAAGAAAATTAAATTCAACATTAGTGTTGCTTAATTTTAAAGAGCATTTAATATGGTCTTATAGGGAATGTCAACTCTGAGTTTTAAGCACACTGCCACTACCCTTATTTTACAAATCCAGTTCACCCATGGAGAAGAATCCCTTGACACCAGTGTGAGTTCAGGGAGCTCAGTAGCGGAGTGCACCCACCTCATCCTCCTCGCTGGTCTTGGCGGCAAGGAAGAAGCAGCTGATGGCAATGCAGCGCAGGTATTTTGGACGGGCCTGAGGAGAAGCCAGAATAAACCAATTTAGTTTTGAGCTGTCTGGCATTTCCTCAGGATGTGTGGGTTTGCTGAGTGACAAGAAAATCATCTTATAGCTATATTTAGCAAACATCTCATGGCTACAAAACACAAGCCGTTTATTAAAAAAAGTTGTGTATTAAATATGAAAAGCACGTCAATTTTTGGGTAACGGCTGAATGCTTGTTTTTGTTTTATTTTCCAGCTCCAGGGTTTATTTTTGTTCAGGTGACATAAAAACCTCTAAAAAAAAACCCCCAATCAATTAAATAAATAAATAATTAAATAAAGTACCATAATATCTAAATGCACTAACAAATACAAGTAATCTAAATGAATGCAAAATATATACTTCCTGTGCTGCAGAAATTACTTTAGAATAGGTTCAGCCAGACATGTAGCTCTGCTATAACAAAAAATGAGGTTCCTGCATTGCATCTTACTTTCTGAATGACTGTGTGCCTGGAAGTGAACTCGGTGTGATATTTACCTTTACTATGGCTAAAAACCTGTCCAAAATACTGATGGCCAGTGCGAGAGTCTCTGGATAAAGATGGAACTTGTCGTGAAGTTCAGCCAACCATTGAATCACTTCATCCCGCTGAGCTGGAGAGATATCTGTATCCTGCACAAAAAGATACAGAGAACACTGTTACACTTGTTTTACACATGTGTTAAACATGTAATCGGCTGATCTGGATCCTGTAGAGCAGTTTAGGTTGAGAAGAATGGATGAAACAGTGTGCCTACTGTTAAACACAGGTCAAAATGACACAGCCACTGAAGAATCTACAGCGCTTTTACTGTACGTGACCAAGATTATTGTAATTGCCAATTCAAACAGAACACTAGAATCACAGTGAACAAAACCTTTGGGAAGAATTCTCATTATATATCTTTCAGTGTGCATTAATGGATGTGTCCTTAAATTAGCAGACCTGTGGATGACCAGCACTTTAATGAATTTACTAGACTGGTGCGCTAAAACTTTATCAACACTGCTCCCAATGGCAACTTTAACATGTTTTAATGCTGGTACGTTGCACGGTAAATACAGTAGTACATTTTCAAATGTAGCCGGTGTGCGAGTGGGGAATAAAGTCTGTGGTCGAGACACATCTGGCAAAAACTTTGTTTTTCGTTTTTGGTTTAATGATTTGAGCGGCCAGTGATAGAGAGAAGCCCTGTGAGAGCTCTGCTGAATCAGGAGTCCCACACTCCCAGCACTGTCCCTATCTCTGTTTGACATTCCAATGCAATGTAAACAAATACAAGGGGCACTGCTCCAAAACAGTGTAGCTGAACCCAGTGCTGTTTTCATATAGGCACTAACTCGAGTGAAATTGTTCCCCTAAGTTAAATAAACTGGGTTAGCACTAGCATGATACCATGTGTGGATCACATACAGGGGAGAGGTTATTGTTTCTGTGCACTCCTCTAGTCATGCATGGACCCGGAGGTTGAGATCAATAAGCTTGGTAGACTAACAACTACTAATTCACAGTAGGCTACCATTATTCACAATTAATAAACAGCACTGGCATCAACTCCACTGCAAAAGAAGAAATGAATTGGTCTCTTATTCCAAGTAAGAGTTCAGTATGGAATAAAGGGAAGGTTTTGTTGATCAAAACATTTCGTTTCCAGAGGAGTCAGGCTCTTGCCCACCTATATTTTTTTGCCAAGTCCGTTTGTAAAACTGAAGCAGCTGGGGATTGAGATCAGCTGATGAGAGCTGGCTGGTGCAATGAGGAGCACTGTCCTAGCCATTGTTTTGATTGTCAGTTGTCCTGCAGAGAGGCTGTGACACTGAGCACATATCAGCGCTCTGTGCTTTGTTGTTTCTCTCACCCTTTATACAAGAAGCCAGCCTGGCCAGGCATTTAGACTTGCATCAAGGTCAAGTCAGTTTCAGGCGACAGTCAAAACCACAGGCCCTGCTTCACCGATATCTGCTGTTGAAGAGCCTACTAAAACAAAATATGTATAATCTTTTTTTTTTTAATTATTATTATTTATTTGTGTGTGCTTTCCACCATTGTTATATGTTATACACCCCACCTTAAACAGCAGACCTTGGAATATGAAATGAATTCATTATTTTCCAATGTAGGGCAGTTCTGATCATACTATTGGTATTTATTGACTTATTTTTATGAAGACATACAAACAAGTCACAGGCATACTGGGACTCCTAAAATAACCCTGTTTCCATGACAGGATTCTTCAATTACTGACACTGGTGAGGAATGGTACACTGGAGAAAACAAACAAACACAAAGGTTACATCATGAAGGGGGGAACTCTCCAATTATTGTCCTGTTGGGGATGCATCTGTATGTTACACTTTCTACACTATATCTAGAGAACCGCATCAAATTGTAATTAACATGCTAAGGAAATTCAACCACAAGTTCAAGAGAGCATCAAAAATCTGGGACTTGTTCTGCCAAGTGCATTAGTTGCTTTGTGAGTGTTTTCTATGCTTCTGTACGTGGAAGATTATTAGCATAATATGTAGTATGATTATTGACTGTTGGTATACTGTAAAATCAAGCTGCATTATTTTATGTTTTTATTTTGTATGCAATTTCCTGGGAATAAAAACAGGTTGAAAAATTTGTGATAACGTATAATTTTTCAGGCAAATATCAGTACTCTGTAGGATACAGGAAGTAGCTCACCTGCTTCTATTTGCTGTGAATTCCAACTGTTTGAGTGATTATGTAGAGCTGGGGAAGTGGCCTGTGTCAGTAGTACAGTATATTAAAACAGACAGTAAAACTGTAACGTTTATCTTTTTTACCGGGGTGGAGGAATGAGAACAGGAAGCTGGTAAACGCAGCTTGGCGTTACAAACAAGACATTACAATAACACTGCATGCCATGTACTGGGAGAACTTAAAGATCAAGAGTGAAGGAAGGAACCATGCTTCATGAAATACACAGCTTTTAAAATACAAAAGAGTAGCTAAAAACCTTAAGGTTTTATTTTTTTTATTTTGACTATTACTGTCTGTTCCATTGCATGTTCAAACCTGTTGTGTTAAACAAAACTTGATAAAGCCTCAGGAATGTTACAATAATCCTGCACCTTCATGTAGATATGTATGAAGCCTGGCTGCAAACAAAGCCAGTGCTCATTCATTCATGCACACTCACATTCTCATATCCCTGGGCATTGAGGCAGGGTCAAATGTCTACATTGTTTCTGTTGCTTTTTCTGCAAGATCCCCAAGGTGAAATACATACAGCATTGTTACTCATCCTTCATTTCAAAGACTGGATAGTGTAGGACTAGTTACTATGAAGATGACAAACGAGATGCTACATTTACCTTACCGGTTATTGCTCTTGGTACTTGCTGGACATACTGTACACAAAGGCTAATTACTGTATGAAGAGATATATTACACCACAATGTTTTATAGTCATGTATCAAGTATGCCTATTAAGCATATTTTATATTTTTATATTTTTCTAAGACAGCACCAGTTCTGGGCTCCCTCCTGCTATGGAGGGGGAGTTTCTTAGCCTGTCAGACGCTGCTCGACCATGTACCCTTTGATCAGTTGCCTGGAAACTGCTGAGGTAGCATGTGAGCTGGGGGGTGAGTGAGGAAGTCAGTGGAGTTCAATGGAGCCGTGGCCTGGTAGCACTGACCAGGCCAGGGGCGGAGACTGTGCAGCAGGAATATACTAAGGAGGCACTGTTTAAAGGGACAGCTCTCATTTTCTATCCGTTCAAGTTTCACCTCTCCTTATTCATTCCCAGAACGGAGGCATGTGCTCAGGTTTCTAGCAGACTACCCAAGTTCACACATGCAGTGGCTGATCTACCATTCAAACTCATTATATTCTGGACTTCTCCCCAGTTCATGCCTGTCAGTGTCAGTCCTGATTCTGAAGTGCCTGTGTCCTGTCTGACCATTGAGGAAGGGTGTCTCTGTCTTATTTACCACCAGGGGGCAGTCTTCAATGTGAAACACAACTAACCAAACCTGACCAAAGTTCTGGTGCTGTAACTCATTGTATTATTCCAATCACAAGTTTAAACCTTCTGCCCATATATTTAACCATTAACGGTAATGATCAAAATAAATAATAAAACAACTATGGTATGTGTTTATCAATTTTGGACACATTCATTTTCTAGTAAACGCAGACAGCAGTAAAATCATTCCGGCAAAGCTACAAGTCCAATAAAACAGTAAAACATTCCAATAAAACAGTAAAACATTCCGGCAAAACAGTAAAATCATTCCGGCAAAACTGAAAAGTCCAATAAAACTGTATGTTTTTGTCCTCAGACAAGTGTTGCTTTATTTATGGTCTCCACCAATGAGTAGCCTTTGGAGAGGGTCATTTTCAGTTTGCTCACAGCAGGTGCTATTCTACAGTAACTTACTTTTGGGTAGCTCTACACTTGCTTGTCATTTTAAATGGGTATTCTTACATTTCTCAACTGTACTGTAGCAGTGCAGAAAACATGCAGCAAATAGGGTGTACATTAAATGTAAATGACCCTGTATAGTATGTATCATTTTTTGTATGTTTGCAAATTATTAATTAATTCACCAACCTGCAATACACCACCCATTCAATATGTCGCAGGTGTCGGGGTCCAATATAAATCTGCTCTATATTGAGGGCCGCGATATAGCGAGAGACCCATAGAAAAACAAATAGGCTAACAAATACTGTACAACCACTCCCTCGTTTTATGCCTATGTATATTGCAGCTAAAGCATACGCAGTTAGACAGTAAAAATGGGGAGCCAACTCCAGGACCTCGACATATCCAAATCCGCAGTAAATCGAGGGGCGATATAACAAGGGGTGGGTGTATTTCCTGATGGTAGAATATATTCACAGCCTTCTGCAGTCAGAGATTTAAAAACTGTGTCTTTCGCATTGGATGCTCATTGGGTAACATCCACTATCAATTTTACCATCAAGTTCTGCCAGCCTGCAAACCTAACGGGCTGAGAGAGTCCCTATTGAAATCTATTTGATCTCGATCTGCTACTGATGGAAATGAGTAAGTCTGATTTCAAATTGCCTTCAAGTCAGTTCCAATGGCAGCTGGTAATGTGGCATTAGAAGACATTTTGTTAAAACAAGCTAATTTTACCAGTGTCTTTATTATACATGGGGTACATTTCTGTGGCACTTGCATGCAAGCACATCAGTTGCATATTTGAGAGAATGAGATGCAAACATCTCATTCTCTCAAATGAGCAAAGATGCAGAAGCAGCATGCATACATTAAAAACTGCACTACAGACCAGACACAAACAAAAGTTCAAGCTAAACAGCACAGAAGCAGCCAGGGACCAATACTATGGACATGCAGAATTAAGAATGAGGTGCAATAAATTACACCAAAACAACAAATAACTGAAACCAAGCTGAGAACAACACCCATTAAAACCTGCTTTGCTTACACATACAGGCTATAATGTAAAATCTAGCACGATTGCTTCTTTGGAGCTAGTTATACAAACTACAGTTTTTGCAATCATGGTACATCACTCAAACAGTTGTTGCCATTAAAGATATCTAGCTTTATTAGCATATCACTTTTCATGTTACAAAACATACAGTATAAATTCCTAGTACAGTGGAAGCTCACCATTACAACAAAGAGAATGAGTAAAACGATCTTAATGCTGAGCTGGCCCTTATTTGAGCTGATCATAAGGCGGCAGTCTGCAATATTGATGCAAATGCAGCTTTGGGAGACAGTCGTGTCTGCTACAGTAGCACAACAGTGGCAGCATCTGGCATTCAGTGACTTGGGCGTTTAATAGGGTGCTGGCAGGGGGTGTGCACTTGCTGCTCTCCGCAGACTGGGTTTGCTGTGACCTCTGACCTTGTACAGAGGCTCTAAAGAACAGACAGACATCTGGTTCATCCACAGTTGACAACTCGGCAAACACACCATTCTGAAGAAACAAGCAGAACTCTTCCTAGTTACCTCCGGGTAGTGTAGCCTATAATTATCCTGTTACCGTTACTTTACAGTCAGTCCCTGGAAACTTAAATGATTGGGTTTTCTTTCAATTGTTTCAAACAAGCTGACACCCAAACTCAAAAACCAAGAAACAGCACATCAGAGACATTTCTATGATCGGCACTGTTGGTGTTTCACAAAATGATTTCGCTGTGCAAAGGGGAATTTAATTATAGAAAATGCAAAAAGATACAAAGTGAGCATAAAACGCAAATTAACTCCCCCCTCCCCTCAGAGAGCAATTTGAGATCCCATTGCATCATTTTTGAGGCCCCCCCGTCTTCCTCCGCTGTTTTCAATAGAGCCTCAGCCAGACTGCCAGGACCCCAGTAATCTAATTACTGCTCGCGCTAATTAGTGCTTTCAGGCACTTTATATGACTTGTATCTCCATCATCTAATGAGTGAAGTGATCCAACAGCCAGGCAGTTGAACTACTGTCAACAGCACATATAATAAAGCAGATCTACTTACATTTTACACAGGCACATAGTGTAACCTATTATACTACGCTTCCATGAACCACATAACCCGGGTACATGCTCGAGTTGCTCCCCCACACCTCCGTCTCTATGTTTTTAAAATTACACGAGTTAGCTCCTATTTGGGTGGGAGCCCAAATTCTCTGGTCCAACTTCACTCTTCGGGCTGGCCTGAATTGTAAAGTCTGAATCCGGGCTGGGAGGAAATTACATCACTAAATGTCAAATCAAAAATGTTGTAGGGGGCAGGAACATAACTATACATCTGGGTTTGAGAACACCATTTTTACTGAATAAAAAGATTTGAAAACATTAATACAAGTATAAGGCTTCTCTTTGTTAGATGCAATAATAATAATAATAATAATAATAATAATAATAATAAATAAATAAATAAATAAATAAATAAATAAATAAAACAGTACACATACATTTAGTCCCTTCAGATCTGTAGATGTGTTTATCCTTTTTAAGTACTGGAAACATTGAAATAATAATAATAATAATAATAATAATAATAATAATAATCAGTTTCAATACAATTATTCATGTTAAATGCGCTTCATGCATACATAGACAGATAGACAGATAGATGGATGATTACGTAGTGATATAGAGCATAGTATGTATGTGTACTGCATGAAACAAATGCGCAAAAATATCTAGACAGATTTAAATCGTTGATAATTTCACTATAATACCGTCTGCAACGAATTCACGTCTTGACCTTTAAGACGCAAGTATTTCTGGGGAAAATCGGTAGTATTTCCTGCCCAACTCAAGTGATAACTCGGGTAACTCAGAAAAACATGGAAACGCCACCTTTTTCATCAACTCATGGGAGAAATCAGAGCAATTCGAGTGCACCCAAGTCGACTCAAGTTGGCTGTCCATGGAAACAAGGTATTAGTGTCCTGTAGAGGTTAAGCAGCATACAGTAATGGCAATCAATTTGAAATACAATATTCTGTTTAATGTCAGAAAGGGAATTTAAAAAAAAAACACAAAGGTGTCATTGTCTTGAGAAGTATGGTATGTATGTCCATTTTACAAAAGTTCACCTGTTATACAAAGCACAATATATGTGTCTGCCAACTCACAAAGCCCTTTAAAAACAAGAGCTGACACTTGAACACTTCAAATACTGAAGCAACCTTGTCAAATGAATGGTTTCTGGTTTTTTGCATCTATGCATATATTTTGTTATGTAATCAGATTAATTAATTCATGGAGAAATGAATTAATTAATCCGATTACATAACATTCAGGTTAATGAGCTGGCTGAAAGTTCAACACTGTAGATTAACTTTGGTGAAATAAATCTTTAGGTTTCTGGTTTCTTATCAGGTTATTTTATAATCCCCACAGAAGGAAACACTGGGCTGATTCTTTAACATACTGTAGCAGGGCACGTATTTATTTGTTTGCTCTGCAGACTACAGGAACAACTATTTTGCCCTTTGGAACAAACAAGTAACAAGACCATTATCAATCCCATATGTCAAGTGCTAACTTTTCCATCTGCTGTCTCATGTCTCTCTCTTATATCAGGGAGGGACTGCTGACCCTAAACTTTCTGAGGCACTGCCTTTGTTGTATTGAGAAACTAGGTCAAGGGCATTTAAGGAGGTTTTTAAAAAAAAAAATGCTGTTGTATAAGTGTGTACATTGTGAAAATACTAAAGATCGAAGATGCATTTATATAGCAGTTTAGATGGCAGCAAATGAGCACAAACAACAAAAATGCTACTGCAATCAACTGAGAGCAAGTTCCACAAAACTATGACTTTCACCATGGGCAGCTAGTTGGACAACAGAAGCTAGTTCCCCCCTCAATTCTTAGTATCAAAATGGATCTCCCAGACAAATCAGAGGAGGGAAACAGAAACAGGTACATAAGCACATAACTATTTTGTGTGTCTGTTTTATGCAGTTGTCTATTTACAGTTCTTCCTCATTCTAATGCAACACAGCCATCACTCCCTTTTGGCCTAAAATGCCATTCCGCTTTCTATTATAAGGGGAACACAAACACAGTAGCAGCCTCTTAACAACTGGCTCCAAACTACGGTGTTATAAATGGGTAGCACTGAGATGTCTGTGTGTGAGTATGTATACAGGGAATAGTATCTTGTGTAAGAACTGTACCTTCATCATGGAAAACACGAGACAGAATAAAGAAAGGTGTTGTTTTGTCTGCAACATGACAATCTGTACTACAGATTTAAAATACAATTTAAAACAACTATGCCCTTTGATGCAGCTACAGTACGGTCAATTTGTAATAACTCTGATTAAATCTGTGGCTGAATACTAAATTGTTCATAACCACAGATAACTCACTGTCCACCACAAAGAAAACAATAAAAAATGTGAACAGCAATTTCGATGGGGTTTGTTTGGGGTTGTGGCTTTCATCCCACTTTTGAGGACTGGCCAACATGTGGCACTACTGGTATGGATACTGCATCGTTTCTTGATTGTGTAACTCATACAGTATAACCTCACGCCCTCGTTGTATTTCTTTCTTTCACTTCACCTATTGCCAGATTAGACTGTATTCCATTAAAATTCCTGTGTTTCAACAGATACCACTTGTGGCAAATTAATTCCCATTAAAGGGAAATGCATCTTATTTGATGAAAATAGTACCTTGTTCATGACCCATTTGAAGGTGCTCAATCTGATTGGTGGTTGACTGTTTCCTGTTACGCCCTGTTTACTTGAACGCTACCCACTATTCAATTCCTCAAAAGGAAAAATAGCCGAGTTAACGAAACATCACAAGCAGTTGTAGAGAGCAAAACACAGCCACGCACAGTGAAGCTGCCACACAGTTAATTCTCTGCACCTTCACAACTGCACACTGAACACTTCATGTAGCTACAAAACAAGCAAACTCTTTACAAAATAGCCCCCTTTCTGTTTGACTGACATTTTGTTTCTCCAAGGTAGTTTTTAATATGCACCCTCTTTGGTCATTCACCTTGAAATGGCAAGTTAGGAATGGCAAGAAGATAAACTATTCCGCAATAAACTTGTGCACCAGACAGCAGTTCAAACCAGCTGGTAAATGTTTTGCTTTTTCGACTGCCCCAGAGGTTACTCCACGTTAATGTGTATCTGCTGATGCTTTCACTTTCACAGTTACTAGATACCTGAAAGCTTTTTACTCATACTGAAATCTCCCGCAAGATAAATTAAACATTTGAACACTAGGGGGACGCTAAGAAAGTAGTAGCACACCACAGAGCGTTCAAATATGCTCCAGAATCCGCAGACATAATGGTGTTGTTCAACACAAGGCAAAGCTTAAGTGCTGTAAAAAACAATATAGGCCTGCAGATTCTGGACTATATTTGAACACTCTTGTGTGTTTGGTGTGGTCATAAAAAGGCACTCACACCCTACCCACCCCTCCCAAAGTGAACTGTTTGTCAAGGGAATCAGGCAGTTCTGAAAGTGTCAAGCTGTGCTGGTATCAAGACATAGGGTGCGGAGCAAGAATTGTTCCGCTCGCTCAGATCACCAATGAAATCCGCTCTGTAGCGCTCTGAGCTGCTGAGGAGGAGTGGAACTTAGCATGCTGTTAAGTGGGTTCTTTCATTGAGCTGCTCTGAGGGGCTCACTTACTTAACACATCCTTATTCACACAGGTTGGAAACACTTGTTTGCCAATGAGATTGCTCCCTCTATTCTTGCAGTTTTAAAAGTCCAGATAAAACCTGCGCACACCACTGTGTAAACTCAGTGTTACTGATTGCCAAAGCCTTTCAGGCCTGTCAAGTTAGCAGAAACAAAACTATAACATCTGTTAGTGCAAATCCAGCTGTCAGAAAACCGGACAGGACTCCCCTGCCTTAATTATCTTACAATCAAGTCAGCAGTGGTTATGGAGGTAAATGTGCAGTAGACCAGGCTAGTGTAGATACAAAAGGGAAGAACAACTAGTGTTAATAGATACCCTGCAGACATCAGAAGGTTGCTGTTAAAAAAAAAAAAATGTCCAAATTATTACAGTGTGGTGATGTTAATTACCTGATTGGTTGGATTTTTTGGCACGTACACCTTCCACATCTGTGCTTCCCTAGAGATTGCCATTTCCAGAAGGAAAGACAATCTCTGGCTCTCCAAGGGTCCTGAAAACTTCATGACACCCCTTGGATACGCCTACCACCCCACTGGATACAGCTACCTAGAACACAAGTAATGGGACAAAAAACTAATATCAATGTATGAACTTTTATAAATTGTTTTCTGTTTAACAGGGTTGTTTATTTTTTTGTTTCTTTTAGCAAAAATGCTTCACTAAACGTACCGGTACTTCTCCAACTGACACCAAGTCAGTACCAGCACAAAATATAATTCCTAGTCAGGGTCCCTCATTGTGTAAACATACAATTCACGGTTTTAGGATTGAATAAAGGTATATCCTTCAAGCCAGTGAGGCAGTGGTTCTAATGAACCACTTAATTTCACTGTCTGTACTGACTTAAGTGCTCAGCATCCTAAGAATCCCATTCACGTCAAAAGCAATCTCCAGTATGCATTATTGAATGGGGACTTGAGTTGGTCTCTAATGGAAGACTCCAGACCCAACAGAAAGCAATCAACACATGATGACTTTTGAAATCCTTTGAGATAAGCCTCAACTGAAACTTGCAAAGCCTCTTACTACATTTTCTGATCACTATTTTTCTTTGACCCAAATAAAACAGTGTTTTCATGCAGAGACCCAATGCAGTTTCTCTTTTATTACAACCCATCAGTACTATTTCTGCATGTCACTGCATTTTAGCCTGTGTTCAGTAATCTCATGCAGCAGTGAAGCATAAAGCAATTTTTTTTTTCTTTTTGAGTCACATTAAACTGCTCTTCTAAAAAGAGATCCATCTTAAATCTTTGTAATGCTGTTAATGCTAACAAAAAAAGTTGTGAGTTCAAATCCCCAGCTCTAACTGATGCGTTGTAATCTGAATCTGCATTTGGTGTGTGCTTCTTGACCTCCCACTGATGGATAACCTTGAATGATGCTTTTCCAAAGACACAGTCTTTTGCAGCCATAATCTACCTTTGCGTCCTACATGAAGTTGAAAATTCAGTATTTCAACAAAGTTGGTCATTCCTTAAAGACGTGAAACAAGGTAAATATCGTGGCAATATTCGGGATGATTAGGAAAGCACCTCAAGTGCTTCTATTCTTTGTGAATGCAAAGCGCCCCAGTGGACCGATAATATACGTAAACCCCATTATCTACTGATAACTGCAGCAATAGCACCGCATAAAAAGAAACAAGAGTTGTGTGCAGTAGCTTTGCTCACCTGACCTCAACTGGTAAAACAAAACAAAAAAGACTAAAACTGACTTCTCTTTACATGACCCCTTTTCCTGGAACTCCCTTCCCTAGGCCCTGTTTTAAGAGAAACAAACCAATAAAATTAAAAAAAAAAAAAAACTAAAGTATATTTTACGTACCTGGGCAGTTATTTTGTTTTTTTTCTTTTAATATGATATTTTCTAAATTATAATAGTAAAGTTAACAATATGCAGAAGTTATGTGTGGGTCCTGTAACATATATTTTTATGATGTACCTGACCTGACTGTACAGTATTGCCCCCATTTATGGAGTTCATGGATTTGAATACTTTTCAATTAAACTGGTCAAGCCAAGGCAAAGTCCACGACTTGTATAGGAGTTGCTGCCAGTATATGGCAGTGCCTTTTTCTCCTTTATAGTCCTTTAACATACAAAGCATTGACTTTTCATTGAATAATAATTCAATACAGTAGCAAGATCAATATAGCCAACCATATCAATGAGGGGTTAACTTGGTAATACTTTCAGAAAAGGGGATGTTATACTATAAAGACTTCCTTTCTATTTGCTATTGACGGATTCATTACAATAAATCAGTGTTGTATTTAAAATGTGTTAACAATCACATCCCAGGCAAGTATAACCGGGCGGGCGCCAGGCAAAAACTGGCGACCCCACACAGTGCAAGCTAAAAGTCTAAACCACAATGCAAAACAACCAGGCTCAATGGGGTCCCCGAGTGGCTCATCCAGTTAAAGCACTGTCGCTGGGAGCGCAGGATGAGTCACACAGCTTGGACGGCGCCAGTTCATGTCCAGGCTGTGCAAAGCGACCAAACTTTGTTGGGGACGTCACACTGGCTCTGGGGTGGGGGTGGGGAACTGGCACGGATTGCTTCTCCTCATCACACAACAGCGAACCCTACTGCCAGACACCGAGCACATTCAGAGTGGATAAGAAGCAGGGCTGGTCTCTGTTCTCCGGGATCGGTAGCCCGCCACCTCTGCTCTGGATTGCTCAGCGTGAAAGCGATTCTGGCAAAATAAAATCCTGACCTATTTCATGGAGCAGTTTATTAGGGGCATCATGGAAGTTTGTATATATTTAATCTAAAGTATATTGCTTTGACTTAGGGACTGCTGGATGGAAAATGTGGTTTAAAGACTCCTAAGCTAAAATATAAAACGCAGACAGTCAGCACACGCCCCCTATGGCAAGCCTGTTTCAGCCACAATGGACAGGCTATCAGACACTACTGCACACTGTGAAGTGTTAAGGGGGTGTTTCCAATGTTTCCATCTTTCTCTACTACTGCAAACAGTTCCAGGAGGTTTGAATAATTCATCTGGCCTTGAAGGTTTTACTAAAAAAATTATAATATATAATGTGCTGTGAAGCCATGATTTTTTTTTCAGTTTACAGAATGAACATATTAAAGCAGTTCTCTGAGGGTATAACTAACCAGTCTGAATGTTACTTTCTGATGTTCCTCTCAAATGTCTTTCTTGGGTTTAGGACTAAGAACTTCTGTGGATTTGCATCCTGTGGCAACTGAATATCAACCTGGGACTTTACAGTGTCAAGCAGAACTTCACGGTCAGTGCGGTGACTTTATGATACACATCAACATTATGTGCTTTGATATCCAAGGGGAAATCTGTTTGTTCACATCAGTCATAAAGCCAGTAACATTCCACTTCTGATAGAGTCCAATATATTCTCTCCCTGGCTGTTATCAGTCATTTGGGCAGAGGATGAATAATTCTCGCAAACATGTATTGGCAAGGTGTCCTGAATTTGAGACGCAAATTATTATGCCATTTTACAAAGATGCACATTAGTGATATGATACAATTCAATTCAACAGCAGGTCTCTCTTGTAAAACACATCTTAAACTCTAATCTAATAATAATAATAATAAAAAAAAAAATAATAATAATACATTGTTACAAATAAGTATTACTTATGAAACATTACAAGTGTATTGTTTTTATTTTCCCTTTACCGACAACAGTTGAAGAAACTGAATACCCAGCTGCCCCTAGCCCCCATATTACATAGAGAGCATTCTTTATTATTAAAATAGTTCTCTTTGTTATATGTAGTGTGTGAACCTGCTAAAAAAAACAACAAAAAAAACTACACTCCTACCAACAATAAGTAACTACATCACCTATTAGTGACAAACACTGGCAACGAAGTAACTGTAACCTTGGTTTGTATGTTTTTTGTAAATTACTTATAGTACATTACATGACTGAACAGTTTTACAACAAGCAGAGTAAGCTGTGAAAGACTTCAGTGTATTAATTCTAGTACATGTAAAATGCACCTCTCATTTTTTGGGGGGCTGGTCTCTGTTCATTCAGTCCAAACGAATGATTTACAAAAATGACAGTTAACGTAGACTAATATATGTTTAAAATATTTTGAAATCGGGTACATTTTTTTATTATTTTGCTTATTTTCCGTAATTTTATTAAATATTTATGTAAATAATACGTTTACATAAATATATTTGTCCTCACCTCCCCTGCAAAGCTGTGAGATTCACAGTTTGACCTGGCGATCATCCGGTCCATTAAAATGAAGTAAAAAACCAAAATGTGTTTTTTCTTCTTTTTTTTTTTTTACTCTTCCATATTGGCGTCTGTTATCCTTAGAAAGGAAAAAAAAACAAAAGCAACCTTCGAAGGCAAATCTTAAAATAAAAAGAAAAAGAAAGAGACACAGAATATCTACTTCCGAAGGAGGGGACGGAAGGAAAAGAAAGGACCAACCCACTTCAGGCAAAGCACTTTGAAATTTACATAATATACTACCACAAAGAAGCACACCTCCTTGAGTGTAAACAGCACCGCGATTAATGTAATGCGATGTTTTAATGAATAAAGTGTCGAATTTTATTTAGTATATTGATTTCAGTGGGTAAAACGTATGTGTTTTTGTGCCGGACTATTTTCTGAGGCGAATGTATCTCTGAAATGGCTGTGTTGTTAGGTGACGTGGTTCCACCACTCCTCCTCCTCCTTACACGCGACGGCGTGTAAACAATGGTGCAAGAGGCATAGATCTAGGCTGGAGTTGGCAATAAAGCTAAATGTGCTGTGCAAAAAAAAAAAAATCCGATTCCATATATATATATATATATATATATATATATATATATATATATATATATATATATATATATATAGATAAACTATGTTGTTTATGGTAGCAAAAAATAACATCTTACTGTTTTTTATTATTCTATATTTACTTGGCAGATGCCTTTATCCAAGGCGACTTACAGGTGTTACAGGTCGGTACAGGGTTAGAATACAAAATCAATATTTGTATACAGTATAGTTTACAGTAAGTGCAAATTATACTACTATAATGCAACAAGTTAGGATTATAACAATTTATATCTACAATGACATAGCAGTAGTGCAATAGTGCAAGGATTGTTCATCAGCTGAGGACCCAGTAATGCTTAGGTCAGGTGAATACAGTACGTAGATAATAGGACAGTAGATTAAGAGATCTTCAAGTGCAGTCTAAACAGGTGAGTCTTGAGGCGGAAGAAGGCAGTGAGAGATACAGCAGTCCTGAAGTTCTCAGGTAGCTGGTTCCACCGCAGAGGAGCTAGGGAAGAGAAGGCGCGAATGGAGAGTGGAGGGAAGGCATAACCAGTCGGCCAGTAGAGGAGGAGGGAGAGGGCGAGAGGGGGTGTAGGGAGACACAGGGGCTTGGTGGTAGGAGGGGGAAGTGTGGTGATGAAAGCGGTAGGCAAGAACAAGGCTCTTATAGAGACACAGAGATAGGTAGCCAGTGGACGGTGCGATGCAGAAGGGTAGCATGAGAGTAGAGAGGTTGGGAGAATACAAGATGAGCATCAGAATTTTGAATGAGCTGAAGGGGGTGGATAGCTGAAGAAGGGAGACCAGCAAGGAGTTACAGTAGTCCAATCTGGAGAGTACAGGAGCCTGGACTAGGAGCGGAGTGGAATAAGTAGTGAGAAAAGGACAGTTTGGTAGATGTTGCTAAGAAAGAAACGGCAAATGTGTGTCAGGGAAGAGATGTGTTGAGAGAAGGAGAAGGAGGGGTCGAGAGTAACACCAAGGTTTTTAGCAAAAGGAGATGGACAGAGAGTGGTAGCCAAGGGAGACTGAGATGGAGAGGTCAGACGAGGAAGAGAAAGCAGAAGGAAAGTAGAGGTCAGATTTCCAGAGATTTGAGGTGGTGTGAATGTGTTCAAGCTGATATAGCTGAGAGTGCCTAGTTGTGCACATCATAGCAAAAAATAACATCTGTGGGTTTGTCACAATAGAAGTGCACAATACCCAATACCCAGTGAAATACCCAATGCAATTTATCAATGTAAAAAGGCCAGACTATCACCTCCGGTGACACAGTGGAATATTCTGTTTGGACCACGGATGACTGACAAAAAGTAGTATGTGCAGTATGTGGTGTCAGCCACTGATAGCAGGGTTAGCGTATGGAGACAGCCTTATTCCCATCAATAACAATGCATGTGAGAATTGCAATCTAGCAAGCCAGTATGGTAATATTGCACTTTGGTACCAGAATGCACTAGGATTACTTTATCATTACAATGCAACCAGTATGTATGTTGCTGCCTGGACCAGAGCACTGTTGTGTGTTAAAATGTATTAACATGTATTAATGTTTTGGTCTTCAGGGGCATAAGAAGGGGGTGGAGGGGAGAAGCTTTACGAAGTTGTATAAGATGCAAACACTTGGATACTAGAATAATGTATTCAGCTATCTGCAACCATAGCATATATATATATATATATGGGTAAAAAGGGGTTCTGTATAAAGAAGCTGTTATTGCAAGAACTGCTCAAAATGGCCACCATCCTGTCACTTCCATGATGTGACAACAACTTACAAGGTGACTGCAGTGAGCAGAGGTGATGACCTCTGGAACCAGGGAATCGTGGAGTCTTGTCAGGTAATGACCTCTGGAACCAGGGAATCATGGAGTCTTGTCAAGTGATGTAATGAGGTTGTGATGCGTCACATTTACCCAAGGGCTGAACTGCAAACAGTTGGCTCAACCATACCATGCAGTAACGATACCACAATATTGTAGGGAATAGAGGAGGCCCTAACTTGCTCAGCAGCAACCACAGGGTGTGGACAAATGACAAATTCTATCTGTATAACAAAATGTTTATACGTCAGTATACTGTACTTAACTTAAAACCCTTTGCAAACAGGACATATTTTCAGTGTATTTTAAGCATGGTTAGACTTTCCGGATATTCCAGCAATAATAGGGAATACAAAAGATTGAGCATTTTGGCAGCAGCAAAATACAGATCAGGTTTCATACAGGCGCACTGGAAACAGAACTCACTTGAGCACCAAAGTATTGGACTAGTGTGGTCATGACTCCTTAAAAGATTACACATACAGTATCTGCTATCTGGCCAGCAGGTAATGTTTTAGCTGGTGCAGAGAAGCAGTTTAAACAGCCCCTGTCTTGCAGGGAGTTGTGGCTCAAAACATGATACAAGTAGTAAAGTCACAGTGTTGAAAAGGAAACACAACAGTATGTGATTTATGTACAAAACAAGACAACAGTGACCCACCTCCACCAAAATAAAACAGATGAATGAAGACTGCACTGGGGATGCAGTCGTGGAATTTCATTGGACATCTTGAATGGAGTGATGAAATGGGCTGATTGAAATCTGCATGCCAATTTGTGATTCAAAGGTTGATTAAGTGTTTTCTGAGGGAGTGGGGACATGCAGTGGCTGCACATTTAAGGTGCACTTCAAACTTCTAAAGTAAAAGGAGGTGGTTCACTTTCAATTGTAGATCCAGTACGGTAGAAAACGTTTAATGAAAAGGCTTTATGACTTAAATGTTTTTTGTTTTTTTTTAATTGGGTACTGTATAGTCTGAAGAAATACATTTTATTAAAACATGTCTTCAATAAAACGAAGCTGTATTGCCTTACATGACATACCAACATGGACAAATAGTTTTATATTATTTAGGAGTCACAGATATGTGAGTTGGAGGAAAAGACCTGGGTCCTGGGGGTCCCGTAGCTGGTTTCCATAAAACAGCAAAGCACAAAGGATCTACCTTTCTAGTTAAATCTGTCCAGCGACAAATCGTATTGACAACGAAACAGAATGGTGCCTGATAATATCAACCAATCTCGTCCAGCTAATAAAACTGCTCTAACCAACCATGAGTCGAGATTTCCATCCCAACGACCAATCAACGCACGATATTTTCGGCGGACTTTTCAAACACACTAGACAAACTAGGAGATTTAAAAGTAGTGCTTCGGCCGCCTCAGGGGACCGATAGCTCCGCTTAACATTGAAAGAATAATGTAAAGACGTGTACATTTAAATGTATCTATTCCCTTTTTTAAAAAAAAAATCGTGACACTGTAACATACAAATGTTGTAATTGATTTATGGGAATTAAGGGCTTGTTAGTAAAATATTTTAATTAAAACAACAGGGACTATATTTTGTGGCAGGAACTTTTTGTCATCACGAGTCTTCCGCTAGTTTATGACGTAAAGCCCTAGGCGTAGAAAAATATAACAACAAGAGGAATTTACACCGAGAAGGGCAGACAAGGAAGAGCAACGAATTGAGTAAAATATGTTATTTTAAACATATTTTATTTACACAAAAACACACAATGGAAGCTTAAAAATTAACGTGATTTTTTGTATACGCAAGGGTGTTTTTTTTTCTTCATTTTTCTTTTGGATAGCAGGATATTTAAATAATCCCCGAAAAGGTAATTTTACAGTTTCTGTTTTTATAATTCCCTATACTGTTCATATTATGTATGTGTAAGTGTATTATATAACAAGGCACATATTTACTGACATCATTAATTAATTGAGTTTACAATGTTGACAGACAGTATTATGTGTGTACGTTGTTTTTTATTTTATTTTATTTCTGTTGGCTAAAAAAAAAAATCACTTTGTAGATCGGTTATTTACAGTTGATATACAGACAGTAAGTACAGTACATTTTCTCATGAAGTTGTTTAAAAAAATGTTTCCCTTTCATTATTTATTTATTTATTTATTTATTTATGGGTTTAAAGCAAATGTACACTGTATACCTAAAAATAAGCTAGCGCCTTGTATCCGACCATAAACAAATTTTAAAAGTTTTTTTTTTTTTTTTACAGTAATAGCAGGGAATTTTAATTAAATAGTTTTAATGTATTTACCAGGTCCAAGGTTGTGATTGATTTTTAAGTACCTTGGCATATATGTTATGTCTGTATTTCTTTGTTGCGATGAAGGGGTGTACTGTAGTTCACAAAGGACATTTTGATACATATTCGAACTGTGTAGAATGGTGTTTCTCAAAATAAATACAATAATTAGGCTAAACCGGTACGTTTTATTCATGCTGTCGTTACTCGGGTTAATTTATTTGTTAAAAAAAGAACGTTTCCTAGACAAAACAAGGGATACAGTAACGACCAGTCTAGCCCCCTTAGTTCTGCAAACAAATAAGGGGGCGTAACTGGTGCATGTATTTACTATTTCATGTTTTGTGAATTAATTATCTTTGAACTGCAAGTAAGATGTTAAGTTTAAATGTACTTTGTCCTTGGAGTGTTTTTTATTTTATTTTATTTTTAATCAGATGCATTTACTGACTCAGAAAATATCGCTGGTGTTTATTTTGCACTCCATGTACAAACATCGTTAATGTTACCGACCTTTTTTTTTTTTAAAGCTGTGGCCGGAGTGTTAGTAGGGTAAAAAAAAAATATATATATATATATATATATATAAGTACCTGTGCTACGGTATTACAGTATATAATACACCTAACGGAAAATCTTGTTTTGTTTCTCATTGTGTGTATTACTTATGACTAGGTTTTGAATTAGATTTGTTTTGTTTTAATTTCTGGTCTGTGAAGTTGATACAGTGTTTTATTTATTTATTAAAGTTCTGGTTTAAATTAGGTACCATTTTTAGATGAATTGCGTATTTTTGTTCTTGTTTTGCAAGTGGCGTACGTGATCAAGACAACACCCGTCTGTAACCGCAGAGACGTCAATCTAAACTAAGGGGAGGGCTTTGTATACACCTCCCCTCCACTCCCCTTTACAACCAAAGCTAGGGTGTTTTTGTTTACAAAAACGAATCGATCTCAACTGTTTTTTTTTTTAATCAGGATGAAGGATTTAACAGCCCAGAGTAACGAAGCCTTGAAATACCTGAAACAGCTTAACCTGCATCTAGAACAGGAGACAAATTTCCTGCCCAAGCAAACTGGATTAAACCTGATTGAGTCCGCTCCAGAGGTGAGCCTTAAAACATACAGATTTGTGAAGTATATTGTTGAGAAATAATGCTTTAGTTAAATTGAATGTGTGCCTATACGTACGTATACTAATACACATATATATATATACTTTTATATACAGAATGACAACTGTGTCTCAGCAAAACGCAGAGATGCCAAAGTTGAAGATCTTTGGAGCTTGACGAACTTTTTTGGGTTTAGTACGGAGACCTTTGTCCTCGCTGTAAACCTGCTGGATAGGTTTTTAGCAATGATGAAGGTAAAAAAATAAATAAATAACTATTGCATCTTCTGATTTACTTCATCTTGTGAAGTTGTATTTACACAGTACATACAGTTTAAGACCTTTACTTCAGTATTCCTGTTGCCTTGTTTAGTTGGGCTTGACTAATTATATTAGAATTCACTGATTAGCTATTACAGGTAACATTACAGTATTTGCAGCAATAGTTAAATAGTAGTTATAGGTATGTGTAAAAATATATAAATCCATTCAAAGTGTATGTACCAGTAGAGGAAGTTTTCAGATGCAATAAAGTAATTGAACACATTTAGAAGTAAGAGATAAGGTAATGTGCACAATTGATCACATGCCAATTATAATATATCTCTATCTTCTGTTTCTCTCTCTCTCTATAGGTGCAGCCCAAACACTTGTCCTGCATTGGAGTCTGTTGCTTCAACATTGCAGCTAAAGTAGCGGAAGAGGAGTGTAATATTCCGCCCACCCATGACATAATCCGCATCAGTCAATGCAAATGCACTGTTTCAGACCTCAAAAGAATGGAGAAAATCATTTCTGAAAAACTGAAGTTTCAGTTTAAAGCTATAACTGCCTTAACCTTTTTGCACTTGTACCACACTGTTGCACTTTCACATACCTCAGAAAGGTAGGCTTGTTGTATTAAGCATGCATCCAATGTCACCATATTCATTCGAAATAAAAGGCTTCTTGATATCTCTCGTTAATTAATACATCTTGTAATATATGTATTTGCTGTAACATATATAAATACACAGATACTAATTATATTTTTATTTGGGTAGTCCTTTAGAAAGTTAAACACTCATTGATTTGATTGCTGCTATTGAAATCAGTACTTTTTTGCCATGTACGTGTTAACTGCGATGACCGAGCAGATGCTCAAACAGTGTTGTGTTTTCTGTTTTTCAGAAAGGAGATTCTGAATCTCGACAAACTCGAAGCCCAGCTAAAAGCCTGCTACTGTCGATTTGTGTTCTCTAAGGCAAAAGTAAGTTTAAAATCTTTAATGTAATTTATATAATTCCCATACTGAAGGTAAATTGCTCCAAATAATAAGAGGTTAGTATATGTAATATATACATTTTCCTTTTTTGCAGCCATCAGTATTAGCCCTGTCTCTCCTCACTCTGGAGATTGAATCCCTGAAGTCCCGAGACTTGTGTGAAATTGCACAGCGTGTTCAGAAACATTCAGGGGTAAGCTGGACTGACAAAAAACTAGTGGCATTTAAGATTCTGTTACAGTTTCAGTGTGCTGAGGCTGTATTCGTTTATATTGGTAACTAATTGCAACTTGAATACGTTTTATTTGAAACTGAAATGTTGTATACACTGCCTTGCATTTCTTTTTAGACTTGCTCGATAACTCTTGCAATATAGGCAAATGGCTTTTTAAGTTTTAACTGAATTCTGGTGACTAACAAGAACTTTTTTTTTTTTTTGTCACTCTAGATTGTTGATGGAGATTTGCTGTACTGGAGAGAGTTGGTATCTAAGTGTTTGGCAGAATATTCTTCGCCTGAATGTTGCAAACCTGATCACAAGAAATTGGTGTGGATTGTTTCCAGGCGAACAGCTCAGAGTCTGCACAGCAGTTACTGCTGTATTCCTGAGCTGCCGACAATTCCTGAGGGAGGCTGGGACGAGAGTGAAAGGTAAGCTATTGGACTAGGAAGCTCTGCTTTTTCAAACTGGTGACTGACAATTAAGCATTAATTATGGATCATTAGAGTTTTTACCAAAAAATAAATGGATCAAGCAACATCACTTTCCACTGTTGCAGGAGTGAGTGCATTTAAAAATGTGTTTGTGCAGAATGTTGCTTTCTAAATAGGCCTGTGTGCATATATGTGCATATATCTTTAAGAATGGAATCTTCCTTATGTTGCTTCTGTAGTCTGGGTCACAGTTATTTTTACAATGACGGGGATACAGTTACTGATGAGTTACATAAACCTTGAACATGGCTGGATGCCAAACACAACTTGACCGACATTTATATTTTTCAGGAGGTCTTGTTTTGCTTCTCCTTTACTTTTAGTTATTTTAATTTTAATCTATTTAATTTTTTTCTTGCCATTAAATATAAGGGCTTGTTCATATTTAGGTGTTAATGTAAAAAAAAAAAAGGTTAGGTTTACAGTATACACACGTGAGCAGAATTGTACATAACATAGCTATACAAGTCTGATATTCGTATAGAATGGTTTACAATCCATATATCTTCAGGTTTACTAATTACTTCTTGTTGTGTCTCCCCCCCCCACCAGTGAGGACTCGTGTGAAGACATGAGCTGTGGAGAGGAGAGTCTGAGCAGCTCCCCAATGAGTCACCTGGAGGGGGCTTTCTTCCCAGAAGATCTCTGTCGCAAATCCAAGTGGCTTTCAGTACAGTAGCAACCGTGAATCTTGTTCAAGACTGAGGAGGTCTTAATAGAACATGTCATTGCTGTTGATTCCACACCATCAAGCAGTCTTCATTGGAGTTCTGCTTGCATAATATCGGGCTAAACCAAGTGCCTGTGGGACATGTACGTTTTCTTTATGTGGTTAATAGTTTTGACATGTCTCAGTAAGAAATAATTTACAGGTTGCATTTATTTGGCAGCTGACTATTATGCTAGGATTTTAAGTATATCGGTTTGTGAAAGTTTGATACCAGTTAGTAGGAATACAATTTTGGTTGTAGATTAATTAGTTCTGTTTGTACTTTTCACATTCCAGAAGATAAAGCACAAAGCAGCAGTATCAATACTTGCTACGATGCCAAGTACATCATTCTTGTATTCCTCATTTGAAAAACAAAGACAGTTGAATATGAGGGGAAATGCCAAAAGTTATTTTGCACATTATTTGTTATCTTTCAAGATGAGAGTAGCTTGCAGGAACAAAGAAACAAACTGCGCCTGTACATGTTATGCGTCATATAGGGGTTATTCTAGCCTCTTAAGATGAAGAGTTGGAAATAAACTCACTGGTAAAATGTCAGTGCCTATGTAAAGACAAAAACACAAGACCAGCCAGCTTAGCTTCCACGAAATTCACTGTTTGAGGTGCAGAATGTCTGTGAAGCATCTATGGTGCTACAGTGTGTATTGTGCTTTACTGCGGACTGTTTTCTGAATTGCTCTGAAATTTGTTTTGTTACACTTTGAGATTATATTGCATGATTTTTTTGTTGTTAATTATTTTAAGTGCCAACTAAAAGTATGCATAAAAGAGTTTACATGCGAGAGTAAAGTGTGTGTTGTATGTGATAAGATCTGATTAGTTTAAAATGTGAGTGGTGTCAGGTTTGGCTTGTATGAACATTTGTTGTAAGTTGACTGATACTGTGTGTGTAAAGCTAACTTTATAAAAAGAAAAAAATACAAAATGTATAAAAATTGTTAAATGCCAAAAACTGTATGTATAAAAAAACAACTTAAGTGTTAAAAAAAAATGTACAGAAAAATGCACAAATTTATATATGAAGTTATTTAAAATGTAAAATGTTCACTAGAAATGTAGCATTGTGTATAATTGCCTGTAGATATTAACTTATTGTTCATAGTTATAAATATTGTAAATTTAGTTGTCACGTTTTTGAAAATTTTGCAAGAATCTCAGGCAAATAAAAAATACTTTGGGTTTTTTTTATATATAAATGTTTTGATCTTTTTGTGGGATTGTCAACCTTTAAGTGCTAGATACATTCTAGTACTAGAGAAACTCTTGTTTTTAAACCTCATTTAACTTTATATTTCATAATGAATATGTTAGTTGTTCCCTACCCCAAAGTCAGTTTTTATTGAAGAATTACAAACAGCTTAGATATATATGTGGACTAGTCCTAACCTTGTTCTGCACTCATGTGGGACTGTATTTAGTGTCCAGAATCAGCTTTCTAATAGGAGGTGCACTATTCCGTTCCAAAGTGTATTTAGTATGGAAACCCATTTGATTTCATGTTGAACCCATTATTTAGAAGAATTTAAAGAACCTAAACTAATCAAAGGAAGCGTACTGTATGGTTCATTTTTGAACACCCAGGTACCCTCTTTGATAAGATGGATCCCTATCCATCTTTCTCAGGCTGTGACTGTTGGACGACTTTGTGACTATTCATTATTGGATGTTTGTTCAAACAGTTTTTTGACCTAATATTCTAAGATAAATTAATAGGATGCCAGTTTGTGTTCATCCAAACTGCATGCTACCCTAGACTACTTTCCTTGTGAACTGAGAATGAAACACATTTAAGGGATTGTGTTTAAATCACTATTGGATGTGATAGGATGTGGATGTGAAGTCTCATTCTATATCAAGCCTTGTCCTTACAATTGTTATTTGCTAGCGTATAATGTGCTATAGCTGTTGTGTTTGCTGTATGATGCAGTGATGATGTCATTCACAGTAGCAGTACTGTCACATACTTGGAACCTGCCACCAAAACCAAACGTTAAAACCACTTCTGCTTTTCTCACTTCCTCATTTTGATATGTACACTTGCTTAACAACCCACACACAGCTGAAAGTCTAAAGTTGCAGTTTGCAGTTTGTTTCCTTTGCAAAGAACAAGCTAATACGCAACAACAAATAAATACTCATGCGCAAAAGAAACGCTACACTCAGGTCTAAAGGATTTAATCAAATATTTTAAACATAGATATCAAACAAAATCACAGAAAATGTGAACAAAAAAACAAATCACAGAATCATGGTAAGTTTTCAGTACGAAACGTGACACCCTGTCAAAATGAAAACATTACAAAGTTAGTATCGGGTATGACCTCCCTGAGCATTAACACAATCCTGGCAGCGTTAACGCATAGACCTGATCAGCCTCTGGATAGACTGCTGTGGGATGTTCCGCCACTCTTCCTGTGCAGTTGCAGCAAGTTGGCGAAGGGTGGCTGGTTGCGGTTGTCTCTTGTGGATGGCACTGGCGATTTGGTCAAACAGATGTTTTATTGGACTCAGGTCAGTTGAAAACGCTGGCCACGGCAAGACCTTGACATTGTTTTCTTGAAGTCATGCAATTGTAATTGCTGTTCTTGCGTTAATTAAAATCATGTCTTTTCGAATAGCTATACGTATTCTTAATCAACTCATTTTGGCAATTTTAACTCAAATACCAAACACTGAGCACCTGGCGTTTTTTATGAAACCACGTGACTTGAGCTCAGTATTTTGTTATCCCAAGGAACAATACTACTCAAACAATCAACAAACCTATCTGCTCACTATTTAAAATTTAAATAACATTATGTATGAGCCCAATGAGCTATTGATGTAAAACTACTTAGACTGTAGCGTTTTCATTGTGCATGTAGAGCCCAGTGTTTTTCACAAATACGAAATAACACAAAATAAAAAGGAATTAAACGAAAAATCATTATAAAGCAAACATAGAATGCAATTTTTAAATTGGGAGGGTTATACAAAAAATACTTGCAATCGTAGTTGTCAAGGCTCAGCCGTTACCACGCGGTCTGAAGGGGAAACGGAGGCTCTGACTTGCACTTGCGCAGATGTATAATTTGGAGCGAGTAGTTTGGCTTTTAGTCGTTCTTAACATTTAAACAAAAGCATATAGTTTAGTACAGGACAAATATGTTTTGTATCATTAACTAACACAAAACGTGCCAATAAGCAGGTTTGTGAGACCATATTAGAGAGGTAATTTCTCAAAGAACCTATGGTGCATGGCAAGTGTTTTGTGACAATAAACGGGGTATGATATTAAGCGAGGTGATATAAAACGGGTTCATCTGTATTTTGTATTAGTATGCTAATTCTTTGTTTTATTTCAAGTGGTGCAAACTTTGCACTGGAGCAAATGCTGTTTTGGGTTTGAATGGATTTTAATGAATAAATATTGCTTAGTGTTTAAATACTGAGAAACCCCAAGCTTGTTGTATACTGCGCCTGTGTGTGGATTGCCTCGCCCTGTGTGATGCGCCTGCCATGCATTGTGAGGAGTTGCTGTGGTGGGGAATGTATTTGGACTTTCTGCCTAGCCTAGAATGCAGGAGTAGTCACCTGTGGAATCAAATGTTAATTAAAAGGGGGGCCTTGTATAAGAGTCACACAGACCTGTCAATAGGGAGAATGTGTCAGCCTGCCCAGCTGTACTAGAGCGGTGCAGTAACATGAATCAAGATACATCACACTGGAAGATGTTTAGATCACTGAGCTTTTAAATACAGGACACAGGTGGTAGTTTTGACTAGCAGCCAAGGTAGGCTGTTAACAGAGCATTACAATTAGATCACCTCTTCAGTGCAGTAGAAGATGGTGAGAACTTGTAATTTAGACATTGCACATGAGGTCCCATTCGCTACATTGTTCTCGAAAAGGTTCTGCAACATTGATGCTTAAAACTTGAGGGCTTATAGCAAACCTTGGGCTTCTGCTTAAAGTAAAATACAATGCCCATTTATTTGAAATATCTTCACATTTTGGTTTTGCTTCACCTACAGATTGCAGATGGCATTTGTAACCATTTCCTGCTGCAGTTGGTAGGGGCTTGCCTGCTTAGTTTACAGATTGGCAAGTACTAAGGAATACAAACAAGCTGGAAATGTAGGGTCAATTGCAGTTTACCAGATTTAGTCCACTTGATGTGTCTAACTAATGGATTAGGCAGGTTTAGTCGACTTCATGTGTTTTGCTAGTGGATTAGGCAGGTTTAGTCCACTTGATGTATCTAACTAATGGATTAGGCAGGTTTAGTCGACTTCATGTGTTTTGCTAGTGGATTAGGCAGGTTTAGTCCACTTGATGTATCTAACTAATGGATTAGGCAGGTTTAGTCGACTTCATGTGTCTTACTAGTGGATTAGGCAGGTTTAGTCCACTTGATTGGACTAAAGTGATTTCCATTACATGAGAGTAGATGTTAAAACTTCATGCTGATTTGAACTTGGCTCTCGCCAAGGTAAGTACCAACTAAGACGTAGCTTTACAGTAAACTAATGTGATCCACCTGCATCTCCATCCATTTGTGTTTCTTTCCATCTGATGATATAGATATCCTTCTGCCTGGTGTTGATGGCTGAAGTGTAATGCTGGCTCCAGGGATCAGCTCCCAGCGCATCAGCATGACAACTGTCTGGATTGAGCTAAGTAGGGTACATCTCTGGGGTCTTCAAGTGGGCACCTTCCATCCTCTGTGTTTCGTCAACTAGCCCACGACACCTCAAGAGGGCTCGACAGTGATTCTGGCGTCCCAGCATCAACCCCCTCCATCCCCCACTCAACTCAGCCCAGCTTACTTACCTGTACATCAGTGTTGCTTTCTTTCTATTATGTTTGAAATACCCAGTCAGCATCTTTCGGTCTCAACCACAGCCAGTTGCTGCTCCTTTCTGCTGCTTCAGATAAGTTCTTCACTGTGAGACGCAACTTTTGACCACTGAACCTGACACCTCTGAGAAACCGGGTTGTAGAGTGTGCCACAAATCCTCGACAACCCACCTCCACTGGATAAACCTGGACTCTCCATCCTTGCTGTTCCGCTTAAGCAGCTAGTTGAGCATTCCAAAGTTTCTTCCTCTCATACGCCTCATCCACAGCACTCTACCAGATGAAGGGGGGAGAAAACAAAAAAACAGAAGGTAGACCACATCAAAACAAGGGGAACAACTCAGGTAAGACAGCTATTAAATGTATTTATCTAAATGCTAGAAGTCTCAGAAACAAAATGTTAGAACTTGAAGCTACTGCACTAACAAGTAACTACGATGTGATAGGTGTTACAGAAACTTGGTTGTCTGAGAGTGATTGAGACGAATATAATATTAGTGGGTACACACTATATAGGAAAGACAGGTAGGACAGAAGAGGTGGAGGGGTAGCGCTATACAGGTACATAAGAAATAGTCTTGAAGCCCAGGTGTTAAATCTGGACGAAGAAAACAACGCCGAATCAATATGGGTCAGAATAATGGACAAAAATTCAAAGGGCATAATTATAGGAGCATGCTATAGACCGCCAGATTCAGATGCCGAGCAAAATAATCTGTTATACAATGACATTAGAAATGCGTGTAGCAAAGGAGAAGCCATACTAATGGGGGATTTCAACTTCCCCCATATAAAATGGGAAAACCCAGTGGGGAGCATGACAGACGAAATTGAAATGGTGGAAATGACAAATGACTGCTTCCTACCTAACGCAATTTGTCAAGGCACCAACTAGAGGGGAGGCATGCCTTGATTTAGTCTTTTCAAATAACGAAGACAGAATAACTAAAACAGAGGTCAGAGAGCCATTGGCAAACTCAGACCACAACATGGTCTAATTTGAAACAATTTTTAAAACCCAAAAAGTCTGGAACCAACTCCCCAGTAATGTTGTTGAAGCTGACACCCTGGGATCCTTCAAGAAGCTGCTTGATGAGATTCTGGGATCAATAAGCTACTAACAACCAAACAAGCAAGATGAGCCGAAAGGCTTCCTCTTGTTTGTAAACTTTCTTATGTTCTTATGTTCTTAACAAGGTGTGCTGATCCAGACCACAAGACAATGTCTGGTCGAAGGTTAGTGGTAGCAATCTCAAGTGGAAAAATAAGCTGTTGACCAACATCTGCCAGCATTTTCCAGTCTCTAGCAGCTTCCAGTTGTCCTGGGTGAGGCTTGGTTTTAACACCTTTTCTTGGTGGTTGCCCCTCTGGACAGAAGAATATTGTCTTTTGTGTGTAATGCTTTGATGGAACTGGTGGCAACTTATTGGTCATGTTACGCTTGTCTTCCAATGCTAAGGCCAAACATCACAGCACCTGGTCATGGCGCCAAGTAATCTGTCCTTGGCTAAGACCCACCTTACTTCCTGTCTAAATGTTGTAGGTGATGAACACAAAGGACATGAGGGATCCTCACCCACCCAGAAGTTTAGGTTCTGTGGTGATGGGAGAACATCATATGTTGACCTGATGAGGAAACTGATCCTGCTCTGTTCCATTGTCCATAGGTCTTACCAGCCGATCTTGCGTTGTTCCACACTCCCATCTCATCCATTCTCCCTGCATGGCCTGGGAAACGGCCTTTACACACCTCATCCTCTCCTGCTTTTGCACCTCATTGACTACCAGCTTCCTCTGTTGAGCTGGGGTTGCCTTGTGCTATGTAGGAGGAGCTAAACTGAGACCAAGACCCCCTCTTCCATGCTGAACTTGCCCCATAATATCACCGATTCGAAGGGCAGCCTTTGCATCTTCCACGTCTTTCTTTGCCGCCCACTTTCTTCCAGTTTTCAACACATATGTTGCCTCCCTTATGCATTTGTCACGTGACTCTACTAATGTAATTTCCAGTCAGATCTTGGTGCACTTAAACTCCTCGTTTAGAGCTGAGATTGGTAGCTGCAGTATTCCTTTACCATAAAGTCCCACTCTGCTGAGGCAGCGTGTAACTCCCAACCATTTCCTGACGTATGAACTGATTAAAGCTTCCAGCTTCTCAACTGTTGTCAAAGAAACCTTGTACACAGTCAGTGGTCACAGCAGCCTTGGCAGTAGACCAAACTGAAAGCACCAAAGAGTTTCAGTAAAGCGCTGCTGTCTATGCTCTTCAACCCTTATAGTTTATGGTCGAAGTAAAGTGTGCATGATTGTAGTTATAGTAAAGAGTCACCAAGGAATCATATTTTTGTAAAACTTTGTTTATTTTATCACAACAGTAAGGAATAAGGAGTTTTGTGAAAAAGGCCCATTGTTACAAATGTCATATTTGTATGTTCTCTATCTTTTCTTGTTTTGTCAACACATTCTTTAGACACACAGAACCAAACCCAGACTGGTTTATGTAAAACAGAGGTTTTGAAAATTAATAACAAGCCTATTATTCCCATAAATGTGTAATGCCCATAAACATGGATAATGTAACATATGATCTCTATCTTTTCTTGTTTTGTCAAAAAACAAATCTAGAATACAAGCACTGGCCTCATCCCCCAACTGGAGCTGGCCTTGACTACATATCTACAACACTGCTGAACTGAACACAGTCATCTTTCCCTTTTGTTATAGCTGTAAAAAATATAAGAGACAGATTAACATGTAATGCAGAGGGCAGGCGCCTTCACACCTAGTACTGTACACACCAGACCTGTTCTTGTCAAAACATGCAGCTATATTTTGACAAATTGTATTTTATTTATGTATTTTTTATCTTTATGAATGTCTGGGTTCATGAGAGGTGCTGGATTGATAAAGAAGTTCACTATCCACAGAGCCTGATGCAAAGCAGTCTCAGAAATTGCATAAGCATGACAAGGATCTTTTTTAATTCGTAAAATATTGAGCAATAAGGAAGAGAGAGAGTAAGATCCAATCCTTGGCCTTTCCTTTTGAGAAATCTGCAAAGGTGCCTGATAAATGCCACCTCACAGCCTTGTTTAAGCATGTGAGCTGTTTTAAATTGTATATGCCATGCAACACCCTTTGAGGAATAACTATGACAGGCCGTTTATCCAAGGTATCTATATTCCTATGGATTCCTATTGCGGGCCACAGGGCTGTTGGACGGCAAACACAAGCTGTTGATAGGAACGCTGTTCCCAATAAGCTTTAACCCCAATATACAAATATTTACATAGAGTGATTAACAAACTGTATTAAAAAAATTCTAATATCTTTATTTCATGTTATTACAGTGGGAGAGCATCTCTACTCTAGTGTAAGATGTCAGTCTGGCTATGCCATGCAATATAATTAGGGCTTCTGGTTTTTTATTAATTGTATTTTGTGGTGCTTATTTTTAGCTATTTTCGAGTTTTATGTAAATCGTTTTTTTTGTTTTTTCGTGCTTTCGTTTTTGATATACTGTATGAAATTAGTGTTTTTGGTTACTTTCCAAAATGCTTGAAGGTTTTTTTTTTGTGTCAAAATATGTATAGTAACTCGACAGTACTTGCACACTTAAGTTGTACTTTCTTTCCTTTTGCTGTCTTCCACAATGAAATCCCTATGGTCACGGGCACATTCTTCTGGGGTTTTTGTGTGTAGGCATTTTTGTACATTTCACCACAAGTCTGTTTTAAATCCTCTGTATATTAACTATAATAGAGCTTTAAATCCCGCTAGCAAGCCTCCATCCTGATTGTAATCTCGTTTTAAATCTCGCAAGCGTAGTCTCCAATAGAAATGTAGGAATGTGCTGTCACTCAGTAGTTGGGGCGGGTTTAAAGTATTCAGAACGAATCAATGATAGATACAAATCAGGAAGGCGGGACATTGCCTTCTGTTGGTCTTATTGTTGGTGTCGGTAGCTGCATGCCAATCTTCACCTGGCCGTGTTTTACATAATCTTTAGGCTTGAACAATACCAGTGGTGGGGGGACTAATCTGATCACAGGAGCGACAACACTGTTGAATGCAATTATTTGGTGTTTTGCCATTTGGGGTGTAAAAAAACTACTAGTTTTCTTACTCATAGATGTCACATCCTAAAATATAGTGTCACAGTACACTTTTGTCATTGTTTTTTGTTTTATTATTATACATGTTATGTATATAGAGTTATTTTTTGCAACAACAACATTTTTTATTTTTTATTTCATACAGTTTATCATTTCAAAACTATATAATTCTCGTCTATCAGACAAAAAGGTACTAGATCTGGGATCCAGTGCAATCCAGCACAAATTAAGCCATGTATAAAGTAGTAAAGTTTAAGGTATGTGTATTTTGTGGCTCTGTAAATTAACCCAAATAAAATCTAGAATTTCCAAAATGCTAGATTTATTGCAATTATACCTCATTGTTTTAATTATTGTCTGTACAACCTTGTGGTGCATATTTGGGGGAATCTGTGTGTGCCCATCCCTTACCAATAAATTGCTGCTAACTGTAAAGGCTTGTTTATTTTCCTTATGAATACAAATACTGTATAATGGTGGTAACACTGGTCATAAATCCCTTGTGTAATAAACAAGGCTTTAAGACGTCCTTGTCCATTAGTTATAATCACACAACCATGGATACAAGCATTCTTATTTAAAATTAAACAGGCACATATAGATCTTTGTCTGTTTACCGTTTCCCTTCAGGAATGTATAGTTTCAAGCTCTGTTATGTCCTTCATTATGGTGACAGGCGTTTTAACCTGTGTTGGCCAAATTCCAGTATAGGTCAACATTCTGGCCTGGCTAGATTCCTTCCTGTCCTAGAAACTCCATTTGAAGTGGGACAGGATGATATACCTGTAAATCCAAGTGTATATATTGTGTTGAAATATCTTCAATATGACAATAACAACAGAACGGTGAGTATAGAAGCTGCTGTCTTCTACTGGTTTGGATCACTGGACATGATGAATAAAAGAAGCCACACTCACAGTTACAAACCACCCAGTCATCCACACCTTCTCTGTTGGCTACCTTTAAATCGTTTTAAAAATATTATTTTACAAATCTCTACTGGCATTTAACTATCACTTTCCTTAAATTGACATCCTTGCTAAAAGGTAAATAGATTTAAAGACAGATTTCAAATCCAAATCCAAGGCGTGAATTCATTAAGGCCCTACATAACCTTAACCCAAGAAGTACCCAACTAATCACAAAGCATGATCCCATTCTTACAGTAAGTTGCATATTTATTATATTGATACTCCCCGTGCATATGTGCATACATAGGATTGTAAAAGGAACTTGGAGCTTCATGTGTGAACAAACAAAACAAACATGTTTTCTGATCATTATGCTGGTAAAGAGGAATGACATAAAATGTTTCTGTGAGAGATTGTCAGGTTGTGTATATAAACATACACCACCCACTAGAGTGCATCCAGAAGGTTGTTTTTGTTTTCTCCTAGGCACTTCTGTTAATCGTTCGGGGTGGCTTTGGCTGTGAAAGGCACTATATAAATCCAAGGTGGTTGTTGTTGTTGTTGTTGTTGTTGTTGTTGTTGTTGTTGTCGTTGTCGTCATAGCTGGTAGTTGGTGTATAAAATGAGTTCTTCTTCCTGTTGGTTGAATTACCTGGCTTTTATAAAGAAATGAGACTGCAGTAACTTTTCAAGGCACCAGTACACTGCTACAGTAATAACAAGACTTTGGGTATTTCCCCTGTCCCAGTCTTTCAGTATTGAATACACAGACCCACACCGTATGTATGTTATGTACTATTGTACAACTATAATAATACTGTACCATGGTTTCTGTTTACATATTCTTTACTAGGCTGATCAGTTTCAGTTGTTGTTAGAAGTGTTTATGACTACAGTAGCAGTAACAAGTGTCCAGATTAAAAGCATATTTAGACTTTAAAGTTCTTCCTTTTGGTTATCCCTCAACTTTTGTTTCCCGAAGTAATAAAAACCAGGAATCAAAAGAAAGGTAAACAACTAAGAACGATAAAATAACCAGAGGCTTTCTTTCTTTCTTTCTTTCTTTTCTTTCTTTCTTTCTCTTTCTTTCTTTCACTTTTCTCATACAGAAATGGTTAGTACCATTGGTGCAGTACTGTTATCACAAAGAATCACTAACACAACCGTTGCCTGAACACAGCCTTCACAGCAAGGGCAACACGATGGATTGGAACAAATAGTGCACAGTGTTCCTGATACGGTATCACACTGGCACTGCTATATTGATAATTACAACAGTGTGACTTACTAAAATCTGGTAAATAATGAAATGTATGGAGCCAAAATTACATTGGATCAAAAAGTAATGGGACAGTTGGGTCTTTTTATTCATTCAAAATGTTTATCATGAAACAAACATGAGTGATCAGTGATTCTTGCTTTCTTTCAGTCTTAGTGTCTGTCTCTGTACTTCCGTATAGCACTCTCCTTTTGCTATAATTTCAAACAAGTTTTGGTAACTGTGGCAGGGCAGAAGCCCTGTGGGTGTAAACAGTAATGTGAATGTAAGGTTTTCAGAGATGGGGTTAAATCTATCTGTGCCACCAATCACAAGTGTGGCCATTCCCTAATTAGGAAATTGTGTGCTAATTGGGGAATGGCCACACATATATAAAGCAGTGGCGGCTCGTCATAAGAGGCTACGGAGTGCTGTATCTTAATGTGAAAGAGGGGCATTTCACACATATTTCAGCAGTGAAGGTGTACCATTAACAACACAGGCCCCTACAATCAGAGTTGTCAACAAGTCACTTGACCCAAGTCTCAAGTAAGTCTCAAGTCAGTGAGGGCAAGTCTCAAGTAAGTCTCAAGTCAGCGCAGTATTCTTGTCTAGTGTAAAATCTCATATAAAATGCCACATGACCTTTAAAATGCTATAAGAATAACTAGCATCAGACATATACTATGTGTGGTACAGATTAAACAAAAAAAACTCTTTTCCCAAAATATCAAGTTTGAGCATTTTTATAAATGTTGTAATCAAGACTGGAATAGCCAAAGCACATTACAATAACACTGAAAGAACCTGGAAAAAATGAAACGGATTGGATCAGATACAGGGGGTTTTACTGACACTTATTAACAATAAATAAATAAATAAAATAAAAAATATGTTCGCCTATTTTTTAAAGTGATTTTATTTTTTATGTATAACTATTGTATAACCCTCACAATATTGTCTTCATTATGGTCAATTTTATTATTTTAATTGATTTTACTAATTATCTCAATTTCTTGTAATGCCAGGACAGGTGTAGACTACTTCTAGAAAGAGTTGTATAGATCTAAAGTTTGTGCCGCGAATGTCATGTTCTTTTATACACATAAATAAGCGGCCTGCTTGGGGGTCTTAACGGACGATCAACTAACCCCGCCTAGTATATTCTTCCGCGTATGGTAGAGGCTCATGGTTGGAATGCAGCGCAACGTAAAAGACAATGGCATTGCAGCATAATTTTTGACATTTTTAACATTAAAATTTGGTTTCAGTAAATCACCATAAATCGAAATTCAAATATAAAATATGAAAAATCTATCAAACACAAAAAACTTACTTCTCCGGGTGAGTTTTCAGGTGGTGAATGAAGTTTGATGTCGTCCCTGCTCTATCAGATATTTTCATGCCACATCTGAGGCACACAGCACTCCTCTTCGTGGGCGAATTCTCAAAATGTTTGTATCCGAAGGACACAACTTCGGGAACGTTGGTTGCCATCAAGAAAGGATTTGAAACATTACATGCACGTACGTTTGGTGGTGTGATGATAGCAGAGAAGTAGCAGCCGCGCAGGCGTGTACGGAAGAACGGGTAAGGAGAGGTTACTAAATGCATTGTGGGAGTTGTATTTCTAACATGAGGGCAGATGTTTCGGCAACGATTCAAGTCTCGCAGCACGATGATGATTTACGTATGTAGTACATGCATGATGCATAACATTGTCATCAAGTCATAAAGCTCAAGACGCAAGCAAGTCACAAGTCCCAAACATCAAGTTCCAAGTGAAGTCAAATCATTCAAATCCAAGTCAAGTCGCAATTCGAAAAAACGTGGCAACTCGAGAGCGACTTGAGTCCAAGTTGCCAACTCGAGTTGCCAACTCTGCCTAGAATGAATATTTTCAGTTCAAAATATTCTTTGATCTGCATAGGTGCTGGTGAATTCAGCTCACACCGTTCAGATTAATGCTGAATGAGCATAAGACATTGACTGGAACATGTTGGACATTATTTAACTGCTGCTCTGGCCAATTTCCATTGCAAAACTGCAGGAAGAGTAGTCACCCTATTGTGGTGACATGGAAGGCCCTTAAGGAGTTTAGCATGACCCCCTGCCCTGAAAATGGGAGGAGGCGTGTCGCATCTGTTCATGAAGACTTGCCGAAGAACAAGCAAAAAGGCTATTTGTTGCCTACCTGCTTAATTTCCGCCAGGTCTTGAAAACATGCAGTGTAACTGACCAATCAAACGATGGCTCAAGGGGTACAACAGGGCAATACTTCACATGTTAACACATCTATGTCAGTTGATTTGTAATCTTAACTTCACAGTGCTAAATAAATTTGTAATATGTTGGTCTGCTTCTACTAAACAGCTAAGATGACAAATAAAAACGTACATGATTATGAGAAGCTACACGCAAATACAATATTTTGTATGTTATGTTACAAACAGTACTGCATGCAATGTAAATACTGTGAAATGAGGTTTGAGTTTATACCTTCCAGGGCAGATCTTCCACTGTTTAGATAGAACATTAAATTAGAACCCCTATTTCAGACATCCTGACATGAACAGTTTTCTATAGGAGTTTCTTAAAGGAATGGAAGACTGCACCAATTTATTGCAACGCCAGAAATAATTCAAACACACTCCTAAGTTACTTAAAGGGTGTTGGGATCACAGACCAACCCACCCCCTGCCTTGAAGGCAATATTCAGCAAGAAGCTGCTAGTGTTTGCCTTCCCCTGCCTGCTGCCATTCACTTGTTAGCTGTGTTATTTTGGTTTTTCAGCATTAAGAGCTATGTACAGTATCTATGTATTGTATATTGTATTATTTGCTGACTGAGACTATTTCAGTTCCTCTTTCTCAGATTGTTGCCACCATCTGATCACTTGCATGTGCTTTTAGGTTTTGTAAAATTTCTCTAAATGATTCTCTTTGTGGAGGAGATGGGGATTCACCTTCTGAGCTGGGAGATAAGGGACTTTCTCATTTTATTGCATACAAACAAGTAGCATTAAGTGGTTGTCCTTTTCACTAATCAGTATAGTTATCTCTCACATTGGTGCCTGTAAAGTGTACTCTTATGTTGTTGTGTTTTGTAGGTACTCATATAACTTCATGTCAGTTCCTTTTTGGTAATTCATTTTGCCACATTGTTAGGGTCTGTGAGCCTTCGTTTTTTTAATTTGCAGTTCAGTGAATGTGAGCCGTTACATGACAGGTTGTTAATACGTTTTTATCTGTAACGGGCAGGTCTATCTTTGATTTCCATTGTGACATCTGGTTTGAGTTGGTTTGAGTATACTGTTTTTGGTTCACTTGTAATGGATGATTGGTGTACACCAGTTTTGGGTTTGTCTCACTCAAATGCACAGGAAGCATACCAAAGGCCTAGCTGAGCAAGTACGTACAATAAGATCTGTTTGTTGAACTTCCATTATCACCATGGTGACATAGTGGGACAGCTGGTTAACCACCTCAGGCAAATACTTTGCCTTTACTCTGTAAGAAAGTACCTAGCCCTACAATACGTCAAAGATCCCAGCAACAACGTAAGCAAGAGTACAGAGAAGTCATTGGAAACTCCCATTCAAAACCTGCCTGAGCAAACAGCATATGTGACGGTCCTATTATTAATTCAGATTGCTTCATATGTACAATCATGTCATATGAACCATACGTGATGATGCTACAATAATGGAACAATGAAGATGTTTGAAAACTGTAAGTGTGCTGACCAGAGTTCTCAAATTCATCAGTTAAAAGACCTTTTGGTTCTTTGCTTCATACAACTATATATTCTAAACAACAAAACAACCAAAATACCTTTAACGCAAGAAAAGGGAGACCAGTGATTATGCTGCTCCAGAAGGATGACTTTTTATCATGTTATCCAGTACTATGTTTAATTTGCATGACACTATTCATTAGCACTGTACGTGTGAGTGACACATCATGGGTGGTGCCTGAAACCAGCCTCCAGACAGGTAGAGCAGTGTTTAGACAAGGACAGCTGATTCCAAACTGAGTAATGCAGTTTGAATGCAGACGTTAATGAATCAGCTAGTAACAAGTGTTTATGATGTAACAACTGCAGTGTGTTGCTCTAATTCTGGACTGCCGTCACTGAGGTGATACGGTAGTTTGTGCGTAATCTTGTCAAACCTGATGACATTTCTTTGAAATACAGTATGTGAAATCCATGGAACATTGGGAAGGTCAGGGAGATTCCCCACAGAGCACTGCTAGTATAACTTCCTGTTTTTGGAATGCGTTTCCTTTATTTAGATTTAAATTGAAACCGTTCAGCAATACAAGAAGGTATACAGTAGAATAATATCAAGTTAATAAAGTGTCCTCAGATGCAGTCCAACAGTTCAAACAACATTTACACAATATGCAGTTTCTTAATATCTTGACGAGGTTGAATAACATCCTTATGTACAGTTCTTTCGAAATCCTACCCTGCAGCCCAATTCTCAATACTTTAAGAACTGTTTTAAGGAAAGTTTTATTAAGCATTACTAATAACCATTTTGATTAATCAAATCAAGTTTGCTGCCCCTGAAAACAATTTTCAAATGTTTCAGAGAGGCACAGGAAGTGTAAGCACAGTTAATGCTGAGAGATGGTTTACAAACACTTAAACAACCCCTTAAGGTGTTTTGTAGAGGTTTCGAGGTAACCTATCCACAGGAGGTTCCAGCTACAAGCTAGAGCTTGTGCTGGTTCTGAGCATACAGGAATACATGTAGAACTACCAAAGTAAAAGTAAAAACGTAACGTCTAGAGAACTGTAGTTAATAAGACTACAGTTATCTTGACTTCACATCTGATAATCATTCAGTGGTGACCTCCCAAAGTAGGTTAATGAATGTAATGCTTGTAAAAGGTTTGAGTTGCCCTGGAGGATAAAGTCCTCCATGAACCACAGTGTTCCTTCCACATACTGACCACCAATAAACCAGAACTCTGTCCTGGAGGAGCTGTAATCTAATGGCCATATTTCCCTGAAACCAACAGACACTGATGCTCTTGAACCTATATTACACTGCAATTAACTCATTGCACTCTCTGAAGCACCATGTCATGCGCAGAGCCAGCACAAGCTCGAGCTTGTAGCTGGAACTTCCTTCAGGGAGAATGCTTCTAATAACCAAACAGTCATTGTCTGCAAACGTGCAGATTAGAGAAAATTAGTTAACATCTGTCCAAAAGTAACTAGGCAGAGACAACCAGAGATTGTTAACAAAAAACCATATTGAAATGCACCCTTTAGCTCATTTCATAATCACTATGAACACGAGCATCTCATTTGATTGTTAGGAACCCCAAGACTATAGAATAAAGACAGTTGGACACTATTTACAAAATATAAAAGACAAAAGGTCTGGAAAAAACAGGACATGATTTACTGGTGCTTTGGGTGTGACACCCATTAATAAAGCACATTAAAGGATCAACATGGGGTCTTTGAGGGAATACGTAGTTGGAAAGAAAAGTGAAACTCAGTGAGTATGAAAAACATGGTGGCATGTACTGGTATTTCTTCTACTGAATAAACTACTGGAGCTTGTCCACCCGTCTGAAGTTGTCATTTGTTTTTCAGCAGTGATTATGTATAAGTACACCTATGGCCATTCAGAAATGTCCAAGTACTTAGGGTAAAGTCCACTAATACTTCAGCACTAGTATGCACGAAGCAGTGTTTCTATGGAGTTCACAGCAGCACCAGTATTTAAGGAGCGCAGACATGATAAAATTAAGCAATTTGTTTTGGTAAAGGGCAATGACTAGGGTTGGCACAGATTCTGAATTGACTTTTTCTCTCTTCTGCTTTGCCAAATTAAGTTCAGGTGTGCCTAATTCAGCTCTTAGTAAAACCCCTGGAACAGCACAAACTTATTTCAAAGCTACAAAGTGAAACCATGCGTATACATTCTTAACATAACTTGCAGTATCGTTTGTTATTTTTGGTTTCTTATCAGTCAGATACTAGTTCACGGTATTCCCTAAGCGTCACACAGACACATACGTAAACAGTGTACATCTGCATTTAAAATAAATTCAATACAGTATAGACACATGCTTTTTTTCATATATATATATTTATACATAATTCTCGTAGGTGCAATAACTGGTGATGAGACAAAAAGAAAATGTCTTTCTAGTCTCACCACATTCAGGGGTTGGACAAAAACACACATGCACAATGTAGCACACACTTTTGTGTAAACAGGCTGACTGATTGATCTGTTATGTAAAAGGAATCTGTGACATGTATTCTATAATATGTAAATACGTCTTCTTGCTGCAAGTCGGTTTCAGTCACAATAGGCAAGAAACAGATCTGATACTCTTTCTGGCAGCAGGCACTTGGCGGGCAGGTTTTTCCATAATCAAGACTTTACAAACTACTGGTGTTTCACAAAGAAAGGTCTCAAAAGTGGCGGCTCTGCGGGTCATTCGTGAACAGGCTTCGCTGCAGATGTACTCCTGACTTTCCTGAAGGAGTTAGAGGTGGTTGAACACTGAGGAACGAATATGAATCCCTCCCAAACAATTCAAACACATTGCAGACTTCTCTCTCTGAATCAGAGTAGTCCTGGCTGCCCTACACATATTTGAAAGGTGTTTCTAATTTGAATGATTTGCTCAGCCCCTGTATACAGCTTGAAAGCAAAGGGAACAGAATGACTGTGTTTTCTGGACGTGAGCTGTGAACTTGGTAAAACACATGCAGTCCTGTGGGTTGAAGCGAACAAGCTTCTTGGAAAGCTGAGAAACAAAAGGGGCCTCAAGTTTACATTCCAGACTGATTCAAGACAGCTGCTGGTAAAACATGGAACAGGAGTAGCAGGATCTGCTTCAACATTAGGGTATTCTCTTCATGTTTTTGACTTACAGCCCACAATAAGGTTTTACATTACAATATAATTCCTCAGGGTCCTATTTTGAAGCAGCTGAAAAGGACAATTTTTGCACGACTCAGAGAGACAGTCATTTATCTGCTTTTTATAAATTTTAATTCATTGCAAAAATGGTATTTCTCTCAGAAGAAAGCATGGCTAAAAAGGGCCTGTAAAGTCTGCATATGTTTCTGAAAGCAGACCTTGTTGACCCCTTTTCAATCACCAGAAGATTACAAATTATATCTTCAAACTCTGAAAGCAGTACAGAAATTAAAAAAGGGGCTTGCTTGTTTTCAACTCTTTTTGTAATAACCTTGAATAACTTTAAAACATACGTCACAATAATACTAACCCTCATGAATGTTAAAATGATTGTAAGGGGTTACATATTCAATTACTTTGGAAACATTAACATGAATCAAACGCTGCGCCCTATGTGAACTTGAGTCTTTCAGCTGGGAGACATGCTATGTCAGTTTCCCCACAGTTTCTAAACAGGACAAACCTGGGACTACTTGTTTATTTGGATTTACAAGCAATATTGAAAGTTTTGGAAAGTCTCTTGGGGTTATTAAATTGACCATCCATAAGAGCTCGGACACACAGCCGGATCAGCTCAAGGCTGCATCCAATGCAATTATCTGATGTGGAGTATGTCCTAATGGGCCTGGCGACGCATAGCTGAATGGACACAGGAAGACCCCCACGAATCCACCACTGTTAGTTCCTTTCCCATGTAATCCTTCCTGCAGGCAATAAGACTAAGCAAAAACAAACCCTGCAAGCTACAGCGCATACTTCAATATTACAAACATATCCACAGACCAACAGGCTTGCTGGTTGAAGCTTTTAATTACATTACAATCCAGATGTTAAAAATGAGCAAACAATCAAGAATAAAAAGCTATACTGTGTGCATTTATTTGAAAGAAAATAGAAAGTTCAAAATCATTACATATTTTTCATATATTTTAACAAAACACAGCCATGTACAGCTTAACCTTAAACGTTATGAAACATGCTGTAACACTGCACACTGACAATGTACTGAATGGAAGCAAAACAAGGTATGAGAAGACTGGAACCGCGGTATCTGTACATGTTGACCTGCCAATGAATACACACTGTTAAACCACTGCAGTTCCACGTGCTGAACATGACAAATGTTTATTAGTGCAGTTGCATGAATTGCAGACTGTAGTTTTACTATATATCCTGAAGGGTCATGCATGTGCACAGCAGCACCAGAGATGCCTCCCTACATTCCAATGTAGGTCACTAGAATTGTTAGAAGTGTACTGCAAGGCTCAGGATCACAGGAATAAACACAGCAACTGTGCACACAGTAACATGGAATGGATGGATTAATGGCTTCCATTTGCTGACACTTTGTGAAGGGCGTTTGAATAGAAATGCATGACCTGAAATGGGAGCTGCCTCCTGTTCCTCACTTCAGACCTGCTCCCTAATGGTTCTCAAGCTGCAGGAATACTTTGCATAGATAAAAATAAGGTACTGTAGCTGCAGCGGTATTGATAGTGCCATCCAACAGCTGCTCAACAGGGCTGTAACGAGACTTCTGTACTAAGGGCCTCAGAAAGCTGGAGGGAAGGACTAATAGGAGGTTACAAGTAAAACATTGCTTTGTTGACCTATAACGCAAGCTTCTGGCTTCAATTTGAAATGTATATGCAGTATTCCTGCTACATACAAAAGCAAACCAGGTGACCACAGAATTAATCTGTTTTTGTCTAGAGTCTGGAGATGAACTATACCAAGCAAAGCAATAGAACTGCTCTAAACACGGTTGTTGTTGTATTTCAGTCCAGATTATTTTAAACATGTTTGCAAAATGATTGTTTACTTAACTGAAGTTTACGAGTTTTTGAATTCATGAACGAGTTACTGTAACCAAAAATGTGTTCCAGTGTGCTGTGTGTCATTCATGATGTGCTTCTGATTCCACATTCTTTGGTCTGACTTTGAAGCAAGAACAAAGTTTATACCCATTTGTTTCTGAAAGGTAAAATAACGTCAAAATTACTATTTTGCATTTGCTTAAACAATATGGATCATGTAGTTTATAAGTAACCATATATTAATTCCACATATTTCCATTTCTAATGCACATTTCAGATTATTGACAGAACACACTCATGCCTTGCATTTGAACAGATTTGAAATACTTTCAACCTTAATACTATAAAAACAAACACAAAACGAAACAAAGTGTGCATACAGTATATTTGTGAACTTTCTACCCTGATGTGATACAATATATATATGTGACCACCCTTGCCTTCAAAACAGCATCAATTCTTCTAGGTACACTTGCACAAAGTCAGGGATTTTGTAGGCATATAGTCAGGTGTATGATTAAACAATTATACCAAACAGGTGCTAATGATCATCAATTCAATATGTAGGTTGAAACTCAATCATTAACTGAAACAGAAACAGCTGTGTAGGAGGAATAAAACTGGGTGATGAACAGCCAAACTCAGCCAACAAGGTGAGGTTGCTGAAGACAGTTTACTGTCAAAAGTCATACACCATGGCAAGACTGAGCACAGCAACAAGACACAAGGTAGTTATACTGCATCAGCAAGGTCTCTCCCAGGCAGAAATTTCAAGGCAGACAGGGGTTTCCAGATGTGCTGTCCAAGCTCATTTGAAGAAGCACAAAGAAACGGGCAACGTTGAGGACCGTAGGCGAGTGGTCGGCCAAGGAAACTTACTGCAGCAGATGAAAGACACATCATGCTTACTTCCCTTCGCAATCGGAAGATGTCCAGCAGTGCCATCAGCTCAGAATTGGCAGAAAACAGTGGGACCCTGGTACACCCATCTACTGTCCGGAGAAGTCTGGTCAGAAGTGGCCTTCAAGGAAGACTTGCGGCCAAAAAGCCATACCTCCGACGTGGAAACAAGGCCAAGCGACTCAACTATGCACGAAAACACAGGAACTGGGGTGCAGAAAAATGGCAGCAGGTGCTCTGGACTGATGGGTCAAAATTTGAAATATTTGGCTGTAGAAGGCTGCAGTTTGTTCGCCGAAGGGCTGGAGAGCGTACACGAATGAGTGTCTGCAGGCAACAGTGAAGCATGGTGGAGGTTCCTTGCAAGTTTGGGGCTGCATTTCTGCAAATGGAGTTGGGGATTTGGTCAGAATTAATGGTCTCCTCAATGCTGAGAAGTACAGGCAGATACTTATCCATCATGCAATACCATCAGGGAGGCATCTGATTGGCCCCAAATTTATTCTGCAGCATGACAACGACCCCAAACATACAGCGAAAGTCATTAAGAACTATATATATATATATATATATATATATATATATATATATATATATATATATATATATATATATATATTCTAATGTCTATGCATTATATATGTTAATTATAGTGCTATTCTTGCTATTACAATCAATGAGTACACTGTCTGGGTTTGGAATCAGAAATCTCTAATAACTCTTCAAATTCCAGATGGGTGGATATTTTATTTTTTAGTTATTATATGGAAGAGGAATTTTAAAGAGAGAACGTGAATTAAGAATCATGTTTCTTTTGTATTGCCGGCAACACACAGCTGGGCATCGGACGGTAAGGAGAACCGCCAAGGATGATTGCAAATATCATAAAAAGGCAAAGGCAACACTTAAAAAAAAAAAAAAATTCTGAATAATGTATTGTTTATAATTTGACTTTATCTGGGAAAGGGCTCAGTTTTAGATTAGTTAGGCTTCTTTATTGCCATGTAACTCGATTCTCCTCAAGTAACAGTGTGTAAAACTCAAGCTGATCTACATGCCCATGACAGTAATGATATAACAGCGAATGCTTCTGTAGTGTTTCTCACCAGAGACAGCACCACCACAAAGTGAAGTGTAAATAAATCTGAGCAAATGTTTGGACCAGATCATTGGTGGACTGTGTTTAAAGCATCATTTTGAACTGCTAAGCATTCCATCTGCCTTGATCATATTTCTGCAAACTATGAGCCTGCCAGCATAACCTGGCAGTGAGCAACACTTTGCTTCAGTCCCAATGCAACACAGACTTCCAGCAGACAAAACTTAGGACTCAGATCATGCAGTTTTTCAGTCTGGAACTGATTTCCATTGTTGACTAGTACAACTAGAGCACCAGTGCAATATAATTTAAGAATGCCTGTATTTAGGGCAAACTGTAAATACAGTCACATTTTGTTGACTTGAACACAGTGAATTGTACACCTTTTTTAACCAAAACTGTTGAAAGTACATATATTCTGTTGTTCAAGAAGCATTTCATGAAGTGGATATCAAAACCCAGCTCCATGAAATTACTACTATAACAGCACATGCATACTGCAAGTGAAGCACACAGACAAGCCAGGTGACCACCTCATCTGTGAATGAAGGTTTCTATACATAATCCACAAAACACTATCATTTAGAGGGAGTACCAATTTGTCTTAATTGATGCATGATATTCATGGTACATTTAAGAATACTGTCCTATACATGCCCTGCAGTCAGTCTTTATTTATCTCATTGCACATGCAAGTTTGGATTATGCTGTTTTCATTATAACTGTAGGATTGATGAACCCTGTAAAGAGCTTTTCACTGTTCTGTACATGGTCACAGAGTGCAGGGTAGACGGAATAGAAAAGCAAGCTGAACAAGAGCGAGGTCTAAAGCAATGTTGTGTGACGGATGCACTGTCATTAAAATACAGGTACTGTGCCTCCTGCTGGAGGCCTACATGCCCGGAGGGGAGTTCCTTTGGAGTTGCCTGTGACACTGACATTACCTTCCATGCATGTTTGAAAATCATTATCTACAGAAAGAAAACCACAGGTTATAACATATTTTGACTGATACTACTTTAAGTTAATGGGGAGCGCTCATATTCCCTGGGTTATCAGTTTGAACTTACTGGATCAATTCACCTCAGCAGAGTGTTCTGGGTCAAAGCATGTTACTGTCTGAAAGCATGCCAGTCAATAGGGGAAACAAGTGATTCGGTATTAACAGTAATGAAGCCAGTGAGGGGGTGGGGCAATTTCACTCTCCAAATGAAATGACTTAGCAAGTGCAAGAAGTCTGAAAGCATGGCTTGTAAACAGAGATTTCTTTAAATTAGTGTTGTACACATTAAATAATCGGGTACTGTAACTGAAAGCAACAGCACCTTTTCATCTATACAACTGTCTTTGAAATATCTGCATGTTACAAATTGAAGTATAAAATCAAGTATAACCAAAGCATCACAAGATCTTCAACAGAAGGTAGTACCAGTAATAGTACTGCTAGTGCTGATATGAAAATGTATTTTCATACCCATCATCTGGATGCACACACCCATCATCTGGTTTATCAAAACTCCATTTAAACGTCAAGTAATTGAAAGCTTTGCCACATTCCTTGGATTTTTCATACATTTCCAAGAATTTTCTATACTGCCCCCCACCCCCCATCCACACACACAGCACTGTCCGTTCTTTATAGAAATCTGACATTAGAACACACTGATCTCGCTACTCAGATACAACCCCCATCCACACACACCGCACTGTCCGTTCTTTATAGAAATCTGACATTAGAACACACTGATCTCGCTACTCAGATACAACCCCCATCCACACACACAGCACTGTCCGTTCTTTATAGAAATCTGACATTAGAACACACTGATCTCGCTACTCAGATACAACCCCCATCCACACACACAGCACTGTCCGTTCTTTATAGAAATCTGACATTAGAACACACTGATCTCGCTACTTAGACACAACCCCCATCCACACACACAGCACTGTCCGCTCTTTATAGAAATCTGACATTAGAACAGCTAGAACACACTGATCTCGCTACACAACAAATACACAATGTAACTTTGGGTAAACATGAAAGATAGTTTGTATGAACACTGTTCCTTCTTATTTTATTTCTTTTTTTTTTAATGTTCATGTTCAATTCAATCTTAAACGGAGCACTATAAAATGTGTTCAAACTAGACAGGAACAATATTGAGCCTACCTGAAACAAATACACGATTCCCTGCTAATCTGGAGTTTTGGAGGATCGCATGTTGCTGAGGAGGTTATCATGTGCACTACACAGTACATCATCCCCTCTGACTCAATAGACCATATACTGTGACAAAAAGATAAATATTCTCAAGCAGGGCTTATCAACTGGCAGCTTATTTAAAAAACAATATGGATATTCTATCAACTAACTATATCAACACTCTACAATGTCAACTGACATTTCAACTAGTGTAAACAAACATTAATAAACTTAACAGATTGTATATAAAATAACACACACAGTACACAACATGTAATTGTATTTAATAATATTATATTTGTTTTCATTACTCCAGGGATACTTGTCAAGGCCTATTGTGACTTGCCTGTAGTATGTGGAAAATGTGTGCAATTCCCTTTAAACACCAGGCGGTCAGTATCCTAGCAACCTAAGAGACAGGTGATCAGCAGGGCCTGGCAGTGACTTGTTGTTTACCAAGCCTTCACTCCCAGCTGTAGGAGTGCGAATGACGTCAACAGCGACTCTCAACCCAGGCTTGCAATATACACTTGATGCAATGAAATGTGTACAAGCAGGCTGATTCATTATTTAATGACAGCAACATTACATAACCTTTTATAATAAAAGTATCCTATTGTGAAAAATATATTATATACAACCAAATACAAACTACCTTATCCAACCTTACGCAAAGATGAGGAATTGATTAGCAAACCACTGTACATGATAAATACATAAGGAATACATGGCAAAAATCCTATTATGTGCTCTCGATGTTAAAACAGAAGTACACGCCAGCTTGGCCACCTTGCCTCTCTTAATTGCAAGGTGTGTATTTCAAATCTGTGATTGTCACTGCTCTGTAACCAAGCATTTAAACTGAATTAGACCACACCTGACCTGTAGGAAACAATCTGACACAGGTAACGTTTATAAATGTGGATATGATTTTAAAAAATCCATTTTCATACAGTTGATTGTATTGTTTTGAGTGAAAATAAAAATACTTTATGCACTGTAGTGCTTTATAAGACCCCAGTCTAGCAGGAAATGCATAGCAGGAACCCTCCCCTTCATTATATTAAAGACGACAGCATGTTTGCACCCACCTTTAGCAGATAGAACAAGAAACATATACTATATACATGAGTGTGTTTAATGTATTATTCTCTAAACACATTCAAATGCAGTTACATTTCCACCCACAGTAACTAATTATATTGGAATTGTGTTTGTAGAGCAATAGACTGATTTTGCTTTTGAATTCATCGAGAGACAAACAAATTGTGAAATGGCCCTTTAAAAAAACAAAAGCACAAAAAAAATCATACTGCAGCATTACAGAGCCCATGTAAGACTGTGCTGGATTCCACTTCCCTCTCAGCAACACACAGTGTGACTTGGGGCAGGCCGCTTGACCCTGCAGCTGTAAAATGGAGAGGACGGGGAAACAAGATAAGCCATATTCTCAACTCAGGGGTTATTTAAAGATTTTGTTTTTAAGTCTGTTTCGATTAAATAAATAACGTTTTGTATGCATGTCGTTAAAGAAGACAGACAACAGACTAGAACAGCTTTGTGAAAATCAAACTGTTTTTATTCATTCTTTGAATATTTTTATTTATTTATTTATTTATTTATTTATTTATTTATACAGGAAATTAACCCATTGAGGCACAGGCCTCATTTATAAGGGGGTCCTGACACAGACACAATCATACATAAAACAACACAATTAATATTTGTGTGGTCCAGCCTTAGACAGTAACAACAAATAAACAAAGGAGCAGTAATACAGCAGGGTTTTTAATTTTTTTTTTTTCAATGTGGAATAAAAGAAAAGCGATGGCAAGGGGTTTTAAACAAATCCCGAATACGCTCTTTATAACCAAAAAATGAGAGGTTATCAAATTCCATTCTTAAACCACGTCAAAAAGTGTTCCAGGTTTTTGGGTTAGCCTGGATATCCAGGTTTTAAATTCAATTCAGTGGGAGGAGCTATAATTCTCACTTGTGTATTTAACTCTTACAATGACATGTAATATATCATGAACTACTTAAGCTGTAGAAATCAGAAATTAACCAATATCTTTTCACAAGGGGATAAACTACCATATCACTGCTGCTAAGGAATTTCTTGCAGTGTTGTTGCAAGACAGTGCTTTTAAAACAGTGTCCTGCAGCAAAGCACTTGGAGTACACAAGATATTGTATTTTTAAAATACACTGGAATTCAGTGGAAAAGTGGGGATCAATGTTAAAAACAGTAGTTTTCCATTAACACATGTAATTAACAGTTCTTGTGAATACACTTCCCTTTATCAGGTACACCTCTCTTTAAGGAAAAGCATTATTTAGACTACTGTAAATCATTTCTCAATACAGTTCAGAGGTGTTATCTGGAAGTCACTGTCAGTGAACCTGGTCCCAATAAAACAGGTCTTTTTTTTTTATTTGTTTAATTTACTTACACCACCCGTTAGTCTGGTTAGTAGACATTGAACTGTATGTCTAGTGTCTTCAGACAAAGATAAAACATTCCAAAACACTTCTTATAAAACAATAAAAGGTTGTGCGTTATTAGAGAATGTCACCAAAGCATGCTAAACTTTACTCCTATATTTTCCTCCATATTACAGCACCAGTTTTTTTCCATCAAAATAAACAGTATACATCCCAAATCTGCATTGCACTAGTTCATAAATCGCATTTGTAAACATAAAAAAATAGTAATGAAGTATATCGTATCACTTACGTTTTTAAACAAAAGTTATTTAATACTTAAGAGCAGTGGAATTATTACTGCAGTAGAGGCAAAGTTAAAGCTTTTAAAATGGAGAACCAGCAAAAAACAGGAAGTTCTTGACCAGTGGTGCTTTAAATTTGCATTGCAAATAATATTAGTCAGATGGCGCCCTCTGGTGTTCTGTTTTTTTATGATGGGTGTAAATAAAAATAATTGCGCTTCATCCTCATGTCTACTCAAACCCAACACAAACCAAAACTTTAGTCTCCAGATATATGTGGGGTGTTGTACTGTACTGCACCACCCGGACTTTATAAAATCCACACTCCAGGTTCTCAGGTGTACAGTATGAGACAAAGCAATATAAATCAGCAAGAGGATTGTTGGAACAATTCAAACAGAAAGCAGGGCAAGGTCAGTCCTCTTCAGTTGCTATCTGCTTTGTGACGGAGGTTTACAAGGACCCTGTAATACAACAACAACAACATTACACCGTATTGGGAGATAATGCTTCGTGTAAGCAAAAAGAATAAAACAGCCGTTCCTGGTTTTCAATCAAATATTGTGCCTACAAATTAAAATCAAAATCTGTCAAAACCTGTCCATCATCCAAATCACTAACTGCTAAAATAATTTATCCTAGAAAAATAAGAAACAATATTTTTTCTCCAGTGGATGAAAATGTAATCTACGGGGTCAATTCGTTGAAAAAACAAGGACTCCTGCTTAACTGGTCGAGTCTACTTTCTGAAACAAAAGGGATTTCATTTTTTTTATTTATTTCTTAGCAGACGCCCTTATCCAGGCGACTTACAATTGTTAAGTCACATTACACAGATATCACATTATTTTTTACATACAATTAACCATTTATACAGTTAGGGTTTCACTGGAGCAATCTAGGTAAAGTACCTTGCTCAAGGGTACAGCAGCAGTGCCCCCTACGTGGGATTGAACCCACAACCCTCCGGTCAAGAGTCCAGACCCCTAACCACTACTCCACACTGCTGCCCTGCATTATGAGCTAGTGCAGCACACAGTATCTTCACTGACTGTCACACCGCTTAACAGTATGAAGTCATTTCAGTATTTTCAAAGCCAAAAGAATAAGCCCTTTATCTTGGAAGAGCTTTTAAATGATTCTGTATGAAGAAGCAAACAACTGGCGTACGGGTATCACAGGACAAACTATTAATCTTGCTAAAAAAAATGAACTGCATTTATGCACATGCTTACTTACGAATATAACTTTGTACCTTAAATAAAACACAACATTGAGCAGTGAATTTCAGCACCTTATGCAAGAGGTTCCCAAGCTTTCTTGGCTCAAGGTATCCTGAATGAGGACCCCCACCCAATGAATCCACAGAAATGTGATTCACCTTGCAATCACTCTCCTTTGTTATATAATGGCACTTCTAGCAAAGGCAATGTAAGACAGAGCTGACATAAGTGTTGCATTGAAATAATCCTAATCATCCAACAGCAGCGCTCAATTAAATGGATCAGCGGCTTCAGAAATACAGCTTTTTCAGGGTTGTTCTGTATAATCTAGGGCTATTGTCTAATAACAATATAAAAGTTTGAAAACCTTACCATACCTTACTTAAACACTACATCGACATTGTGGTCTCCCAATGCAGCAAACATTTCTGTCACATATGTATAAAGGTCCCCTGTGTCATGTAGCTGTTGCAATCAATCAAAATCTTTGCCAGGGAGGGCAGCAGTCCTTCTTGAACCTGGCCTACATTCCTCAGACAGGCTTTGATCCTTTCTAAGCATGCGAGTGCTTCCTCAGACGTTGTTACTGGGAGGGTCACACAGGGCTGAAGGAGTCTGGTCACTTCTGTACACGTGTTTCCATCATACATGTCAGCAGCTCTCGGGGTTATCTTCTGAGGTCTTTGGATTCCCATACCACCTTCACATCCTCAAAAACAGGGAATGTGCTCAGCAGGGCCTGAAACTCCGTGGCACGGAAGACGAGATGAGAATGGAACGGTTTGTAATCCAGAAGCACCAAGAAGGCAAGATTTTTATAATCCACAAAGTGAGTGACCAACTTCATAAAATATTTTTCATGTTTCCTCGCCATCTGCGTTTGTTTCTCATAGGTTCTGGTGGCTCACATAACTCCATGGCTTGGTTGTAGACATATCCAAAGCACTCTTCAGTGTGGAGCCTTCAAAGAGCCTCTGTTGTGTCCCCAATTAGACTTGCAGATACAAATCCATTGAATCTGCTTGGAGACCTCTCAGAGCACATGGACCAGTCCACAAATCCATTGAATCTGCTTGGCGAGCGCTCAGAGCACACGGGCCAGTCCACAAATCCATTGAATCTGCTTGGAGAGCTCTCAGAGAACACGGACCAGTCCACAAATCCATTGAATCTGCTTGGCGAGCGCTCAGAGCACACGGGCCAGTCCACAAATCCATTGAATCTGCTTGGAGAGCTCTCAGAGCACACGGGCCAGTCCACAAATCCATTGAATCTGCTTGGAGAGCTCTCAGAGCACACGGACCAGTCCACAAATCCATTGAATCTGCTTGGGGAGCTCTCAGAGCACACGGACCAGTCCACAAATCCATTGAATCTGCTTGGAGAGCTCTCAGAGCACACGGACCAGTCCACAAATCCATTGAATCTGCTTGGAGAGCTCTCAGAGCACACGGACCAGTCCACAAATCCATTGAATCTGCTTGGAGAGCTCTCAGAGCACACGGACCAGTCCACAAATCCATTGAATCTGCTTGGAGAGCTCTCAGAGCACATGGGTCTGTCCACAAATCTCTTTGTATGCGCAGAGAAAAAAAAACTCAAAATCATCCGGAAACGTTCTGTTGACTTTGCTTTCCATACTGTTGTACAAAATCTTTTTCTGTCTGGTGTCTTTCTGCCGAGTCTGTTTACTTCGCGCTGATATTTTGGGTACAATGTACAAAAGGGATTTTTCTGTAAAAAGTCGAAGGAGGTTATTTGCGTATTACCATCCATGGAGAAGGTTCATGTCATCAAACCATCTGTGTTATAATTATACAAAATGCTTTTAACAACACACTAAGCCAAGCACGTGTTCCCGCGTAGACACATACAAATAAACCCTACCAAGAAACAATGTCTGTACATTCTAGGTTCTGTTAATGCAATGGGTTCCTTATTACTACTGTGTTTGTTATATTATATATTTCTTGTTCTATTTTAACTTTAAAAAAAGAAAAATAATTATCACATGCTGTTTTGTCGGTTAACAATATTCAATACATATACAATCAATTGTGTTTTTTAAAACTTACATTATTCGGCTCCGGTTGTTACATTAAGATATTCCGATGCAACAACCCTACACCGGTGACGTGTTAAAGAACTTCCTCTCTGGAAAGAGATTTCCTGTGCTATTTAAAGCTGAAGAACAAAAATGTGCTGAAAGCAGGTAAGACAGTTTCTTCACTGTTAATGAGGCAATGCATATACATGTGATATTAAGTTAAGTGATTGGAACGCGGGTAATTGAAATACAAGAATGTTTAAATATTCAACTGTATATTTAAATAAACGTAGGCTGAAAATGAGTGTAACACCTTGTGTATTTATTTATTATTGATGCATGTGTATCACTACAAGTTAATAGATAGGACAAGTCTGTTTTTAGATTCTATTATAGTTGCCCAAGTTTTTAAAAAAAAACCCAAAAACGTATTGTACTTAACAATAAAAATACCATTCCAAGATAGAATGTTAGATATCGTAATTGCCAGCAGATGGCAGTAAATATACATTTGAAATATATGTATACGGTACGATAGTTTTTGTTGAGTGTTTTTTTTTTCCTAAAAGGTATTGTAAAACGAAAGTAAGAAAAATAGCAATACACGGCATCCAAAGAATATAAACCACCACTCAATTATTCAACAAATAATGTTTCATTGATTGGGCACAGGTAATTAACAGTATCAGATGATAAAGACCATAGATAAACATTATACCTTTCTTTGAATGACGTCTTCCGGTGTTAAGAGCCGTTACTGAGACATAGCTATAAAACTAATGTGGGGAGTAAAAAAAACCCAAAAAAAACGATGTTTTTTAAATGTACTTATATGACCTCATCTCTATGATTTTTCCCTAAAGGATTCAGTTGGATATGTTAAAAGGAGAAACACTATGAACGTGCCCAAATCTAGAGTTCTACTGGCCCGGCTTTCTTGTGCGTGGCTTCGCTCTAGCTCCTGCCTCTCCTGTGTTCCTGGTCATCGTGAATGGGAAAGAAAGGCCACCTGTGTGCCTCATTTCTCTTCAACAAGCACAGCTTCTCTCAAAACAGAATTTCAAAAGCAACAGGGAATCCATCCCTTGCTTCAGCCGGTGCAGAATGTGGTGTTTACTGTGAGAAGGCAGCTCAGCCTGTCAGCAGCTGGGATCGTTAATTCAGCACCAAAATCAGCACAGCCCTACCTGAGGCTTATGAGGCTCGATAAACCCATTGGTATGTTCTCATGTGTCAATAAGTTATTACAGTTTAGAAAAAGGAGATGGTTACATAAAGTTTAAAACGGTTGCTTTTACATTTCTAGTGTTGTTTTTAGTTTTCTAAGAGGTATGCAACTCCTCAAGTACTACCAACACTTGCATTGTTTTCCTGTCACATTAGGCAGCACTTACAGACAGCCTATAGAAATTTCAACACTGTGTGGAGAGAGTGTGTGTTATAGAGTCTATGCTCATCAATATACAAATTAAAAAGAACTGGATGCTATTAAATCATTAGGGTCCTGGTTGGAATGAAAGACAGTAATGTAAGTGCCACTGCTCCAGAGGGGTGGCAATAAGGTTCCCATTGCAAGACAGTCTCATTATTTAGGTTGAGTGAAAATGGTATTAGAGACATCTAAGATTTAGTTAATCTGGTAATGCACACTGGCTCAAACTCTCGTGCAATACTGAGATTATTATCTCATACTGTTGATAGAAAATAGCAACATTTTGCAGAACAATTAAGCACAAGTAAGCACCACAACACCACTGGCAAGCCCTCGTGTTTACTGTGAAAACAATTACTTTATTCTTTGTTGATCAATCACTAATTGGATAGAGGTGAAATAAAAAAAAATACTTTCAATCAAACATTAATATCCTGGACTTGACAGGCCTATAATAATTTTTCAGGAATCATTTTCATAATTATATTTACTAGGAACACATTTCTAAAACTGTAGCTAGAGAGACACTTGTGTCAATCAATGTCTCCTCCTCGCTTATACATCGGGAAAGGTTCTCAGAAGTGAGAAATCCCTTTGAATTTATGTTGCAGGCACATGGCTGCTGTATTTGCCCTGCATGTGGAGTATTGGCCTGTCCGCAGAGCCAAGCTGCCTCCCCGATCTCTACATGCTGACACTGTTTGGAACAGGAGCGGTTTTAATGAGGGGGGCTGGCTGTACCATTAATGACATGTGGGACAAAGACTTTGATAAAAAGGTGCGCCTCTCCTTTAACTATTTACAATTTTATGATGTTTCCGCTCTGCGTAACACACCTGTAAGTAATACAGTGTTGTAATTTGCATTCCCAGGGTGTTCTGTTGATTTTCCTTTGAGGCTAGCTTGGGGGAAAGAAAGATCTGTTCAGTTCTGTTTAACACAAACACGATGAAGTATGTAAACATTTTAATATGTTTCATATATTTGCATTGAACATAAGCCATTGCCAATGTATTCCTTTTTTTTGTTTGCCTTTATTCATCCACAACTTCAAACTCTCTCTGAGGTAAAACTATAGAAACTGATTTGCAGTAAATAAAAAAATAAAAAAACACAAAAACAAATCACTGTGAAAACACTGATGAAGGCTGTTTGTCTTGGTCTTATTATCCCCTGAAAGCAATCACAATGGAGATAGGACTTGGTAAGGTCATTCTTTGGCACAGGGTAATGATAGTAAAGGCAATGTATTGTATTGTGCAGGTTTCGCGGACAGCAGGCCGCCCAATAGCGGCAGGAGAGATCACCCGTTTCCAGGCCCTGGTGTTCCTGGGAGGACAGCTTAGTCTGGCACTGGGTGTACTGCTGTGTTTGAATTACTACAGGTAATAAAACACACACCACTTTTCTTTTCTTTTTTTGCATTAAAATCAGAGCACAATTTCTCTGTTATTTTTAAGATTCCTAATTTAAATATCTGTAATTTGTGGTTTATTTTGCGATTAGTTTATGTTGTTTACCATTACCAGAGCATACCTACTGATTACATTAACCTGATTTCTTTGGCAGGTGACAGAACTGGTCAAGGGTCAGTTTATATATTCTGTATGTTTGTAGAGGGTTGGTCAGTTTATACAGGTTTCATAGCAACTCAAATCGTTATTTTGTCAACATCGGTCCGGGTGCGAGACTCATTATGTGAAAGGGAGAATACAAAATATACAACAAACACCAGTTTTAGGGTTTTAACATATTTAGTTCATCCCATTTATTATTTTGTAAAATGCGTCAATGTATTTAAATATATAGTGCAACCTTGCACATATACAAGTCATTTCTGATCAAGTAGACCAGGGGGGGGTTGCTCGAACCATGTCAAGGGCATCAAAAAGGCATTTTTGCACACGTTTTCAGCATGTGGTGCCTGGTTTACACAGCTCTTATTTTTCATGTGCACAACACCTCTCCATTACATCTGGTTCATGTATGATCATCCACAAACATAGTAGATGCCTCCACAGAATTAGTTCCTTTTGAACTGGAACAACCAATCTAGATTTTTCAGAATGTCATTTACTTTTAAGTATGTTCCTGAAAATGTAAATCTAAAACACCTGTGCACACCAAACATACATTTTAAATACTAACAACATAACATACAACACAAACTACGCACAGGGGTGTGGTGTACCCTGCAACAGTAGTATAGAAAATAAATAATGCATGTAAGGACGTTTAAAATAAAGCGGTGAAAAGGAAGTACTGTTATACAAAGCAATATGTGTCAGTTCATATCTAGTGTAATAAACTGTGGGTGCATTCTGTATCTGGTAATTGTATTGCTTCATTGATTACAAGGTGTATCTGAAGTTATTACCTTAGACAGACATCTCACAGTATGTGCAGTGTGTCCTGCAAAAGAAGCTGTGCGTCACCTGCATCCGTTTTAAATGATTGCCTGGAAAATAGCAACTGCTTATCGGTACAACATTTGGGAAACCAGCTGAAGGTGAGGTAATCCTAGATAAGTGCTTGGAAAAGATTATTAACATGGATTCTATTATTAGAGAGTGGGTGCATGTTTCGTTCTCCCACTATCAAACTAGTGCATATCAAATTTCAAATCATACAAACCGTCCATACAAGAAAACATTTAAAGCCGTGTATGGACTGGAAAATTGCACAAATACTAAATCGTATTCTTTTGCTAATTGGTCAGACCCAACAGCATGTCATTCTACTGAATCTATGTTGTATTCTACAAGTATCTGAAACTTCCATATACTGCATCATCCCACAATAAAGATTTTGTACCCTAATTGCATCGAAACCCTATTGTTCCAGTAATAAAGGGTTTTTTCAGTGAGTCACTGAAGATTTCAGTTTAGGAAATCGACTAAGATAGTAGGTAGAGCATGCAAAACAAACACAATGCTGTGTATTTAGGGTTGGTTTTAAAGTACAGGTTTACTTTTACACACATTGATACATAACATTATGTACCAAAATGAGTTTCAAAATACTGCGCAAATATCCACCACAATGACAAATTCAGTTCTCTATAAACCACTTGGGTCACACAGTTTGGAAGTGCAACTATATATATATATATATATATATATATATATATATATATATATATATATATATATATATATATATATATACCCCAATTGTGAGATTGTGTCAATGTTTCTGTTACAGTATCGCCCTTGGGGCTGCTTCACTGTCTCTAGTGGTAACCTATCCTTTAATGAAGAGAATTACATACTGGCCACAGTTGGTTTTAGGTAAGCCCGTGTACATTACCTTACATTCAAGCTGTATGATTACTGCCTACATCATTTAGAATGTTTGTTCAAATTGGGGTCACTCATTTTAGGGTATGATCATATACTGTCCATTTTTAACCCCCTACTCAAATTAAATAAAAGCAAACAAATCAATTTGGCAGCTGTCTCAATGCTGGTGTTGGTGATTATTTGTAAAAAATCTTGTAAGGAGTATGATCGAGCTATCAATATTGTTGCAAGTGCAGCTGTACTCACTGGCAGCTAAATCCAAATCTAATCTCTCTACTTAACCAACCGAGAATTTTGCCTTGCTGTGTTTCTTCTGTGTTTCCCATGCATAAGTCTAATTTGTGTATGCTCAGTGGAATTTAACCCCTTTGCAGTATTCAGCACTAAACCATGTGTTTTTTTTCTTCTTTTGCCTGTAGGTCTTACTTTTAACTGGGGAGCACTCCTGGGATGGTCGGCAGTTAAGGGCTCCTGCGATTGGTCAGTTTGCCTTCCTCTCTATTTTTCTGGTGTTATGTGGACATTGATATACGACACCATATATGCTCATCAGGTAAGAGAACAGGTCTCTCATAATGAAGTGCCAAAGCATGTCGAGAGAAGAAATGCATGACTTATTAAGAACGCTTCCCTTGTATCTGTTGTAATGCTTTGATCTCCCTAGCCTTATAGTAGGCAGGGAATTCATCAAAGCATTTTCTCCACTGTCTTGATTTGCCATAGAAATCATTGTTTCTGCCCTCTGGACTACAGAGAGGATAAGCCATTCTATTAAATCACATTGGTATTCATACCGGTTTGCTGTTTTACTGATGGTACAGTGAGTATTTAATTCTCTGGGAGACTACCAACCAAGCATGTTTGTGGTTTTTTTTTATTTTTTATTTTCAGGTCAAGCCTAGTACTTATAATGTTGTTCAAAGATGAAGTTATCTCAAAGCTAGGTTTTCAGCAGGCTGTCCTTGTCCCATCCCAGGCAGTGCTACTCAATTACACTTGCAGGAATGGCCTTCAGACTCGATCTAGTCGTTTGAATGCTCTCTTACATTGTTTTAAAATAAACTTCTCCCGACGGGTTTCCTACAGTGTTTTACAGACCACTCTGTTTCTAAAAATATCTACAACATGAATCAATCTTTCCTTGTTCCAGCTAGTGTTAACTGTAAGCATAATTCCACGTGATAATTACAGTTCAGACAACAGTGTTGTCATGAAGTGTTTGTTGGTAGATAGCAACCATCCTTGCAGGCAGGATTATTAACTACCGTATGTTTATTAACCTGCATTCTATAACACAAAATGGCTGAAGTGTTTACACTTTTATGTACTGGATTTTTAATTATTCACCTCTCCAAGTTAATCAGTGATGGTATAAGCTGTGTGAAGCTAAGCAGCTGCTTTATTTAGAGCAAAAGCGGAAAATAATTTTGATTTATTGAAAACATGCATTGCTTTATTAAGGCTGTGGTAGTTGCTTAAAGGGTGCGGGGCTTGGCTGCCTTATGAATCTCCTGCAACTAGAGGAAATAATAACGTAAAACATAATCTTGACAGGTATAAATGGCCATGAGCAAAATAAACAGGTCATTATTATTGAAACCATGTTCACGGTATTTAAGATTTAAGTAATGAATTCAAATATGTTATGTTTGTTTTGGATGGATTTTTAAAAATAATTCTCTTATTCTATGTAAATTTAATTTTTTTTTTTTTAATTGTACATTCAATGACAAACATTTCGACTGAAAGTCTTCAGTAACATTGAGAAGGGAGCATAAGCTTATAATTTCCTCTTGGGTGAAAACAGCGGACTCGCCTTCAGCTCTCTCACTGTTTACCCTCACGAAACATGATCAGCTGACAGAGAAAACCTAGTACTGTTTAAACTCTTAAATCACATTGCTTGAGTTAAAAGAAAATACTATTGTAATTCTAACATAAAAAAGAAATACTCCATTATAAGAAAAAAAGTCTAAGACACTGTTATTACAATTTATGCCTGTGAAAATCATTGAAAAATGTGTTTGTATATCTAATAATAGTACCGAGAAAGGTAAGGCTGTCACACCCTGGATTTTATTTTTATAGCCTATAATTCTATAGCACTAAAGGGCAGTTAATATTTGACTGAATTTTATTCACGTAGTGCAAAGCTAGCTGTAAAAAAAAAAAAAAAAAAGGAAGCTCAATAACTAACTAAGGCTATAATCAGAAATGACCTTTCTTGTTTCCCATTTTTGTTTTTCCCACACCCAATTTTTAACAGTAAATGCTAGCAAAATGAATTAAAAAATGCTGGGGGAGGGGGCAAGCTAGTTAAGATTCCACACATTGACTGCTGATTTAATCTAATTAGTAACATTTTGATATACATGTGGTATTAGAGTGTCTAATCTGTGCAGAAACATTCGTAGAATGGCTGTCGGACAATTAGGACAGTTGTGCGGATACCCTTGGTTAATATATATATTAGGATCATTACAGCAGAGGCCTGTTCATGATACAGGAGACACCTTTGAAATAACAGGACTTTCATACTCCTTGTATACTTCTCACATATTTTTATTGCATGACATCACACTTTAATGACATTCAATTTTGACTGTTGACAAATTTCCACTTCTGCTGTCTGGCAATACTGAGCCGGAAGCATCCATCAGGTGAGTTATTGAAGAAGTGGACAGGTTTAGAAATTAAATGAAAAGATAATAAGTGGAATACTTATTATTGACTTTTTTTTGGGTAGGGGTGAAAATTGTAATATTTATATATTTGTATTGTCATGCAAAATCATTATTAAAAGAAACTTGCATTACACAAAAAACATTTTGACTATGGCATTGAGAACCGTTTAAGTTAAGAGAATGTTTATAAACTGTCTTTAAAAAAAAAAAAAAACCTTAGAAAAACACTCCTTAAAACAGTGTGATAACTTTAAGAAAATAAATGTGCAATAAAAAAAGAAATCAGGAATAACTGATTTATGTACTACGAAGTCCTTAATGTAAAGCAAGGCAATGAGCAGTCGTCTGCCTTAACAGAACTGTCAGTCAACAAATGCTCTCTTGTATCGGTCATGCCTTTCATCGGGCAGTTCTCTTGAAGGACATTTCCACAAATGCAATACTGTAAATCTTGGAGAACTCTATTGAAAGTGCCCTTTGCTGCTGACACACTAGCAACTAGCCTATTAATTGTAGAGGTCATGGTGCAAAGAGAAATGCAGCTTTTAGGCAAATGACAACTGTAAAGTTATTGACCTAACCAAGTCAGATAGTAATGTATTTTATTACACTAGGGTTTGGTCTTGGAGTCTTAGATAAGGTGTCCATAAATATCAGTTGTGAAACATCAACAGCCAAAAGAATAGCAGGCTCCATTGTTATCTTAACCAGCTCTTATCCCATGTGTTTGGTAGCAGGTAGAAGTGTTAATCTTTTATCTGCTGTATAATATATGAAAATAATTCAGCACTGGGGAATTTGTACAATGGTGTCTTTGCTACAATGTTTTTACATCATGGAGCCCATTTGTTCTGCCACAAAACATAGGAATGAATATATACATTGGATTCATCAGTGGTCACTGTAGACTGGGATTGCGTCAGTACGGGTGGTCTTTAATATAGGATTCACTGTATTCTGTGCCACTGTAAACAGCAACTTGATACAGGTCTTGACTAATGTTTTCTTGCTGTCGGTTAGAATCACTATGTCGGGGGTGGCCAAATTGAGCTTTTCCAATCCTAGCCTGTTCTGAATTGTTTAACTGAACCAATCAAACCTCCACCCAGACCCTGTAGTTAATGATCTCATTTTACCTGTTCAACCTGGAGAGGAATGGCCCTCCAGGACTGTGACTGGACACCCCTGCACTATTTCATCTTCTGTTTAAGTCATCATATCCTGGTGACTTCTTTAAAACTATTCAAGTTTTTTTTTAATATCATATTTTATTGTTTTCACAAAATAACATCAATAAATGATCGGTTAATCTGCTAGTGTACAATAAAGAAATCTCAAATATTATAGACAAGCTGTGGAAGCATCCAGTGGTTAAAATGAAAGGGTCAAATGAAGTTTAAAGTGACCGGGATGTGATGACTGAAACAGAAAATGATAAACAAAATGAATCTAAACAAGAAGACGTTATTGGAAAACTAGGGTATTGTCACAGCTCCTGTACCCCAATTGTTTGAATGCCATTCTACTTGTATTTCTGTGCAGATCTAGACACTCTTAATGCCACATGGATATCAGCATTCTACTTTAGGTCGATTTGATTAGGAGAAATAAGCAGTCTGAAGTGAAATCTTGAATAGCTTCATCCAGCTGCAGCAATAAAAATGGTAGTGGCTTTGAGGGGTCTTTAAGATTCAGCTAAAGTCCATTTTTTTTCTTTCTTTCTTCCCCAGGACAAGGCAGACGATGTCCTTGTGGGCGTGAAGTCCACTGCTCTTCGGTTCCAGGAGCAGACGAAGCCCTGGCTGTGTGGGTTTGGTGTGGCGATGCTGTGTGGACTGATAGTGACCGGGGTCAACTGTGACCAGACTCTACCCTACTATGGAGCGCTGGCTGTGGTGGGAGCTCATCTTGCATACCAGGTGAGATTACTGCACCCTGGTAGACCCGATTGGCCAAAAGTCTGTTTGTGCCCACCCCTTCACTGGCTTCTTACGTGTCAATTATCAATCAGCTGCTTCCCCTATTGACTGACATGCTTTCATCCAGTAACATGCTTTGAACTTGAAAACACTACTGAGGTGAAATGAACAAGGAGGTAACGCAGTAACAGACTTCCAGGAAGGCAAGGCAAACAAACTGAGAGCCTTCTTTAACCTTCTATAGTACCAGATGCCTGTATTAAAAATCAATCTTGTGACAAATTATCTATTAAATAAACGGGGGGGGGGGTTATACAGATTATTCTGCCTTTTAGTGCAACTGTTGTAAAAATTGTAAAGGGGTACTTTAGCTGAAACATCGAGACAGAACGGGTAATTAAAAAAAAAAAAAAAAACAAACTTAAAACCATTGCCATAAACAGTTGATTAGATCATTTTCTTTTTACCTCGCAGATTTACTCATTGGATATCAACAAACATGAAGACTGCTGGAAGAAATTCACTTCTAATCGAACTCTGGGACTTTTGCTGTTCGTGGGAATAGTTCTGGGAAATTTATGGAGAGCAAGAAATAACAATAATGTTTTAGAAAAGGCTACAGGAAAAAAATAAGAAGTGAATTTAAACTGAGGGTCGACATTGACTATTTATACTGTACTTTTAATAAATGTATTTCAGAACCTGATATTGTATATTGTCCAAACTGCAGTGTGTTTTAATTAGTGTACACAGAAGAAGTGTATCCTCAGGTGGATTGTTTTTGTCACATGCTGATAATAAAAGAATTGAATCATGAGTATATTACAACGCCATTCCTTGTGAGGGTCGTCTGGCTTTCTATTACCAACCTAGTATCATTTTCTGAAAAAGAAAACGAATAATCATTTTATAAGACTAACAAGAAACAAGGTTGGAAAAATATGGGGGACTGGAGAGAAAGCTTTGGAAATTGGACCCAGTCTGGACTTTTTTGAAACAGTTAAGTTAATAGTTTATTGGTCATGTGTTTTAAGTATATACCCCCAAATAAGATGTATTAGTGCAACAGTCAGATGTTTTAGCATTCTATATGCATCAACCAATACTTACTCTCAATTTATTTATGGCCTATAATATTTACAGAGTATGTCAGACTGCATCAAACCTTTGGACTCTGGTGTCTATGTGGAGATAAGACTCAGAGGCTGCAAACACACAGTATAAAATGAGTTCCACTTCCTCCTGAAGAGCACTCTGTATTGAAGCATCCAACGAGAAAGGTGGTGAGTCAGATTTTTTTAAATTTTTTTATAGAACGTGTTTTATTGCTTAAATATTTTTATGAAGTAAAATACACTGAATAGACTGCCATAAATGGTCAGATGTTTGTCACAAACTTTATACACAAAGGGTTCAATTTTAAAGACCGTGCCATTTTTTATCAATTTTTTTTTTTTTTTTTAAAGTCAATTGACTTAATTTTCTGAAACGTCACAAATGAAAACTTGAACCACATTGATATGTAGCGGATGTATGTATGTATGGTGTTTTAGATGGCCTTTGTTTTGTGAATGTGCAAAAAAAAAAATCAAAATAAACAAAGTTTATTAACAAACATAATATGCCCCTATACTTTTAATATTTCTCTCTTTTTAACAGTATTTATCTGAAAATGGCAGCTGTCACTTCCCAGCCCCGGTATGGTGCTGGCTACCCCCCCAGCGAGTTTCAGACTGGAGTTCTGGACTGCTGCGATGACTGTGGGACTTGTAAGTTACCGGAGGCTGCGTGTGAGAATAGCAAATAAAAGAACTGGGCAGCAGATTAAAGATAATAAATAGCAGCATCGATACTGAAACACAACGAGTTAGATTCGCAAAGCTATTTCATCCAAATGAATGCTTATCCTGCCAGCGGGGATAGTGTCTGATAGTGGATGGTTCTGACTGTCATACTTACATGTATTATTGTATCTTTAGAAACACTCCTCATTATAAAGCTTCATTCCTTAAAACAAGTTATTGAGGGTAGAATGATGCTGGTTAAGGTGGCCTGTTGTTGACACATGAACAGTACTGACACCTGTAATTGTTTATCTTAAAGTAAGTAAATGCTGAAATATTTTCTGTATTACTAGAAGAAATTTTTAGAAGAAAACATACACACACACACACACACACACACACAACAATTTCACAAAAATGTCTGCTCATCATTTTAAAATGCAATTATGGGTTCAAACCTAGCAGCATTTGCTATTTATTTCTTGTTTTACTTTGTTGCTGTTCGCGCGGTGTGGTCTTGATGCCTATTCTTCTTGCAGGCTGCTGTGGTTTACTGTGCTTCCCGTGCTTATGTTGCAATGTTGCCAGAGACATGGATGAGTGCTGCTTGTTCGGTCCAAGCATGGCCATGCGAAGTCTCTACAGGGCTAGGTATAACATTAAGGTAAGGACGCAAAGGTTATTTATTCGTGATAAATCAGTCTTCAGTCTTTTCGGGAGCAGATTTTGCAAGCTGTTAGTAAGCATGGCAGTTAGTGATCTAAGCAGACACAACCATGGAGACCCTTCTAAAAGTTTACCACAGTATTTTTGCATGTTATTTTTGCAGATTCCCCTTGCTTTTCCCATGGTTATACTCTGCTTTCCCTATAGGTTACCATGGTTTGCCATGTTTATTAATATGCTTTATCATACCTATTCTTTACAATGTTTACCTATGCTTTACCATGTTTTAGTAAGCTTTTGTTACACTATTGTGCTTTTACTATAGTCAACTTTTATAAGGGTGAATTATACAAAAAAAACAGATAATAGGATGTGAAAAGGTAAGTAATTAAATATAGGAATTTTTTGGTCATATAAGCATCCTTTTAACTGTAACGAGTCATATTTAATACTGAATGACACAGCAAGGAAATGTGTCCAATGTGTGTATTTGTAAGTAGTTGGTGAATGGAGAATGGGTTATTATGAGCTACAGCAGAGCTTGTAAAGGATTCATAGCCTCCTGCTGGTTATAGCTGTTCCGTACCCTGGAAACGTGCTCTTACAGCTAAACACTTTAGGAAATTTACATGAGCTGGACAGCAAACAAGGTCAGGGGCATTTAAAACATTTAAACATGTGGGACTGTAGTTTAAAATTGGACTAGTCCATTGCAATACTTAACCAATAAGAAAAATCATTCTAACAGATAAACCTTTTGGTTCCTAGATTTGTGATTATTAATATTTCTGTTTTATCTCTCTAGGGATCTCTGTGTAACGATTGGCTCTGTACCACCTTTTGCATGGTCTGTGCCACCTGCCAACTAAAGAGGGATATTGATAAAAGAAAGGAGCAGGGGATTTTTTAATTTTCCGGAGGTAAGGGCCATAATCCTCAAGCGAGTTCTGAGTGACGATCAAGAAGTGGTGTCGTGGGACCAGCTGGTGTGACTGAAGTGAGGGGCTGGAAGCAAGCAGACCCAATACAACAGAACAACTCTCATTTTAGTATGACTGTATATTTTAGGATTGTGTGTTTTGAATTATGGATGATTGTATAATTGTAACAGACTATAATATCTGATAATGAAATAATGCACAAAATAAGGTTTGGTAAACGTATCCTGTTTTACATTTAAAAAAAACCAGACTCTCACAAACTGTCATTTCTTACAGGTGAAGGGGCACTGCATTCAACCCGGAACAAGCAGAATGAAATGGTCTTGATTAATCATATTGCACTGAAACCCCATTGTGATACTGTATATAAGTGATTTGATCATTTCAGTTGATTACATGAAAACAATCAACGGTGTTAAATAAATTACAGGTTTGTTGATATAATTTTAAAATGTTCTGATATTATCATATTTATTATTATCAGATGTATTTAAAATAATAAAACCTTTTTAAACAATATTGGCCTATTTATTTTTGTAAAAGGGCTTGCGTGTAACATTTTGGACACTCTGATAGCTGCAGACAGAGTGAGTTCCTGTACACTGAAACTTAAATGAACTGGTCACCATAAAGACTGAATACAGATGGCTGCTGATTCAGGGGGTTTCTAGTTCACTGTCGGCTGACCTTTGAGTTTTCTTGACCGTCGTAACATCCAGAGTTATGGTTTAACGAAGGTTTAAAACATGAAGTGGTGGTGTAACGGGTGATTGTGTGGTGCATGGCTGTTACGGATTCTGCCCTCTGTCGCTGAGATGAGATTAAAAGCTCAGCCCAGCTCTTTTGCATCACGATTAAGACGCCCTCTTCAAGTGTGTGGACTTCACGGTTCACACCCAGCCTCCACCCTGTTACAATGGCTATAATATTTAGGAATACTTAAAGAAACAATCACAAATATTTTAAAATGTTGAGATACATTTTGGTTCACATTCTTATATCCCAGGGTTTGTGTGGTCGCCACCCCCAAATTAGTATTGCGTGTATTACACATTGACCTTGCATAGCTGTGAATAGGTCAAGGTTAGAGAATGAGGTACGTTTTTCAGCAAATATATATATAGGTTCGTGGAATCCAGGGAATGGGTGTAGAAAGACGGGCCAGGTCTTTCAGCGACGGGCCAGCTGTGAGAATTTGTTTAAACCAGTTCTTAATTCCAACACATACACACCTACTTTAACGCTAGGATTAGTGTTAGGTACACTGGTCTCAAGAACAAGCAATGTCTCAAAGAGAATGATTCATGTGTCTGGAAGAATGTTGGCCCATCGTCCTGCACCAAGTGAAGAGCATGGCCCGTCTTTCTGATTATGCTGGAGTCCTGTAACAATGAGCAGGAATAATGGAAGGAAATAAGCGATGTGTACTATTGCCTGTTCATTCCGTGGGAAATTGTATCCGTTTTATACCCTACCCTAATGTGTTTAGTCAACAGTAGTACAGGAGTGACACTGAAAAACTGAGGTGTTCTGTTCGCTGACTTTGTTTGCATCTGCCACTGGCCAAAGGCAGCTGCAGATCTCAGTTCAGTCTGAAGTGGGGCTTCGATGACCGAGATTGAAATGAATCCAGGCTAATGCTACATTTCCATCTGCACCATGATACTAGTTTGTGAAACACAAATTTCAAACTGGGCCTGCCACCAGTTCCATCTCCGTCTACAAGCCAATTAATAAAAAAAGACAACAGGCAAATAACATGGGCGCTTTCTGCACTGATGAATACAGAATAAGTTTGGTGGACACCATGATGATGATTTGATTATCATTATTGAGATTCAAACAACTCATTTTGTCATTTTTGGTGTACTCTGGGCAGATCAACATTTTGAAAAAAAAAGTGCAGAATATAAAAGTAATATATAGTACAGTGTTATTTTTTAATTTATTAAAGGACTTTTAATTTACATATATTGCAGAACCTTCATATAATATGTTGTGTGCTATTTAAATTTAACTTTACGGCTTCCTAGCTTTTATTGTGAAATTCATGTGACCAATCAGCTTGATTCAATTGTGGGCATTATTGTCCATAGTAGGCCTGTAGAACTCTGTGAAGTTTGAAGAGTTTACATGCAGCAGTGTTCGTGTTACAGGCTGTGTAAAGATTTAAGCAAATTGTCACTATTGCCAATCTCTGAGCAATGAGCTCCATCTAGTGGTGAGCAACATTTTTTTGATAGAGCATATATGTGTTCCATAGCAACCATGAACTTGCACTCTCTTTGGAGTAATGAACCAGTTTTACATTTGAGCTTTAGGAGAGATCAGAGGTCACGGCCGATGATATTTTTTTATAGAGCATATATGGGTTCCTATATGTGTTCCCTAACAACCATGACCCTATCTGCACTCTCTAAGGAGTTATAGGCATTTTTATAGCCAGTTTTATAATTTGATGACGTTATCCAACGTGGCCGCCAAACCACAGAACCAATCAGCTTATGATCAACAATTATTCTTGGACTATCCTTCAACATGTACAACAAGTTTCAGAACTCTGCAATAAGTGATTTTCGATACGTAGATGTTTATAATTATAATAATAATAATAATAATAATAATAATTCACTGACAACTTCCCACCTACCAAATTTATTGAGTTTTTCAGCAACTTTTGGCAGAAGAGAAAACAAATAATAATAAAAATCCTTACAAGAACAAAAGGCTTCCCCACCCATTCTGGCTAGGAAGCCTAATAAAACAATAATCAGCATTTTGATTCCAATAATCGCACTGTATTACAATAGCTAACCCTTAACCACTTAGGATGGAGTGACTGAACTAGAAGCTGCTAGGCAGTTAAGTGGAGACTACAAAAAATGATCAGTTAAATATTTTCGCTAGGAAAAACAAGAAGAATGTCGCAGTCCTTCTTATGCCGCCAGTGTAATTTTACTTTACAGGCCCTGTCAGGCTGGCAGCCCAATGTATAGATATCATGGACCCGACTTAGTTGCAGTAGCAGCAGTTACATTATTGTTTTATGGGCAAACTTAGCAACTTCCTGCAACAAAACAAATGTCTTTGCATTTACACTTGCTTCATTTTTTTTTTTTAAACCAATGCTTCTGACGTGGCAAGTATTTTGCTGCCTCAGTGAGAGAATATTTTTTAAAACAACAGTAGTTGATCTGTGTTTGTTTAACACTTTCCTTTAATAAGCTGCATGTGGGAATTCTGGCAGTGGTGCTATTTGCATGTAATTGTTATTAATACATGCTCAGTAAGCACATATTGAACATTTTATGCAAACACCTGCCCGATTTTGTGTATATATATATATATATATATATATATATATACATATGTGTGTGTGTGATCCACAGATAAATGAGGTGAGACATTGCGTGTGACTAGAATGCATGAATAAGAACATAAGAACATAAGAAAGTTTACAAACGAGAGGAGGCCATTCAGCCCATCTTGCTCGTTTGGTTGTTAGAAGCTTATTAATCCCAGAATCTCATCAAGCAGCTTCTTGAAGGATGCCAGGGTGTCAGCTGGGGAGTTGGTTCCAGACCCTCACAATTCTCTGTGTAAAAAGTGCCTCCTATTTTCTGTTCTGAATGCCCCTTTATCTAATCTCCATTTGTGACCCCTGGTCCTTGTTTCTTTTTTCAGGTCGAAAAAGTCCCCTGGGTCGACATTATCAATACCTTTTAGGATTTTGAATGCTTGAATCAGATCACCTCGTAGTCTTCTTTGTTCAAGACTGAATAGATTCAATTCTTTTAGCCTGTCTGCATATGACCTGCCTTTTAAACCCGGGATAATTCTGGTCGCTGTTCTTTGCACTCTTTCTAGAGCAGCAATATCCTTTTTGTAACGAGGTGACCAGAACTGAACACAATATTCTAGGTGAGGTCTTACTAATGCATTGTAAAGTTTTAACATTACTTCCCTTGATTTAAATTCAACACTTCTCACAGTATATCCAAGCATCTTGTTAGCCTTTTTTACAGCTTCCCCACATTGTCTAGATGAAGACATTTCTGAGTCAACATAAACTCCTAGGTCTTTTTCATTTTCATGAGGTGTCATTGCGTGTGACTAGAATGCATGAATAAAATACAGTAACTAGTCATTTTAAGTTCTTACATTTTAACAGTATACATACCAACAAAAGTGTTTTATTTTTCACAACCGTTTTTTTTAAACAACTCACTGCTGCAAGCCGTTCTTTTGAACCTTGAGAAAGTCCATCATAGTATTTTGTTTCAGCGGCCTCACAGTGACCTCCCTCAGCAGTTTCCTTAAGCCACGGCTACTGACTTTGGAGGGACGGCCTGATCGAGGCAGTGTCTTGGTGCTGCCAAACTGTTTCCACTTTACAATGATGGACCTGACAGTGCCCCAAGGGATATTCAAAGACATTGAAAGTTTCTTATAGCCTTCCCCCAATCTGTACCTTTCAGTAACTTTATCCCGGAGTTCTTTTGGCAGCTCCTTGTTCGGCATGTTTTGCCATTTGCTTCAAATTCACTTCATACAACAGAAACAGCTTGATTCTTCATACAGGAGTATTCGAATCAGTTCAACTACTGTGATTGGACACAGGTGGGCTCTATTTAACTTATGTGCCTTAAGTCAAGTCAATTTGTTGTACCAGAGCTAATTTGGGTTTCCTATGACAAAGGGTGTGAAGACTTATGCAATCAAGACTTTTTGTTTTTTTATTTTTAATTACTTTTTGAATATTTCTATAATTGTTCTTTCACGTTGAAAGTGTAGATGATGTTGTGTAGATCAGTGAAACAAACTCCTACTTTAATGCATTTTGAATTGTATTTTTTAGGCAGCTGAATGTGAAAAATGTTCAAGGGTGTAAAGACTTTTTCAAGGTACTGTATATCAATGAAGTAAAATAGAATTGCAATTTATAAGAGATTGCTATATTGACATATCTGAATTAGAACTACATGTTATAAAATCATTTAAAGTATGAACTGTAATTCCAACACTAAACTTGCTGAAGGAATACAACTAATGTTGTAACCTCGTTCTCACCTGCTTCTAGTAAAAGCGGTGTTGAAGATGATTCATTGGTTTTGGCCGATGAAGCGAGGATTTTTGATGGTCAGCGATTTAAAAGCCAAGATCATCCCTATAATGAGCGATCTTGTTAATATTAACAAACGGAAATACCTTTCGGATAACAGAAGATAGGAGTTTATCTTACAATAATCATTTTCTATCTATAACAGAAATGCATTAGAACCTGGCAGGAAGAGATGGGAA